>JAQNCB010000011.1:18468721-18478930 GCA_030068295.1 Euristhmus nudiceps | reverse complement strand
CAGGACCACCACCACCACCACCACCATCACCACCACCACCACCACCACCACCACCACCGACCCCCACACCACCACTACCACCATCACCCCCACCACCACCTTGGTCCTTCCTTGCCACCCAACATTCTTGCTGCTGGTCCAGGAATCAAACCAGCGACCTTTCATTCTGAAAGTGCCTCTCGAACTCTCAGGCCCCGGCTTCCCCACGATACATAGGAATGTATAATAAGTATAATAAATATTCATCATAAAATATACAGGAATTAATCCATCAGCACAAATAACCAAATCACTAAAGTAAATTATTGTTTGATGTTACAATTTTTTAAGTATTTTATTTATTTCTCTAATACATGACAAGATTTCTCACAAGAACTAGTTCGCACGTCCACCTCACAGCACGAAGGTCCTGGGTTCAAGTCCCTGGCTCGGCGTTTCTGTGTGGAGTTTGCATGTGCTCCCTGTATGGGTTCCCTCTGGGCACTCCGGTTTCCTCCCACAGTCCAATGACGTGCATATTACACTGACCGGCATTTCCAAATCGCCCTTAGGTCTGTGTGTGAGTGTGAATAGCTGTGCGTGTGTTGGTAGTGTTCGGGGTGTACCCAGACTCGGCTGAGATAGGCTCCACCCTCCCTGTGACACTCATAAAGGAACGAGTGTTTGGATGAAATTAAATGAGTAGTGAATGATGATTTTCAATGAGAATTTACAGTGATCCCTCACTATATCGCGCTTCAGGTTCTGCAGCTTCAGTGCATCATGGATTTTAAAAAAAATATTCATTAAAAAATAAAAAAATCAGGAAAAATAGGGAAAAAGTTCAGGAAAATGCTGCGAGGGGTCGCTACTGACTCGGATTCGGATCCCAGCCTCTTCTTCTGCTGGGAAACATTATTATAAGCATTTATAGTGTTGAATATGTATTTATTGATATTACATGTACATGTACATATACGTCAGTCGGGGGGTCGATCCAACTGCACGGAAATTTGGTGTTCGCGTCGGGTCTCGACCCCATTAACCATCAAAAGTGAGGGATCCCTGTATTTATATATATATATATATATATATATATATACACACACACACACAGGGAGGGTGGAGCCCATCCCAGCTGCCCCTGGGTGGAGGCCAAAACATGCATGACTATTTACACTCACATTCACACTTAGGGTGCAATCAGGAACGTCCAATGACATTAGTGTGCATTTTTTTTTTTTTGGATTGTGGGAGGAAACCAAGTTACCCTGCGGGAGCCCACACAGGCACGGAGAGAACTTGTATAAACATTGTACATATATGCATGTGTGCAATAAAACAAATAAAAAAATGATAAGAGAAAAGCGAGCTCAAGCTGTGCAAGTTTTAATATTTCAGCACACATGCCCCAGAGCCGGAGGGATCCAGGCACACCTCTGCCGCTCATTAAGGTTCGTTTATTTAGCCCTGTGCAGGCCATAAAACCCCTGAGTCCCCATGGCTGACAAATGACCGACACCTGAAATAATTGCAAGTGACATTACAGAAAGTTAAGCCTGGATCGTAATGAGACTTTGCTGCTTTTCCGTCACCGAGATTTGTCTCTTTGAAAGAAACCCACCAGCACCTTTAGCGCAGATTAATGACTGCGGCCTGATTGCTTTTGTCCCGTGTCAGCCGATCGCTCTCTCCGCTCCGGCGTGGCCGGGGCATGACGAGCTCAGCAGAAAACGGTAACGGTGGTGTTCACAGGAGACGGATGTGAGAAGAAACGGAAGAGATTAACGGGGCAAGAGGTCAGAGGCCACTCCGGCCGGTCACAGGGAAGAACAGAAGTAAATCCGACTCGGATGAACAAAGATGGACGGACAGAAAAAACTGCAGCGTCATGGCAACCTTCGGAGATCCTTTACTGCGCTGCTCTTCCCCCGTAAATAAAAACAGAAGGGTCTTTACCACTACGCCGAGTTATAGTCTTACAGAAGAGACATTCATTCATTCATTTATTTTCTGAACCGCTTAATCCTAATTAGGGTCGCAGGGAGGCTGCCGCCCATCTCAGCCAACTCCTGGAAAGGGCAGGATACAGATCACAAGGCCATCACAGGGCCAGCACTCACACCTGGGGCAACTTGGAACAGCCAAGTTTGTGGTCTGACGGAAGAAAACCCAAGTACCCGGAGGAAACCCACCCAAGCATGAGGAGGACATTCAAACTCCACACAGAAATGTGCCGAGCCTGGGAATCGAACCCAGAGCCTTCTTGCTGCGAGGCAGACCGTCTGCCCGCTGTACCACCGTGTCGCCGAGGATGGAGTCGGCTGCAGAGAGCGCTGTATGCGTCCGACACCCGAAACCCTCAGCTGGAAGGATGGGGCTAGACGATGACCACAGCGTGCATGCATTTTTTTTTATTTAAGTTTGCACTACAATTAGGTTTTTTTATAACTCACAAAGAGAAATAAATAATAACCCAGCGTTACTTTATGGGCGTGTGTTTAGCTTATTTTAACGCATTTTAATGAACAGACTGGATTTTTACGAAACGCTGCAGAAGGGACAGCTGTGCTCTGACAGCACCGTTTAAGTGAAGGCGCATGATTGGTGCTGCAACTTGCAATTCGCGCACACACCTCTTTTCTGCACTCAGACCGCTTTACGCCTTTTAGACCAAACATAATTGGAGTGCGGTGCAGATTCGTGTGATCCAGAAAACGCCGAGGCTCAGACATGACCCAGGACCGGGTGCAGTAATAAACAGGATCCGGTTCATTAGTGCTGCAAGTTTGAGACGAACCAACGGCTTGGTGTTGGGTTTTTAAAACCTTTTAAATGGATTATAATATTCTGCATGTGTTCCACTCTGTGTATTATGAAAGATACAAATAATACATCCAGGTGATTTTAACAAAATGATCGGCTTCATGACACCCAGGGGGCTGCGAGGTATCAGGTGGATTTAGTGCAACATTTTTGACACATCGTCCGGAAATGGATCGAGAGCCCCATGCATAGCAAGCACGCTCTTTGTTATGATTTATGGAAATATAAAATGCGAATAAATCCATGAAATCATAATGTAGTGCTCTGAGAAGCGAGAGGCGTCTGGGTAAAACCCGAAGGAGCAAGCATGTAAAGTTTGATAAGGATCGAAAAAGTCACTTCTGAGATCGTGCCTGAAAATGGCCGGGTAGGGGCAAAATAGGAGGAAATGTAGAAGCACAGAAGGCCTGCCAGGCGAAATGCCAAAATGCCTGATAGTTCTGCTGTCGGGTGATAAGCTTTGTGTGGAGCAACCGGGACGTGGTGAATCCATGCTTCATATTCAATCATTCACTCATTAAGTAAGCTGCTTCATTCTATTTAGGGTCACGGGGAGGCCCATGTCAGCCAACTCTGGGTGAGGCTGAGGTACACCCTGAACAGATCTCCAGACCATTGCAGGGCAAACATACATCAGGCATGAGGATTTCAGAACTGATGGGAAACGATTTTGTGTTTCAGCGACTCTTGACTCTGAGAAACGGTTAGAAACGGTTCCCAGGATTCCCCTGAATTTACACTACACCATGTGGTACGTTTTCGTGGGAAATGGACTTCCAGTTCCGCCATTTTAAAATACCGGAAACGACCCGGAAACAGAACGGGCGTTTCCGAGAAATGCTCACGCCTGTATCCAATCATTCACACTCACTCACTCCCTCCCTCACACCTGGGGCGATTTTGTGCCACCAGTCAGCACTTTGCGTGTTTTTCGGACTGCAGGAGAACACCAGAGTAGCCCGGAGGAAACCCACGCAGGAGAAAACACGTGAGCGCCACACAGAATTGAACGCAGGCCTTCTTGCAGGCAGACGTGCGAGCCTCTGCACCACCGCTCCGCCCCTCCAGCTCGTTGGTTCCTCAACAAAAGTTGGGAATGAAGCAGGCTGTAGGTAGAATCCTTCAACTAAAACTTCTTTTGAAATTTCAAGAGAAGCCTCTTGCCAAGGTTTCTGCTCAGCCATTATCCGTCTGTGTCCAGACGCTACTCTCAGTAGGGTCCTTCTCCCCAGTGACAGCACCCCGGCGGGAGGGAGCGGTCCACCCACTCTCCCAGCCGGTGCCACAAACACAGGCACAATCTCCGTCCGATATCAATCGCCCCAGCAGGGGGCCCTTTAAAGCCATCCCGGCACTGATGTGACCCAATCCAATCTTTATTAATACCAGCAACAGGAAGGCAGAGGGGAAGGGGGGAGGGTGGTGGAAAAAAAAAGGCAGAATGTCAGCAGATATGTGCTTGCATGCCATTATTCATAGCATGGAGTGGGAGCTAATAAACAGCAAAAAGCAGGACAGGGAGTGGGCGTGAAGCTCTGATGATGCGCTGGCGGAAAAGGTTCCTAATTAAGGAAAACAAAGGGCCTTGCCGTTTCGGGCAGCGCAGAAGAAGGATGAGTGGCCCTTCTCAACCCGTGGAGAAAGCAGAAAGCAGAAATAAACTCATCCTGCGCATATTTCCTGAGCGAGGGCCACAATGAAACGGTGACGTCGGGAGAACAGTGCTGGAGGTCGGCAGTGAACTCCGAGGCTCGATTCCGGGGAGCCGGCCCGAGCAAGCCTTCAACTTCGCACAAATATTCCGGGTGACAAGGCAGTCGGGCTTGTTTACAAGAATACTGTCACCAACTTGTTGTGTCCAGAGGGGTAAAGACCGGACTTGGGAGAGAGAGGAAGCCTTATACAGCCGCAACGATGAGGCGTTAATATTTAATTCGCTTTATTTCGAAGGAAAGAAAGAACAGGTGTTTACTCAGCTGGCATGAGCTACACGCCAAGACCGGAAGGCACAAACCGCTTTTATTTCCAGGTTTGCTGGTCAGGAATTTTACCAGCGCCTTGAACACAGAGTCGGACGATTGCATACCACTTGACTCTGAGAGCAAAATAAAAACCTGTAGAACGCCGCCATGCCATCCCTTAAAACGCTTCAAATGTGATCAAGTCGGAAGACGCTGCAGTGCGCCACCATCATTATTAGTTTAACGGCCGGGATGCCGGGGACGCAGTGGGACGACATCTCCTCAGGATTGTTGAGCGAGGTGAAACCTCAGCGGTGTTCTGGTACATGATAGACATTTTTCATCCTACACCAAATACCCTGATACAGAGACCATATATATATATATATATATATATATATATATATATATATATATAATTCCTCTATGAAAGATACTTTTAGTTCGCTGCAGTTTCCAAAGACCAACTTGACACGGATTTAAATTGAGACATTCACGAAGTCAGCCAGGAGTCAAAGTACAAACACCGCATTATTTTCATTATAATGGAGAACCCTGCTGGATGGCAGTGAGTAATGAAATCAGACCTGCGGTGCTCTAGAAAAAATGTCAATGTGTCCCTGCACCTCGCTGCCCTTCACCAAACTGCCAAAGAACGGCTGGTTATTTCAATAACTAATTAAACATACTTTCCTTATAAGATGGGGAGGTTTAGAGTGAAAGTGATGGAACAGGCAAAAGCACTGCTTATAGTTGAGATAGAACCCTCGGGCGTGGGTCGACTATTCGTTGCGGACTCTGGAGATGGTCTCAGGCAAAAGTAGGCGCGGAGAAAATACACACTTGCCTGAGAGACACGAGCTTCCGCAGTGCGTACGTGCAACTCTCATCTTTACCAGCAGTTACTGCGATGCAGGAGGGGCAGGAGTTGTTCCATTTATGGTTTTACCAACTTTTTTACAACCTTGATGCCTGAGGACGTTTACCTGGTACCCATGACCAAACTTTCTAGGACTGGAAGCCGCACGCTCTCAGTTTTCAAGGTGGCTGCAGGCTCTCGGGCATTCTGATGGAAGTGCAAGAAACACTTATGGCGTACCAGTCGACCCCGTGGTTTACCGTGATGTAATTACGGCTGTGTGAGACCCAGGCTCTAAGTGTCGCTTCATTTCAAATCGCTGCCACCCTGAATGCATCCGTGAGGCAGACGTGGCCAATGGAATGTCACCATAGATTTCCAAGATGGTAAGAATTAACATAGGGCAGAGGTGGGCTCGAACGGCTTGCAGCATCTGCGAGTTGCTATGACGACTGCAATGTATGCATCCTCAGGGATGCATACATTGTGTTCCTCAGGGAAGAACATATTTCCATTACCTGCATCTTTACAACGCACCACACCCAAAACGCTCATGGAACGTCCATGGTAATACCAGCAACGGTTCCCACATGAGACCTGAACATCAGCAATCTTGGGCAGAGGACCCCAACTGCCGGACCGGGGACCGGTGTGGATCCGTGAGTCATTTGGTACCGGGCCCTTACAATGGGTGAATAAAAAAAATATTTTATTAATTATCAGAGTCTAAAAGATCTTTTATTTTGAAAAACCGCTTTCATGGCTGGGAGTCCGTGGGAGCTGATTGGCCGACCCTTCACGGGAGGGAGGGATGGCATACGCTCACTTCCCTGTCACTCACAGCGATCGATAGCCAATCATAGGTGTCTGTGAGCTCATTCGTACGAGTACGCATGGCGCTGCACTTCGAAAGGAGGCGGGTTGCTGGCATCACATATCACAGAGGGGGCGTATGCATGCTTTCACCCGTCCCTGGTCGGTGGTGGTTGTGTGACAGGGAAGGCAACACCTGATGGGTGGGAATTGGATATGAATAAATTAGAGAGAAAAATGGGGAAAAATTAAAAAAACAAAACAAAACAAAAAATCCTCGTGTTGGTTACCTGATGTGGTGCACCAAAAAATAAACCCACAAGCTCGAAAAAAAGAGTAAAAAACAAACGTCTTCGGAGAGCTTCCCATTGATTCAGCGTGACGGAGGGTTGTATTTTTACGCACTTTGTTTTTAGGTGTTTCTGCACCAGTCCATGAGACTGTTGTTACCTCCACCTGCGGAGGTTATGTAATCATCAGAGTTTGTTTGTCTGTCTGTCTGTTAACAGTATAACTCAAAAAGTTATGGACGGATTTTCACCAATTTTTTACCGAATGTCCGGAAGAGCAAAAATAACAATGGATTAGATTTTGGAGGCGATCCGGATCACCGTCTGGATCCAGGATTTTTTTGAAGGATTCTGGACTATTGAGAGATAGAAGCATTTTTCACAAAACCGGCCCTATCTCATCAGATATTACTTGGAATCGTTAGCAAAAATTCTCCAGACATCAACATCTTTCAAAATAAAGAAAAGAGTTTAGTGACCCTATGGCCTGGTGGAGGTCTGCGCTCTCCGAGTGCTTTTCTAGTTTTACATGAAACCGGTCCGTGGCGAGGTTGGGGAGCGCTGCTGTCGGGTCAAGGGCATCAGTCTCCCATCAGTATTCCAGTGATGAGACCACCGAGTCACTGCTGCCCTGAGCGCCAAACTGTGCACGAGGTACACAACGCATTTATACACAACTTATCAGAGACGACAGAGCGGCGAAGTTCAGCAAAATAAAACATGGATGTACCATCCCACTTCTGCAAAACTCCTAATATACATCTATCTATATATATCATGGATGTATGGAAAGGAAAAATATACCTTCGCCCCTTTTCAGAAGCACTCCCGTATTTGAAACTCACGCTGATTTGTGCGAATCTTGGCACAAATGTTTCTTCCTAAAGCTCAAACATCGTCCTCGAATGCCCAAGCTCATATCCTCAAGGGAAGAAAAAGATGACTTGGAATGGAGGTGTAATAACTGGTTATTTGTTTTTGCAGATGCGCACTGCACTCCCTCGTTTTATATTTACAAGCCCCAGTCATTACGAGGGTGAATAATAGTCCTTATCCACCATCTTCCCTGGCACACTACAGCACACGAGAACCAAAAACACATGATGTCTTTTTCACATGCTTGAGAAAACGCTTTCCAGCAAACAGGGGGACGGAACTGAACAGAATCACTGGATTCCTTAAACACCGAATGACTGCGCTACCTCAAACACGACGACGTGGGTGAGCGTCAGGAAAAGTCTCACGGACGATAAACGTGACTGGGGGACGGGCGGCGTGGCTTCACAGCAGGGTGGGCCAGGTTTGAGTCCCAGGCTTGGCGAGGGTGTTGCTCTGTCGGGTTTGCATGTTAAGACGCCCCTTTCTGTTTGTGTAAGTTTCTCCAGGTACCTCCTACTGTGAGGTAAGGTGCGGTCTGTGGGCTTTTACACCCTGAGCCCAGAGGCTCATCAGCGCCGGTGCTTATCCCTGGTTTCTGTAGCGTGAAGCGACTCGGAGCTCAACTCCTCCTGGATGGGACGCTGGTCCAGTGCAGGTTCCCTTCCCAGTATCTTTATTGGAACCATTTATACTGCTGGGGGAACAGAGGCACACTTGTGGTTCAGACCTTACCCAGGGGTCCGAGCATGGTGGGGGTCTCACTGGGATTCGAACCCATGACCTCCTGATCATGAGCCCAGCACTCTAACCACTACACCTCCTGCCCCAAACTCCCAGCACTCCTATTGTGAGCAGAGACGTGCAATTTAGGCTGACTGGACGTTCTCGAGGGGCGGCGCGGTGGCGTAGCGGTTCACTCGCCTCACAGCGAGAAGATCCCGGGTCTGATTCCCAGCCTGGGTGATTCTGTGTGGAGTGGCATGTTCTCCCCGTGTTTGTGTGGGTTTCTTCCGGGTACTCCGGTTTCCTCCCACAGTCCAAACACATGCACAGTTGCTGATTGGCTGCTCCAGACCTCCCTCAGATGTGACAGTGAGTGCGAATGGCTGTGTGAGTGTTGGCCCTGCAATGGCCTGCCGAGCTGTCCAGGGTGTACCCCACCCTCGCCCAGAGTCGGCTGAGATGGGCACCAAGATTTCCCGTGACCCTAATTCGGATTAAACGGCTCAGAGAATGAATGAACGGCATCCTGGATTCCTGGTGGAACCCTGACTGCGCTGAGACTCGAATAACAGAGACGTGTGATTCAGGCGAACTGGATATTCTCCATTCCACAAAGTGTGAACGGACTGTGAATGGCCGTGTGTGCGTGCGTGTGTGTGTGTGTGTGTGTGTGTGTGTGTGTGTGTGTTCGTGAAGCCTATGATGGACTGCCTTGTTGTCCAGGGTGTACCCTGCCTTCTCCCAAAGTCATCTGTAATAGGCTCCGGCCTCCTCATGACCTTAATAAACAATAAAGCATGAATGATTGGACGCTGGCGTGATGGCGAGGTGCTTAGCACGTCCACCTAACAACGAGGAAGTCCCGGGCTGGAGTCCCGGCCTCAGCGAGGGCATTTCTCTGTGAAGTGTGCACGTCAAGAAACCCCCAAACTCACCGGGGTTTCCATCAGGTACTCTGGTTTCCTCCCAAAGCCCAAAGATACCCACATTAGGCTAATGGGCTATTCCGGTTGGCCTGAACTGCAAGCGTGAGTGCGTATAGGTGTGCACCTATCGGTGCTGCGATGGTTTATCGAGTCAGCTCGCGCCGGCCGGGATGGGATCCAGCCTTCCCACGACCCTAGTAAAGGATAACATACACGACTGAGTGTTAGATTGCGGCCATTTTGACGCATGAAGGGTTTTTAATATCGTATCCAAAGGACGTGAACGAGATATTCGCAGCTCTTCCGGTAAATAATTGGACCTATTTCTGATGCCTGATATAAAAAGGAAACATGGGATATATATTTGGTTTAGAGTCCTTTAGAGAGCGAGAGGAGGTGAGGATTCCTAATTCAGTTTCATAGCTTCACTTCCTGCTGACTCAGAATGAAGAAAATGCGCCGCAGCGGACGACCCTGCCCGGGAGGACGGAGCGGGGGGGGCGGTAAGAGGACGACAGCTCGGAATTCATTCCCAGCACGTCTTCAGGGCCGCGTATGACAGGCGCGACATGATGGTGCCACCCCTTTGGGGTAATATTTGCAATGACACGACTGAGGCCTTCTGCTGGTTGCACCTCGAGGTATTTTTCGTCCTTCTCCTCATTTATTGTGCTTTTTGTTTTTTTAATGCTGGTAGTAGATTAGTAAGCCCCGCTGGCGATGCTGTGCACTACAAACTCTATTTGACGTCGGAGTGTCCACCGGGCCGCGCTCTGTTCCGCATAATCATTCCATTTAAGGATGAAATTGGCTCACTATTGGAAGATCTGGAGATTGTTCATCAGGCTGATGGGGGTGTTGGGGTGGGGTCAGATATTCAAACTTCCCTCTCTCTCTCTCACACACACACACACACACACACACACACACACACACACACACACACACACACT
>JAQNCB010000011.1:18460016-18461217 GCA_030068295.1 Euristhmus nudiceps | reverse complement strand
TGTGTGTGTGTGTGTGTGTGTGTGTTTGTGTGTGTGTGTGTGTGTGTGTGTGTGTGTGTGTGTGTGTGTGTGTATGTCTTTCTCCTGGTTTGTCTGGTTTTGATGAGCTGATAAGTACAAACATTTTGAACATCTGTCACAACTACCTGGACATTTTGTATAGGAATGAGTGGCACACCTGCCCCTGCAGTGAAATATAATCATTAAAAAAATCACGAGAAATATTTGAAATATATTTTATAATAAGTCAAGTGAAATAATTCATAAGTTGCATCAACTGAAAACCCATGTGAGATGATGATGATGATGATGATGATGATGATGATGATGATGATTAATATTATGGACAGCACAGTGCTACTGGGCTCGAATCCCGGACTCAAATGTTTCTCACACAACAATTCACACACACACTCACACCTAAAGGAGATTTGGAACAGTTAATCGGCCTACCGTGCATGTTTTTGGACAGTATGGGGAAACCAGAGTACCCGGCGTAAAGCCACGCAAGCACGGGGAGAACATGCAAACTCCACACAGAAACGCCCAGGCTGGGAATCGAACCCAGGCCTTCTTCTGTGAAGCAGACGTGCTAACCACTACAGCACCGTTCCACCCATTATTATTATTATTATTATTATGATTATTATTATTATAATCATCATCATCGTCATCTTCTTCCGTTTGGTCCGGGGTCGGGTCGCGGGGGCAGCAGCCTCAGCAATGACGTCCAGACGTCCCTCTCTCTGGCCACTTCCTCCAGCTCTTCCCGGGGGGCACCGAGGCGTTCCCAGACCAGCCGAGAGACATAGCCCGTCTAGCGTGTTCTAGGTCGATCCCGGGGTCTCTTCCTGGTCAGGCATGCCCAAAACACCACACCAGGGAGGCGTTCGGGGGGCATTCTACCCAAACGCCCGAGCCACCTCAACTGGCTCCTCTGAATGCGGAGGAGCAGCGGTTCTACTCCGAGCTCCTCCCGGATGGCTGAGCTTCTCACCCTATCTCTAAGGGAGAGCCCCGCCACCCTGTGAAGGAAACTCATTTCAGCCACTTGTATCCACGATCTTGTTCTTTCGGTCACCGCCCAAAGCTCGTGGCCATAGATGAGGGTTGGGACGGAGATCAGCTGATAAATTGAGAGCTTTGCTTTGTGGCTCAGCTCCCTCTTCGTCATGACGGACAGGTACAAGCTCCGCCTTAC
>JAQNCB010000011.1:18442516-18455016 GCA_030068295.1 Euristhmus nudiceps | reverse complement strand
CACCACAGAGACAGCACTGATGATCCCGTCTTGTGGATGCCCTGCGATGGCCTGCTGAGCTGTCCAGAGCGCATCCCGCCCTCGGACAGAGTCGGCTGAGATGGGCGCCAGCCTCCCTGTGACCCTGATTAGGATTAAGCGGCTCAGAAAATAAATGAATGAACGAGTGTCTCTGTGGTCAGGACGTGAAGATCTCAACTGAAGTCAGTTCTGTCGAATTTTGTGATTTAAAGACATTTAACACAACGACTAGATTCTTGGTTTAAAAGCTTATCGAGCCCGTCAGTGAGTCACGTGACACTAAAAAAAAAAAATGAGGTGAAAAGTGATCCATGCCAAACAGCTGATCTGGTTACTTCCAGAGACGTTTAACGAGCGAAAGACTGCCGCAGTGCTGTTTTAAAATAAACAGTACCGCCTCCTTCCCCATAGACACCGCCTCCTTTTTTTCCTATTGGTCCACCAATTCAAAAGTAGATAAAGAAACATCATGTAATTGCTTACATTACCACAGCTATAATCACCCCCCCCCCCCCCTCACTCTCTCTCTCTGTGTGTGTCTCTCTCTCGCTCTCTCTCTCTCTCTCTCACTCACTCTCTCTCGCTCTCTCTCTCTCGCTCTCTCTCTCTCGCTCTCTCTCTCTCTCACTCACTCTCTCTCGCTCTCTCTCTCTCTGTGTCTCTCTTTCTCTCTCTCTCGCTCTCTGTCTCTCTCTCTCTCACTCACTCACTCTCTCTCGCTCTTTCTCTCTCTCTCGCTCTCTCTCTCTCTCGCGCTCTCTCTCTCTCTCTCGCTCACTCTCTCTCTCTCTCTCTCTCGCTCTCTGTCTCTCTCTCTCTCTCTCTCTCACTCACTCTCTCTCGCTCTCTCGCTCTCGGTCTCTCTCTCTCTCGCTCTCTCTCTCTCTCTCTTGCTCGCTCTCTGGTGGAAGTTAGTACACTGATGCTAGCTGGCTGGCTCTTCCGTTGAGGACAAAACAAGAAAAAGATACGGCCGACAAAACACACAACAGAGAGATTAAAAAGAAATACAAAAGGAAACATGAATGAAAGAATGAAAGAAAAAACAACTAAATAAACCAGAGCGAAACTGACTTAGCAGTCAATCTGCTTACTGCACAGATGCGCATTGAGCAACACATTGAGCACGTGGAGAGAAAACCAGCTGAGGCTAGCGGCAAACACTGCTTTCATGTTGAAAGACAACAAGCTTAGGCTAGCGGCTAGCGCCTAGCGCTACTGTAATGTGAAAAAGATGATAAGCTTAGGCTAGCGGCTAGCGGCTAGCACTACTGTAATGTGAAAAAGATGATAAGCTTAGGCTCGCGGCTAATGCCTAGTGCTACTGTAATGTGAAAAAGGTGATAAGCTTAGCTAGCGGCTAGCACCTAGCGCTACTGTAATGTGAAAAAAGGTGATAAGCTTAGGCTTGCAGCTAACGCCTAGCGCTACTGTAATGTGAAAAAGATGATAAGCTTAGGCTCGCAGCTAGCGCTGCTTTCATGTCGAAAGGCAACAAGCTAAGGCTAGCTGTGAGTGCTGCTCATGTCAAAAGGAAACAAGCTTAGGCTAGTGACTAGCGCTGCTTTAATGTCAAACGGTAATAAGCTTAGGCTAGTGGCTAGCGCTGCTTTAATGTTGAAAAGCAACAAATTTAGGTGAGCAGCTTGGGGCTTCTTAGGTGAAAAGGCAACAAGCTTAGGCTAGCAGCTAGCGCTACTTTAATCTGGAAATTTAATAAACTTAGGCTAGCGCTGCTTTCATGTCAAAAGGCAATAAGCTTAGGCTAGCGGTGAGTGCTGCTTATGTTGAAATGCGACAAGCTTACGCTAGGGACTAGCGCTACTTTAAGGTCAAAAGGTAATAAGTTTAGGCTAGCAGCTATCAGCTAGCGCTACTGTAATTTGAAAAAAGTGATAAGCTTAGACTAGCGGCTAGCGCTGCTTTCATGTTGAAAAGCAACAAGCGAAGGCTAGCGGTGAGCGCTGCTTATGTCGAAAGGCAACAAGCCTAGACTACCAGCTGCCTCTTATCTCCACCGAATTCTTTATTCTCTATGGTGGAGTTGTGGCTGCGTTGGAAGTTAAATTAATTCATTTGTCTCTTCCCAGACCTAACAAAATTCTGACAGTGTGATGCACACAGTTTTGATGATGTCATCACGGCAATATGCTTCCCCACCTGAAAAGGTGTGTGTATGTTTCGTATTCGGTTTCGTACGAATTGTCCTTTGGAAACCGGCGGATTGGAATCGGACAGCGAAGAGAGAAACTCGGGAAAAACAAGGAGGAGCAGGCAGTAACACTGCGAAACACTGACCACATCATGAAATATCATCACGACTAGCAAGCCAGCACACCCTCCCCTTCATCCCCCGGCAGAGCAGGAAACCAGCGACGTAGTCAGGGCAACCATCAGCAGCCACACGTCCCCCCGATCCAGCGGCGCAGAAGCAGACTGGCACAGAGCGTCTGGAGACTCCTCCCATAAACGGCAAATAAATTGAAATGTTATACCCATTCCCGGAGGTTTGAGATAGTTTCATTTTTAACGCCACGCTGTCAGCCAGACACTCATTAGGAGTCCACGGAGAGCGCAAGTGCTCGGAGTTTATTTTGGAAAAAGAGCGTCTGCCAAATAACTTTGGTAAAATTCGACAACTCTTTACCATGTTGAAGAAAAACAACGCTCGCCCATGTGTCTCACAGAGAGAGAGAGAGAGAGAGAGAGCGAGAGAGAGAGAGAGAGCGAGAGAGAGAGAGAGGGTCAGTGGGGTGAGGAGCTCAGCTGTGAGATCTCCCTGTCCCTAAATGAAGTGTGTACTTCGCCGAACAGGATGCCGGATAGACGAGAAACAAACAGACAGGGAGAGGGAAAGAAAAGAGGAGAGGGCATAAAGGACGTAGCACTCCTGTAATGACAGCGCTCCTTCCCTCCTGACTCTGATTGCATTACCGGCCATGCGGAATGTGGCGACGTCTTTCTATCAGACCTCGCTGATCTCAGGAGACGTGGCGCTGCCAGGGAGGGCGATGCAGGAGGAAATGATATCAGAGCAACCTGTGAGCTCTCACACACCTTCGCACACTCACAGAGGAAATAACTGATGTGCTGATTTTTTTTTTTTCCTGAGGGTTGAAAAATAATGTGCATTATTTGCAGAGATGTTCCGAGCAGACGGTAGCCGTGACCCAGTTTCATGTGATGGATCCATTCGTCAGGATGAGCCGAGACGCCAGGGTCTGATGCGACGCCTGTAGTTCTTGGATGAGAATTCTGCATGGGAACCTCTGATTTTAAACTTTCCTGTCATGTACTCATCCGGCGCTCTACAGGGAAATCCGTCAACGCACATCAGAAAGCCGACCCTTAGTGTCAATTTAATGATGTTCTTTGGCAACCCCTAATGGGAGTGGCCAAAAGACGAGGACAAACCACTTGCCTTTAAAGATGCTTCTGTGCAACAGAACGTATTTTATATGCACATGTTCATGTTGCCACATGACATCAACCAGCCAATTAAAAAAAGAGGCTATTAAGGCGCATGAACCAATTTCATTTAATTTTCTGAGACTATCTACCGCCGCTGACTCTGATCGAAGGCAGGGTGAACCTTCAACAGTATACCAGTCCATCAACGCATCAACTATTCACCGTCACACCTGGGGCATTCGAAAACATTCATTCATTCTTTCGATAAACCTCTTAATCCTAATTAGAGTCTTGGGGAGGTCGGTGCCCATCTCAGCCGACTCGGGGCGAGGGCGGGGTTCCCCCTGGACAGCTCGCCAGGCCATCACAGGGCCGACACTCACACAACCATTCACACCTAAGGGAGGTCTGGAACAGCCAATCAGCCTACTGTGCATGTTTTTGGACTGTGGGAGAAAACCGGAGTACCCGGAGGAAACCCCCACGCAAGCACGGGGAGAACATGCAAACTCCGCACAGAAACGCCCTCGATGAGCCTGGGAGTTGAACTCAGGACCTCCTTGCTGTGAGGCAGCCATGCTAACCGCTACACCTGAATGCGAGCGTCTGTACATCTTCAAAGTGCAGCGTCCGAGTGTGTGTAACACGCTTGGAGGGAATCACGGAAATCACTACCTACCATCCTTCGTGCACAAAAATGTCCATGATTAGCTCCCATTTGCTGTAATTTGTTCTCTACGGTTGATTGTGGCATCAACGGGAATTGAACTCGCAATCTCCAGACAATGCTTGAAGGAGCTGGAACCTCAGAGAAGCCTGTTGCTCCCCTTGGTGCCCGAACACAACAAAACCACCATGAAATGAACTCGGCGCACTGGAAAAGCTTCCAGCACTTCCAACATGACTTGTTACGCCTCCCAGCGTCTGAGCATGAAAAAAAAAAAACGAAACTCCGACAGCAACAACAACTCGCATCAAGAAGTCTGAGATCAAAGTATGTTTAAGTATCCTGAGCGTCAAGGAGTCGGCTTTAACATGTCTTACATAATAAGCGTAGCTGCTGCACAGGGTCCGTGAGTTACCGGTGAGATAGAGTGAGATTTCTGGACGGGCGTCTTACGAGGTGATGATGTGAGAGAATAATCAGCACTGAATATAAATCGCAGGCGAGGCTGATGCCATTCAGTACAGATGGTGCGGTTCACACACCAGCATGCGAAAGATGCATTATTTACCTTCTGGAAAAACCACTGCATGCATAACGAGAGGCGGAGGATGTGTTGAGAGTGATTAGGCTTTTTAAAATAAATTTGAAAAATGGAGTCACAAAATGTTAATGAAATGGTAGGTGGGAGAGTGTGATGGGTCAGAAAAAGAAGAACAAGAGGTAGATGGAGAAGAGGAACAAGAAAAAAAGATGGAGAATAAGAACAAGAGGAAGTTGGAAAAGAAGAATAAGAAGAGGATGGAGAAGGAAAACAAGATGAAGATGGAGAAGAAGAACAAAAAATGAAGAACAAGATGAAAAAGAAGAACATCAAAATAGAGAAGAACAATATGAAGATGGAGAAGAAAAACAAGAAGATGGAGAAGAAAATGGAAAAGAAGAACAAAACGAAGATGAAGATAGAGAAGAACAAAACAGATGGAGAAGAAGAACAAGCAGTTGGAGAAGAAAAAGATGGACAACAATAAGAAAAAAATGGATAAATAGAAGAACAAAAAGAAGTTGGAGAAAAAACAAGATTCAGATGAAGAACAATTGAGAAGAATGACATGATGATGGAGAAGAAGAACAATAAAGTGGAAAAGCAGAAGATGGAGTAGAAGAACAAGAAAGGATGGAGAAGAAGAAGATGGAGAAGACAGACAAGATGAAGATGGAGAAGAACAAAAAAGATGGAGAAGAAGAAAAAGAAGAACATGAATATGGAGAAGAAAAACAAGACTATGGAGAAGAAGAAAATGGAAACAAAGAACAAGACGAAGATGGAGATAAAGAAGAAGATGAAAAAGAACTATATGAAAGTAGAGAAGAACAACTTGAAGATGGAGAAGAACAAGCGGTGGAGAAGAGAAAGATGGAGAATAACAAGAAAACGATGGAGAAGAACAAGATGAAGATGGAGAACAATAACAAAAAGAGGAACATGAAAATAGAGAAGAATGACATGAAGATGGAGAAGAACAATAAGGTGGGGAAGAAGAACAAGAAGAGGATGGAGAGGAAGAACTAGATAAAGGTGAAGAAGAAGAACAAAAAAGAAGATGATGATGGGATATAAAAATGACACCAACAGCAGCGATGCCCAGAATGATACTCGTGAAAATAAAGTGTTTGATGAGTTCGGACAATGCTGATGATGATAATGATGATGATGAAGAACTTGTTTATCTTCTGCAAACATCTTCACCAAACTCAGAACTCAAATTTCTGCCAGAGTTACAAATGCTTCAATGGTAAACACCAATCAGCTGTAAATTACCAAGCGAGCGATCATCTCTCTATCCATTTATATTCGGCCACAAATCTCGCGGTCTGGTTCACCCACCAACTTTTGCACCAATCTTTGAACCGTTCTTCCGATTTCAACCAAAAACAAACTGCACCAGGACCTGAAAAGGCTTCTCGGTGGGCAGCGTAGCAGTTAGTTTGCCAAGTTTGCAGAAGAAGAAGCTCGCGGGTTCGAGTCTTGGACTTGGTAAGAGTTTTTCAGTGTGGAATTTGCATGTTCCATGCTTGTGTGGGTTTCCTCCAGCTTCTCCAGTTTCCTCCAATAGTCCAAAGGCATGCACAGTAGGCTAACTGACAGCTCCAAATTGCTGCGAGCTGCGAGTATAAATGAGTGTAAATGATTGCATGCGTTGGCGCTGCGATGGTCTGGAGAGCTCATCAGGATGTTCCCCGCCTTCGTCCAGTGTTGACTGCGATAGCCTCCAGCCTCTCCACAACCCTCGCAGTGGGATTAAGTGGTTCAGCAAACCAGTTAAATTAAATGAAGCTCAGTGCTTCTTATAACGAATCTTTAGCCTTGTGCATCCTTTTTTTTCCAGCCCATGGTTGAGCGTAGTGATCGTAGAACTAGCAGCTTATATAACTCTGCACTTGTTGTTCCTTCCTCTTCGTCCTTGCCCAAAAAGAGCCACATGCTGGATTTGTAGTTGCTCATTGTTCATTATGTCTTAACTCTAGTGGCAAGGGTTTATAAGGCAGTGTTAAAATAGCGCTAATTAATGAGCGCTTGTTTTCAGCAGCTCCGCTTGAATCTCGAGTGCTCGACATAAAGTGGTTTGTTTTGTACCCACACAAAGCAGTGGAATCGCGTGTGATCCTCGGCTAAATAATGCGTTTCCGGATCAACACTGCCAGCATTAGCATTAACGCGTGGCATTACTCCTCCACAATAGCACAGGTCTTCCACTCGACAGTGTAAAATTAAACAGAATATCATTCAGATTGAAATATGAATAACTTAAGGGTCGTTTTATCTGCAAAACCTTATTTTCAGGATCGGCTCTTATTGAAATGCAGTGAACCTGAAGATAATCAGGGACATTCCACTGTAATGCTGTTTAAGCATTCGTACAGGAAGCGCTAAGAGATCAGCAAGAATTGTACTAAATAAATTTAAAAAAATGTTTTTTTGACGTTTCAGCTACTCATCGCTAACCTGCTAGCTTAGCCGCGGATTATTCTGGCCAGCGGATGAGATCACCTTCTCCGAGTGTCTCCGATCGATATGGAATATATTGCGTATAATTACAGCCACGTTTTGCAGTTAGATGGAAAAGGAAAATTATTTTTAATCAGAGGAAACATTAGGCGAAAAGACACGGCAAATATCATCAGTGTAATAATAGTAATTATAAAATGAGTGCTCATTTGAGTCGGGGTAAAACTCGGGTAAGAACCATCAGCGCAAAAATGAATAATGATAATTATGTGATTAGAAGCTTGGAACATGACTCAGTGTAGAGATTATATCATTTAATAATAATATATTCACATCAAATATGATGGGGTCAGCATTAAACCGAGCGAATATTTACAGGTCAGGGACATGGTGGCGTGGCGCCGAGCGTGGCCGCCTTACAGCAAGAAGGTCCTGGGTTCGTGTCCCAGGCTCAGCAGGGGCGTATCTGTGTGGACTTCCTCCAGGTACTCCGGTTTCCTCAGACAGTCCAAAGACAGACATTAAGCGAACTGCCTAATTCCATACCGCCCCTAAGTGTTAGAATGGCGGCGTACACGTCGGCCCTGCAAAAGACGAGTGAGGTGTCCATTATGTACCCTGCGTTTGCCTGGAGTGGGTTCAGATAGGCTTCAGCCTCCCACCAACCAACGTAGGGTTAAATGCTTCACAATTGAATGAGTAAATATTTACAGGTAGCTGGAGAAAACATTCATAAACAAACTGAGAGCTTATGGAAATGTTTATTTATTTTTTGTGGATCAATCAATATCGTCATAGTCCAGTGCAAACCATAGTCCAGTGCGGACCGTTGGCGCCTTCCGATGCCAAGCCTTTGGCAGACTGTAGGCTGATACGTGGAGGGTCGCCACTCCTCATCAAGTGGTTTATTTTCAGAGCGCCTTCTCTTCGCCTGCACCAGAGGCATCACCTACAAGGCAGCAGGTCGATTTGGACACTTGTGGTTCAGACCATGCCCAGGGGTTTTAGCACAGTGGGGGTCTCACCGAGATTTGAACCCATGACCTCCTGATCATGAGCCCAGCACTCTCACCACTACGTCACCGGCCCCTGTTTTGTGGATACTTTGCTTAAATTGAATGTTTTCCTAAAAAATATTTCAAATGTCCATTGTACTTTTCCCCCCATCTTACCCAACCCGACTCGTCCCCGAACCCGGCTCCGCGCGCTGTCAGTCAAAGTGCATCTTTCCAAGCCGGCTGCAAATTAGCAGTGAAATACGATTAGCAATTTGAGAAGCATTTCCCGGCGAACGCTTTTTGTTTTGCACGCTGGAAACGTGATTGCCAAAATGGAAAAACTCCAGCCGATGATATCCCAAAGGGGTTTCGCAAATGTGTTTTACAAATTAAATCTCCGTAGACCTAAACCAAATTATAGCACCTAATTTGTGACATCCATCAAAAACGAGAGACGAGGTGACATTAAACGCGGTTCTCCTTGCTCCTCGGCTTGTGTCGATTGTGCGTGTGTTTGTCGCAGCGCGTGTAGGAGGATGAACAGCGGGAGGAGAAGCTCGCGGTTTGATAAAGAGCAAACAGAAACCCACACAATCTGTGGCCTTATCAGCACTGACCTCATACACGCTCAAAGACATGCGGCAGCTTAGCGCGCTCATTAAAGATCAGCTTTGTTTTGGCCGCGGGTCTTGA
This sequence comes from Euristhmus nudiceps, assembly GCA_030068295.1. Lineage (NCBI taxonomy): Eukaryota > Metazoa > Chordata > Actinopteri > Siluriformes > Plotosidae > Euristhmus > Euristhmus nudiceps. The sequence goes on along the minus strand of JAQNCB010000011.1, from coordinate 18,446,219 downwards.
AGGCCAAAGCTTTAGCCAGGGATGGAAGAAGAAAGAATGCATCTTTAGGGACAAAGGGAAGAGACAAAATCATGCATAGATGGATCAAAAAGATCCAAAATAAAAGGGGGGGGGGGTGAATGAAGGGAGAAATGAAGAAAATCAATCGTGGCATCCAAAGGGCAGTACAAAGGCTGATTTATAAAAAGTAAGTACCTGTAATGACATATCAGCAAGAGCCAGAAGAGTCTATTACCCTCGGACTATATATCAAGCACCTTTTCATTTTCTGCTACATGCCGAGAGTCAGAAGCTGCGCCCTCCGACGCCCCGGCTTCATTTCAAGGTTAATAAACTTTTACCGGACAGATGCAGTCATTTCCGCTTTGTCTCGCGGTTAACCCCGTTCGGGGTCCGGAAATGGGAACGGCCCCCGTTTTACAAATCGCACTTAACGGGAGGCTCTTTGTAAAACACGAACAATGATGAAGATTTGATGGCGCGTGCCCGGTGAGCACCCTATATCTCTGTTTATACCAGGGTGTCGGGGAAGGCTGCTGAGGACACATTTCTTTACGGCGGGCTGTTACTTACTTGCGTGGAAGTCAGGGTCGCAGCACAGAGTCGGCCATGACACGGCAACTGAAAAGCAGTGAGGTTACGGTAAAGGGCTCACATGTTGACACCGGGGAACCGTGGCCGGGACTGCCGTGGCCATTCTGAAGGATTTTAGAGGGGGTCTGTTGCAAATATGTGAGACCGCTGGTGTAACGGTTAGGGAGCGGTGAGTCAGACTGCCCACTTTGATAAAAACCCCCTGGGCAAGGTCTGAGCCACAAGCATGAGTCTGTCCAACCAACAGGGGCTCATCAAACTACGAGGATTCAGGAGGAGTTCAGGTCCTCGTTGCTTCACGCAGCAGGATGATGAGCCGGTAGTCTCGGGCTTAAAAAGTGGAGAACAGACTTTGCCTTTTATCCTTGTTGTAAAATATGGGGGGAGGAGATTTGCAAACGAAGACACGGTGACTGGTTGAAAAAGAAAAAGTGGCATTGGAATGATCCGGACGCAGAGCAGCAGATTTCAAAACAACCAAATGCTCGAGGAGGGGAAGCCACACCCATCCAGTTCTCAAGCTGCTCCAACCCAGGACTGAGGCTTTAACAGCTTTGCCTACGCGTCTGATTGTGGTAGGTTGGCTGTGCAAAGGCTCGAACCCCTGACCAGTAGCCTAGAGCTGTCACCAGTGAGCCCCACTGCCCCTAGTTGTATTTTGTAGGGGGTAATTTACCATGGAGGAATTCAATACTTGGAAAGTAACCAATATCTGGCTGGTCACAAGCTTTGCTTCAGTACAGCACCTCTTCAAGTTTTATACTAGGGGTACTAATGGCAGTCATGACTTCCATAAAGTGAAGTGTACGAGAGAAAAAAGACGGGAAGTGATGCCTCGGTGCTACTCTGCGCAATCGGCTCATCTGGTCTTAAGTAAGCGTCCCACCCTATTAGCAAAATAATAGCATGCTAGCACGAGGCTAATCCAAAGATGGTGGTGGTCGTGGTGGTGTTCAAGAGAACCATCTTCTCAAAAAGAGCTTTGGCTATTTGCAGGCTATTTTCCTCCCAAACTGAATAACTGTGACTGGTGTAAAGCTCCTGCTCCCGTGAGAACCTCGTAGGATTAACCCGTTTAGTAAACGGATGGATGGATGGATGGATGGATAAATGAAGGTTTCTATTCTGATTATTAAAGTCTCATCAGTGAAGACATGGCTCTCTAGTACATTCTGTCCGATGCTAAAGAACCGAGGACATGGCGAAGCACTGCGCTGTTCCTAGCTCTCTGATAACACAATCATGCACAAAGCCCGCCACAAGTCTATCACTCGAGTGTAAGCCTGAAGGTCAGTTAGGGTGGAATCAATAAGTCCCGCTGTGCAAACACCCCAATATCAAAGCTGCACTGACCCTCTGTTCGTTTGAGCTTTTTTCTCCATCATGTGTCACATCTGCCCCATTGGATGAACTCAGTGCCCCTGCCCCAGGCTATCTGGGAAACAAAAACATGATGGATGTGCTGTTTTTTTCCCTTTAGCCCAGAAACCTCGGTTACAGTGCTCATGGCTTCTACATCTCACTGCTGGCAAACCTCCTCCTGTCCGGACTTTCAGTAAACTGACATAAAAGGGAAAAAAGGCAGGGGTGGGGACATCTTCACAAAAGCGGATCAGAAGGGATTGGGTAAGGGAACCAATTTGTTGTCTGGGCCGAGACGCAGTCTTAGCTGTAATTGAGGTTTCAGAGGATACACCCCACTTTGCATCTACTTTTTATCTTTTCTCACAGCAAGTGCAAATCTGTATGGGTTTTATTTCTTGGTCGTACACCACGGACAGCCCATCAGTCCAGTACGGTACCAACACACGCTCACTCCTAGGGGCAATTCTCTCACAGCCAATTAGCTGAATGCGCATCTCAGGACTGTAGGAGGAAACCAGAGTACCCAGAGGAGATGTACAGAAGTACAGCAAATAAAAATATGTAACCCCACTCAGAAACACCCTCGTAGAGCCCTGGACTCAAACCCAGGACCTTCCTACTGTCAGGCTGACCCACCAACATCTCCGCCATCCTGCCCACCAGTCGTGAGCTTCTATATAAATATTTGATGGCAATACTGGGAATGTTTTCACCTCGATGTTACTGCATGCGTCGTTGGGAAATTTCCATCCATCCGGTACCTGTACAGTTTACATGTCAGGATCACAGAGGAAGCCGGAGCCAATCCCAGCCAACTTTGGGTGAGAGGCGGGGTTACAACCCCGGGCAACTCGCTAGTCTATTACAGGACGAACAAAGAAACAAAAAAACCCCTCACACTTGCACCCCTGAGTGATTTACACCAGGCTGTTGATCTGACGTGCATCTGACTGTCGGAGGAAACCGGAGCACCCCTACGGAATCGACGCAAGCATCCGGAGAACACGGACGCCGTGGAACGCGGACACAGGTGCTCATCAGGTTAGAACCAGAACCATCATGCTGTGAGACAACAGTGCTTTTTAAACTAATCACATGACTTATTTTTTTCTTTCTTTCTTTTATTATTTATTTTCCACACCATTAAAGTGCCACTTAAGTGAAACGATTGGCACCTGCTTCATTTATGGACCAATGAAGCTGCACATTTAATTCTGGTGCCAAATGTTCCAGCCTTCAAGACGACCAGCATGAAGTTCATGGAGGTGACATGGCGCGAGGAGACAGAACCGACAGTGGAGGAATTAGGAGTGGGAGAAAACTTCTCCCTGCTTACAAGCCGACAAATAATAACTGTAAGCTCCGCAATCCCCGGTTCTGTTCACTCGGATTTGAGTGCGCTGCTTTCTAAAGCCCGTCACTCATCGCATTTCTGCTTCATCTATTTGTTTGCGGCTTTAAATTTTGTAAAGATCTGAAGAGTAAAGAAGTAACATTTGGTGCTTTTGAGAAAGTCCCCACACACCACTGGCACTCACTTTATTTATTTATTTATTTACTTACTTACTGTCTTATATATATTTTTTAACTTCTTCAGCTTTTGTTTCCCACCAAATCTTGAATTTCTCTGCAATATTTTAAGCATTAATGTGGGGTCGAGACCCAATGCGAACACTGAATTTCCGTGAAGTAGGATCGACCCCCCCTGACTGACGTATACGTACATGTATATGTGTATATAATA
>JAQNCB010000011.1:18293749-18306542 GCA_030068295.1 Euristhmus nudiceps | reverse complement strand
AAATGCTTAAGTCTCAAGTTCCCAAGCAGTGCAAAGAAACACACAATTGCAATCAAACTAAATAGAATAAAATAGAAAAAAAAGAATTATAAAATATATAGAATAAATAGAATAAAAAATATGAATGTGAATTATATATATATATTTATATATATATAAAATAACATGAGCATTATTAATGGTAATAAGGATCAGAACCACCGACAGGATCTTCCCCCAGCTTCCCATCACAATATTGATTGACAATAAGATTGAATAAGATTGACAGCTCAGGACGTACTTTTGGTTTCCGCCCTCCGTCTTCTTAAATCTTGGTAATTTGGTTCGGAAACTAAAAATGATTGATGGAACCGATTCAATAAACTGATCAATGTGGATGTGATTCTTCCACTGAGCGGCACGCGGCCAAGAGAAGGCCTGCTTCGTGTGCGGCCCGGACTGAAACCCATTTGATAACTTGACAGATATTTATGTTTTCTTTTTAGAGATGAGATGGAACCAAAATAACATCCGTCCAGAAAAACCAATAAACGTTCTTTATCCCTGAGTGTCTCCAGCGAGCGGTCAGACTCAAAACCTGTCTGTTTGTGTTTTTTTTTTGGTTTTGATGGAAGAACTCTTCAGTACCTACAAAAATGGGTGGGAATAGAACTGGGGAAATAGGGTGTGGTTCCAACAGGATAAATGGGTGGGGCTTCACACCTTCATGACGTGAGATATTGTTTTAATAGGGTGATGTCATAGCCTTGCCCTCCCTCAGCCTTTATAAGGAAGTGCGTCATGTCACGATGGTGTGAAGCTCCACCCATTTATCCAATTTAAACCCCGCCCACTTTTTGTAGATATATTTTTTCTCAGCCTGCATCAAATTCTACTCCTGTCCCATTTCCAAATTCAAACGGCAACCGTTAATTTAATGGTAAATCCACCCCATTCCAACTTCTGATCAATCCCATTTCCCTGATTTATAACCCCTCCCCTTCGCCTGTTTTAATACCACCCTCATTCTCTAATTCTATTCCATCCTAACACCATCCCTTCATCCAGTTCTTACCCGACTCCATTTGCTCATCTTTAATTCTGACCATTTAGTTTATTCTCAGCCCACCTAATCCAGTTCTAATCCCACCCGTTTTCACCTGAATTCCAACCCAACTGTTTATCTAATCTTAACCCCCCCCCCCCCTTCACCAGTTATCACCCCATCACTTTGTCCAAGTCTAACCCCACCCTTATCTGATTACAGCCCCGCCCTTTCATCCAACCCACCCTACAACCCTTTACACTTTCTAAACCTACCTGTTCTGGTCAAGCCCACCTCCCTGAATTATCACCCCGCCCCTTAACCCCACCCTATTTCCCCAATTCTCACCCCACCACTTCATCCAACCTACTGGCTCAAATCTATCCCCACCCATGTCCCCGACTCTATCTCCGCCCCTTTATTCTATTCATATCCTGCCTCTTCACCCAGCTCTAGCCCCACCCCCTTTACCCTGGACCTGCCCCCTGTTTTACTCTTTGGATTATCCAAAAATGGAGCTGCTGGGTTTATTGGTGCAGAGAGCCAGTCATAACGTCACCTCATCTCTGTTATTGTTCATTCATTCATTTTCTGAACCCCTTCATTCTAATGAGGGTCACGCGGAGGCCGGTGCCCATCTCAGCCGACTCTGGGCTAGGGTAGAGTACGCTCTGGACAGCTCAGCAGGCCACCGCAGGGCAGTTAGCTGCACATGGGGGGACACACCACAGTGACGACCCGGTGGTAATGGGGCTTGAACCCCGGACCGTAAGTCAGCGCCCTACCATCGGTCCCCCACTGCCCCGTGTTGGTGTTTTTTGCACAAATAAAGGAAGGAATCCAGATGTGCAAACGAAAATACAAGTCAAAGTCAGAGTGTTAAAAAAGAGGAGAGAAGATATGAAACGGTTTTATCCAGACGGGTGAAATCTGCAGCTCACAAGCCCCAGAGCGGCAAGAGTTAAACCCGGGAGGCGTAATTTAGAGGAGAGTGCATTCGAGAGGTGATGGAAGCGAAATGTCTGAGAAAAGCAGCGAAATCCATTTGGAAAAGCTTTTATCACAAATAAAGTCCTGGAAGAGCCGTGAAGCCCATTTCCACCGGAGGAGCGACTAATGAATAGCAGACGGCAAAAAAAAACAAACAAAAAAAGAAAAGAAAACAATCACCGACTTTCTCATTATATAACGAGAGTCACGACACCGAGAGTGAATTTCAAATCGGAAGAAAGCTTAGCTTATCACTGATCGCCATGGAGACGAACACTGTCAGCCGTTTCTCCAGAATGTTCTTGTTTACACCGAGCGTGTGTTCGTCATTCATTAATTCATGAATTAACAAACACATCGTTGTGCATGAAAGTGACAGGAGTGTAAACATGATCACAGCACTTATCTCTCACTTATTTCCTGAGTTGGTCCATTTGTTTCGGCTCACGGGGAGGCTGGCGGCCATCTCGGCCGACTCTGGGCGAAGGCGTGGTGCACCCTGAACAGCTCGTCAGACTACCGCAGGGCCAATTCACACTCACGCCAAGGTGCAACTTGGAACCACCAATTAACGGGACATGCATGCCTCCGACTGCGGGAGGAAACCGGAGCACCCAGAGGAAGCCGATGCTAACCGCTGCACACATTCTTAATTCTCTGGCAACCCAAACATCCACTCTTATTTTTTTTTTTTGTACATTTTTTTATTTACTTTCCAGGGTGGCACTTAATCCGAATTAGGGTCGCAGGGAGGCTGGTGCCCATCTTAGCCGTCTCTGGGCAAGGGCAGAGTACACCCTGGACAGCTTGCCAGGCCGTCTAAGGGCAGGTTCTTGATGAGAGTCTTGATGAAAATCAGCGATGGTTCTTTTACATCCCTCTCACCACAGACGGTAAGAGACACCATCAGCCTCCGATAACCCAGTCAGGGGCACTGAGGGGACAGCAGGGACCTCAGTAATACCGCTCCCTATCACCGGCCCAGTGCCGCCCCAGACACTAACCTGAATCCTAATGTTTATAATATTTATGAGCCCCACAGCGCGGTGAGTCTCATATTGCTCACTTCCTGTCGCGTGGCGAGAGCAGTGCTGAGTAACAGGAAGTGCTCGGGCCTGATTGCGCCGACTGCGAGACGATGAAGGAAGCAGCATGAGGAAAAGGACTGAAAACAGAGACTGTGACATCACTTTACTTCACTTCACTTCAAATCCATCAGTCCACTTGTTCTTTGGAAAGGGGGAGCGGGGGGGGGATAGACGACCCAGAATTCCTTTCTTCATCCCGCGGCGAGAGTTCAGGACTCCAATCCAAACGAAGAAACAGTGCAATCAGCACAGAGGGGAAAAGGAGAAGAAGAAAAACGATGAAGTGACGAGAGGAGAGGGGAAGAAATGAGGAGAGGAGAAAAGAGAGCAGGAGGTGAGAGAAGATGAGAAAGGAGGAGAAAAGGGGAGAGGGGAGAAGATGAGAAAAGAAAGTAAATTAGAACAGAGGACACAAAAGATGAAAGGAAAGGAGAAGAGACGAGATGTAGAGGAGAGGAGGAACGAGAGGAGAGGGAAGAGATAAAAGAAGAGGAGAGAAAAAATAGGAGCGCATAAAAGGAGAGAAGGGATGAGGAAAAGAACGGAGGGAAGAGAATGGGCACAGCAAAAGGAAAGAGGAGACGGGACAAAAGAAAAGGAGGAAGGAAGGAAGGAAGAAGAAATGAGACGAATCGGGGAGAGGAGAGAAAAAAGAGAAAACGGTCGAACAAACAGGAGAGAAGAAAGAAGAAAGAAGGATGAGAAGACAAGAGAAGGAAAGGGAAAAGAAGAATGAAAATGAAACAGCACAGTAATGAAAAAAAAACAAAAGTGTTTGAGAAAAGGGACGGAAGAGAAGGAGTTAAAAAGAAGGTAAAGTAAAGAAAAGATGGGAAGCAAAAAATGAAGTAAAATTTCAGAAAAATGAAAGAAAACAGAACAAAGAAAGAGTGGGAAAAGAATGAAGGGCGAGATTGGAAGAAAAGGAAAGAAGAAGAAAAAAAGAAAGGATGAAAAGAGAATTCTGGGAAACAAAAGTAAAGGAAGAGGGAAGAGAAAGAATGGATGAAGAAAAGAGGAGGAGAAGGAGGGGGAGGGGAGGAGGAGGAGGAGGAGGAGGATGAGTGTGAGGATGCTGAGGAAGGTTGCAGCCTCCCACACGTTGCTCTGAATCCGTCACTCAGCACTGCGATTTTGCTGATGAGTGGGAGGAGCAGGGGCGGAGCCTGATTAATGTGAGCGCAGAAACCCCACCCACACACTGGAAGTGAATGGAGACGGAGGAGTGAAGCCGGGTTACTGCGCCTCCATCTGAAGTGATTGGTTTTTCCTCCATCCACAGGCCCCCGAGGGTTCTGCTGGTTCTGCTGCTCCTCCAATACAGAACCTGATATTTTAGAAAAATAATAATTTTTTAATTATTGTTTTTATTTTTAGACTTTTTTATTCATTTATAAAAAAAAACATTTCATTTCATCTTCAAACATCCAGGAAATGAATTACTTTCACTGCTGAACAGATTCTCAACCGCCACCTCAGAATGCACGTCCACTCGACGCTGATTGATCGCCGTTTCCAGGCGGATGAGTGTTGTTTGTTAGTGAGCGGACGGTGATAAGCACGCTCGCGCTGAAACATTCTTTACGTGAGGTTTTGGGGAGGCTACGTGAGACCCGGACTCACACGCCGCGTTGATGTTCGGGCAGATGATTGGCAGCCGTGTAGGGTGTAGATACAGAAACTAACAATCACACCGAGATAAAAATGCATAAACAAACAAACGGAGCCTTCCATCACATCAGCTTTTTATTGCAGGATGGATTCGATGCTCATGTCCCTCATTACCATAAACCATAATCCATCCGCCGCTGAAGCGTACGCCATGAAGCTCTAATACGTTTGTTTACAGTCGAATCTGAAGCGCTTTCTTCTTCCCAGCAACTCCCACGTCTCCATAAACACCGGTCTGATGATTACACTCTGGATCATCTCCAGCCCACACGCTCCTTCCTGGGCTTATAAGGACTGAAGCGTACGCCGCGCACTTCTCCGTGACCCCGCGGCGGGTTGGAACGAAGGCAGCGAACCCCTTTAGAACAACAACGATCAACAGGAACTCCGTATTCACCTTAGCGCTCGCTCGGAGACGAAAACACGGATGATGGATGTGGCGCTGGCTGCGTTTTTAGATCTCGGAGAGGTGCGGGAATTTAGAAAACGCACGGAAAGCATGTACTGATCGGTTCGAGGTAAATAATGGACGAGATGCCAAATATGGAAGGAGAAATGGAAATCGAGGGCTGAATTCAGGCTAATCTGTGTGGGTGAAACTCAGCCAAGAAGGCTTGCCAAGAAAAAGCACACCGACATCAAGCTAATAACGGCTTGTCGAGATAAGTACAACCTTCCTGACTTATCCTCTAAAAAACCCAGCGGTGGCAGCGAGCCATCGACGTTTTCAGCAAAGAATCTCCATTGATCAACCTGATTAGCGTCAGGAACCAAATCTGCAGCTGGAGAGATCCTTTCCTTCTAAAATGATAAAAGCGAGGGGGGGTTATGAGCGGCTGAGGGCCACGCGACAGCGACTTAAATGAGAATGTATACCGTGGAATCTCGGGACCTCGTGGGCGGCGTTACATCCCTCAGGAGAAACGGATTGGAATGGAAGCTGAGGTGCATCTGTCCATCAAAGTCAAAGTGAGCTGTACAATGATATAAATAAATCCATCCATTTATTTTCTGAGCTGCTTAGATCTAATTTGGGTCACGGGGAGGCCGACGCCCATCTCAGCCGACTCTCGGTGAGGGCAGAGTACACCCTGGACAGCTCGCCAGGCCATCGCAGGGCAGAAACACGCTGACGGTGACGCAGCTCCTCTTTACGAAAGTCAGCGATGGTTCAGTGACAGCCTCGTGATAGTGGGGCTTGAACCCCTGACCTTGGGATCAGCCACCACTGAGCCATCTAATGTGAGTCGCATCCAATTCCCATTCCTTACACCCACACAGTACTGCTGGGTAGTGGTGGCCCGATGACCCAGTGGCCCGGTGGCTGGGTGACGGATTACTGGGATTACTGACCCCCAGGTCACAAAGAAGGTGGAGCCAGACTCGGTTGACTCTGGGTGAGGGCGGGGTACATTGATCATCAACAATAAAACGGCAATCTAAACTCGCAAAGACAATCATTACATCTCACACTCTCTGCAAAACTATCACCAGTCCATCACACACATCCAGGGGCGCGTTGGTACGACCCATCAGCCACATGTGGATGGTCTTCGGACTGAGGAGGAAACCAGAGTGTCCAGAGGAAACCCAAAGCGAATGTTTAAATCCCACATAGAAACGCCCTCGCCAAGCCCAGGACCCGCTCGCTGGGAGATGGACATGCTAACCGCTACACCACCATGACGCCCCATCCGGGTTGAAGAAGTCTCAGAGTTTATATATAAAATATTTTTAATTGTAGCGCACTGAAGGTAAAAGCAGTCTTTACAAAAAAAAGAAAGAAAGAAAAAAAACATGGCTCCGTGTTTATAAAGCGAATCACTGCAAATTGTTTGGAATTTGAATAAGCGTTTGTTGTTGTTTTTTCGGCGGTAGAACGGCGTGCTCGGGGAGACGCTAGCTGCAGCGTGTTTTTCAGACATCAATCATTCCAAAGCCTGTAATCCATTTCACCAAGAACAATCTGTTTCTCCGGCAAACTTCAACTAACGGTGCTGATTTATGAAAAAATAAATAAACAAATCAATCAAAAAGGGAGACACAACAGAACCGAACGGAGCCCCCTCTCCAAAAGCATGTCGGCGTGAGCTAATTATTGATCCATATGAGTCATTTGACAGTAACACACTGATTCGAACTAATGGAAAGGCCGGAGGCACGCAGGTGGTCACGGTTCGCTGCTCTCAGCCTGACATTTCTTACTTCCCAAACAGAAGCAGACTTTTTCCTTATGATGGTCTAATGAACCTGGCTTCGGTCTTCAAACATGCACTAAATCACTCATCGGGGCCTGGCGAGCACGGACGCGCAGCAGAAATAGACAGCGCTCGTGGTAGAAGGGCTGGGAAATGGGAATTTACATCATAATGGGATTAAAGCCTGATCTTAATGAGGCAAGTCATGTTTCCACTAATACTTTAATTAGACGTGGCGGCATCAAAGAGGAACACCGACAACGACATAAAAGGAAGTTGATCTCGATGATCCGCTGCCAGAGAACCTACGTCGCTCTTACTGACAACACCGAGCACCAATGGACCTCCGTATTTTCCATATTTTACTTACGCTTCTCTCTGTAATGCTGAGGTCTAGGGTACGTCGATGTAGTGGTAGGTATGCCTGCTTCACCGAAGGAAGGTCCTGGGTTCAAGTCCCGGGATTGGTGAGAGCGGTGTTCTTCCAATGCTTTTTTGGGTTCCTTCTGGGTACTCCAGTTTTCTCCGACAGACCAAAGTCATACACTTTAGACGAACTGGCTGTTGCAGATTGCATCGAGGTGGGAGTGTGCCTGGAGATGGTGGTGCATGTGAGAGCGTTTCCTGAACTGTCCCTGAATATTCCTGCATTTGCTAAAAAAAGGCGAATATATTTGCATCTGGTGGACCCCCTCGCTCAGAGCCATTCCAGAGGAAGGCGAAGGAGACGATAGATGGACAGCATCAAGGAAGGGACTCTGCTCCGGCCAAGTGGAGACACTTATGCATACGATGACCCAGAATGCATCTGCAGGCAACTTCTCCCACACCACCTTTCTGCTTTGCTCTCTCCATTGGCTTCCTGTAGCTGCTCGCTTTAGATTCACAACATTAATGCTTGCCTACAGTGCCAAAACTGGATTTGCACCCTTCTACCTCAAAGCATTTATCACATCTCGCACTGCACTGCAATCTCTCCGATCCTTTAGCGCTGATAGACCGTTCTTTTACCAAATGGACAAGGGGAAAAAATTGCATCTAAACTCTTCCCTGTTCTCGCACCAAGGTGGTGGAACAAAGTTTCTCCTGAGGTCCTGACAGCTTGAGTGTCTTCAAATGATGGCTTTTTCAGCAGTACCTGGGTTATATACACACAGACATATACATAAATCTACATATATATAGAGTCCATACTACACCTACCCACTGAGCTTAGACTGATGGTATGCTCAGTGTATGCCTGAGTGAATTGGAATAAGAATGTATTCACTGATAGTGACTTTAAAGTCTTTCTGTAAGTTGCTCGAATAAGGACGACTACTCAACGCTGTAAATGTAAATGAGCTTCCAGGATCACCGGCCCTCAACCATGTATAGGATGGCATGAGGCGACTCAAGGCAAGGCGAGGCAAGGCAAGCTAACCATTGACAATTGAATCCATGCTCCATAGCGAATTAGCATTAGCATACTAGATTTTCAAGCCAAGGATGGATGGAAAGGTCTCACCCAAAACGTGACATCGTACACGCCAACCATATAACAGTCCCCAATAGCCGCCACACCCTCCAATGGCGGGATATTTTCTGACAGACGAACACCATCGAATAATTTTATAATTAAACCCTAATTGACTTTTCACAGCCGCCATAATGATCATCGCTGAACTGGCTGAGCGTTGGTCAGTGATGGACCTCGCTGAAAAGATTCATTAGACGTATTGAGGAGAAACGATTGTAATGAAAACCACACGCCTGCGCGCACGCCGTTCCTGAGACGCCACCATGTGATTTGTGATGATGTGAAACAATCACGTCTGCCGCGTGCCTTATTAAAACCAGGCAATGTGGTTTCATTAGCGCAGAGTGTTCTTCATGAACATGACGATGACCGTGATAAAAGTAAACATTTTATTCCCATTTGTGTTGGAAAGTGAAATGTATTTCGTGCTACAAAACCGTTAAACAATTGGCCAAAGATTCACGTCGTCGCAATCAGATTCTATTCTTATTACCGAAATGTCAAGGATGGAATGCCATGTCTGTTTACTTCCTCCCAAAGAATGACAACATCATTTCCTTCCCGCCAACATTAACACGAGGCGATTAAACTCGAGACCATTTAGCCACAGATGACGATAAATGCAGCTTCGCTGAGATTCATCTCCGGGATGCTCCTGAAGATGACAACGAAAATGTTCTTTTTGGTTCAACAGAAACGTAACACGTTATTCTATCAGAGTACCTTCATCCACAATTCACAACTCCTAACCCACAATCCCCGATTACCATATCCACAATCTAATCCAGCTACTTATTTTATATTCCACAATCCATGTTACTTTGTCCTCAATCTCCAATCCAGAAACCCCATTCCCTTCCCGCAGACAGCATTCCTCAATCCACATTTAACAATCCCGAACTACAGTCCCTAATCCACATTCCCCAAACTACACAGCATGTCTCCCCCAATCCATGTTCCCCAGTCAACATTCCCCAATCCCAAAATACAGCCCTCAATCCACCATCCACACCTCCCAATTCCCTTACCCACAATCCCCTATCCATGTTCCCCAATCCTCAACCTTCTATTCACCTACCCAATCTACCCAATCCCTTTTTTCCCAATTAGCATTCCACAACCCCACTCCCACGAGCACCTCCCCGGTTTGATGCTTGGCATGTCCGACAGGAAAGAAACCTTGGGTCGACCTAGAACACGCTAGAGGGACTATCTCTCAGCTGGTCTGGGAACGCCTCGGTGTCCCCTGGGAGCTGGAGGAAGTGGCCGGGGAGAGGGACGTCTGGTCCTCACTGCTTAGGCTGCGTGGTGGTAATGGGACTTGAATTGCTGAATTTAAATCAGTAATCCAGAGCCTAAACTACCGAACCACCACACGCCCTCGTCAAGCCTGGGACCCGAACCCAGGACCTCCATGCTGTGAGGCAGATGTGCTCAGCACCACCGTGCTGATTTTTTTTAACATTTAAATGTGAGAGCTAATAACATAATTCGATTAAAAATAAGAATTGAGTTCAGGAGTCCAGGCCCGAGGTCAGCTGCACACGCTAACACGGACCAATCATGACTTCTGCTTCACATTATCACTCACGGCCCTTCTAACTGCCCGTGCCTTGATGATTTGAAGCTGTAATGTCAGAGGTAAACAGGAGCCGTTATAATAAACAGAATGAAATAACACGGAGGTCGCGTCAGTGCGCAGACAAACAGGAAAAGGATGAATTTGTGCATTTTGTGCAGAGTGGAAAGGAAATGCTTTTCCTAACAGTTCCCACAACCTTTAACCCAAACCTCGCAGTCTGTGTCCCTCAGGCTGTAGGAGTGACCCCAGTGAACACCATCGAGTCGACATCGCCACCCCGGGTTTATTATATAATGCATAACATAAATGTCTTTTTTTTTCAATTCTACAAAACAGAACACACACACACGTAAATATCTGTAGCACTTGTGCAGATTGTAGGAAGACAAGTAGCAAAAATATATTAAACTATCAGTCCAGCAGCGGTTTATTTCCAAAACATTGAGAAAGGGAGCAGATGTGCGCTAATTAGCAGCTTTGAAAATGTTAGAAATGCAGTATTTTATGTGCCATTCTTTAGGAAATAAAATCATTCAAACACAGTGTCCGCAGATTAGCTACGACTCGTTACTGCTACTGGAAAAACTCATTACTCTCAACACTGTGACATTTTCATAAACAGCTTTCAACCAACACGTTTAGATCCTCTCATGCCGCCACAATGTTCAAACAATAAGAAGGTGTTAATGTTTAGGGAACAACACCATCGCTACATATAGCAGACTATTACTAGGTCTAGCAGCTCGTGATAGAAAACATACCATTGCAATGTACAACAGATTGTTTTATGTACAACAGACTGTTACCATGTATCATAGACTGCTGTTGTATCTAACAGATCATTGGTATTAATAACAACAGACTGTTATTATATACACTAGACTGTTAAAATGCAGAACATACAGTTACAATACATAGCAGAATATTTCTATTCATACAAACCCATTACTAAGCATAATTATTGTGTATACCAGACTGTACCTATGGAAAATAGACCATAACTATGTATAACAGACCCTGACTATGTATATCAGACTGTTGCTATTTTTAACAGACCATAATAATTTATAACAGATGGCTACTATGCATAACAGACTCTCACTATGTATAATAGACCATAATTATGTACAACAGACTGTTACTATGTATAACAGACAATAACGATGTATAACAGACCATAATAATTTATAACAGATGGCTACTATGCATAACAGACCGTTACTATGTATAACAGACCATAACTATATATAACAGACTGTTACTATGTATAAATGACCATAACTATGTATAACAGACCATAACTATGTGTAACAGACTGTTACTATGTATAACAGACCATAATAATTTATAACAGATGGCTACTATGCATAACAGACCGTTACTATGTATAACAGACCATTACCATGTATAACAGACCATAATTATGTCTAACGGACTGTTATTATTTATAACAGACCATAACTATGTATAATAGACCATTGCTATGTATAACAGACCATTACTATTTATAAGAGACCATAATTATGTATACTAGACCATAACAATGTGTAACAGACCGTTACTATGCATAACAGACTGTTACTATAATGACTGTTGTATAATAAACCATAACTATGTATAACAGACCTTTACTACTTATAACAGACAATAATGATGTATTACAAACCGTCACTATGTATAACATAATGTAACTATATATAAGGGACTGTTACTGTGTGTAATAGACCATAGCTATTTGTGACGGACCAGAACTATCTATACCACACCATAACTATACATACAATTGCATAATAGAAAGGATTTTCAGAGAGAAAACATACTTTATAATTGTGTATCCAGTTTATTACATTGTCATTAAAATGTTTATCAAAGTAATTTATAATGTTTTATATTTTGTCGTTAATATGCTCCTCATTTCTCCAGTAAAGTTTTTGTATTACATAATTTATCCGTAAGAGTTTAGAGAAGGAATTTAATATTTCTTCACGTTTAATATGTTCCTGTAGGTCCTGCATTATTGATCGTATTGCGTTGTGATATATATTTAAGACACTATACGGAAAAAATGCACAAAGATAGATATTTATTTATAAATTTTGCACATGAGATTTAATTTTCCAGCAAAACATGTAATGAAAATGTTGGATCCAAGTCTGAGTTGGTGTGTCAATGAAATCAGATGAACATTATTACATTGGGTTTTCTTTTCCGGACCCTGTTTCATGGCAGATTTCACAAGTAGTAATGTAATGTAACAGATTTAAACTTTTTCTCATCAAGTTTTCATAAAATGTGCCAAACTTCCCTCCTGATGAGCCTCCACTGTTTTTTTTTTTTTGCATTTCTTCTCTTTCATGCAATGGACGTTAATAAATCCTGGTCAAGATGATCAGGTGGCTTACAGAGATAAACGAATAAATAAAACATTTCCGTAATAAATAGCCAATTCATTTCAATCACAGATATGAAGCCTATTACAGCCATCCCTCGCTATATCGCACTTCAGGTCCTGCAGCTTCAGTGCATCGCAGATTTTTAAAAAATATTCATTGAAAAAAAAAATATATATATATATATAAAAAATGTTCAGGAAAATGCCACGAGGGGGCGCTACTGACTCGGCTTCAGATCCCAGCCTCTTCTTCTTCTGCTGGGAAATTTGTCTCGACCAATCAGCTTGCGAGATTTCAAAGAGCCGAGTCCCAAACCAAGTCGGTAGTG
>JAQNCB010000011.1:18250170-18260305 GCA_030068295.1 Euristhmus nudiceps | reverse complement strand
GTTCTTTTACATCCCTCACACCACAGACAGTGAGAGACATGGCCTGCATTTGGTAACCCAGTTAGCTGCACTGGGGGTATTATCATTTATTGTTTTCAAATTACTATTATTCATTTATTTATTTTTAATAAACTCAAACCTTTTTTTTCATAAATACTGTTTATTAAATTCGACTGGATCTCACACAGAGCACGCTCCCCCTGTTGAATAAACAGCCAAACAACTAACGAGCCTGACCCACTCATTAAAGCTCATCTCCGCCACATAAGCAGTAATTAAACACTGCGGATTTGCTGTGAGTGTCGGACTGAGGCGAGTCGGGCCGAGTGCAATCCTCCAGCCTTTCAGCACAAATAGAAAAGCCCTTTTGTCAAAGGCATCAGGAATCCACATACCTACAGGGCTTTTAAATTATTCCTATAAATACTTCAAGGATATTAACTTCTATCATATACTTTACCCACGTGCTCACAGATATAAATACCTAGAAATACTTTCCGTATGCACACGCCTACTAAAGAAAAAAAAAATCCGAACAAACTGAGATCTTTCGTCACGTGTTCCAGTTTTAGCCCGTGACGCTCTCTGAGAGGCTCGATGTTCATGAGCATCACCGAAGGAACGTAATGAGATGTTTGGAACTGCTGACACACCACAGAGCTTCCACACGGGCTGATCCTCCTAACCACGACACCACCGGGACCACCCCCCCCGGGCTGAGCCTCAGAGAACACAATGTCCCTGTTTCCCAACAAGCCCAGATAAATTCGAGCGAACGGAGTTTGGGTTGGATAGCTAGCATCGGACAGTTACACCAAGGTGGCACGTGAATAGTTACGTAATTCCTGACTTCCCGTGTTGTTTTCCACACAAGTACTTTTTTTTGGTATCCACTCACAGTTCTTGAGATCAGACACATTTATTTATTTGGCTCTGATGTAGAATTTAGAATGTCTGGTTTTCCTAGTCAGGAAGCCTTTACACATTCTATCTAGAACCAAACAACAAACCTTTGCGCTTGCATGGGTTCCATCTGGGTACTGCAGTATCTTTCCTTCAGTACAAAGGCATGCACATTAGGCTAATTGGCTAATTGCCCCTGTGTGTGTGTGTGTGTGTATGGTCGCATACATGTCTGGATTGCAATGGAATGGTGAGGACCCTGCCTTCACCCAGTGTCGGCTGAGATAGGCTTCAGCCTCCCTACGACTCTAGTCGGATGGCAGGATGAATGAGTGGCTGAGTGAGAGGAACTGGGCTCTGGGCTCTCCGTGTAACGGCGCTTGTGTGATATTCTCAGCGCGGTTTCTCCACTCCATCGTTTATATCTTATATTCCTGGTTGCTTGGATGATTGATTGGCAGCTTTATTGCACGCACCAAAATAAACATTCCGTGAGGTTGAAGCGGTTGATAGAAACCTGGAGAACCAAGCTGTGAGTTCTCTGATTTATGAAGGGCACGGAGGCTGTTACCGGCCAATGCTTCTCTCGAAGTGACGTAACGCACAGCATCAGAGTCAACACTAATTACAGCAGGGTACGCCTGGCCACGATTCCACCCTCTGTCCTGTATCTCATCCCTGAGTGATTCCTACATGGAGTTAGCGCTAATTAATCAGGGTTAAAAGATTTTATGCATTGAAAATGTAAACAATCAAAAGGGTGGAGGAGGGAGGAAAAGCCAAGCCGCTGTTCACACAACATGTCGGGTTTGAGTTTGTCATCAGGTCTATATTTAAATTCTGCTCAGGTATTATTTATACACACACACACACACACACACACACACACACACTCGGAGCAGTGGGCATACACACATTGGGGCACCCGACGAGCAGTTATTGGCCAGCGACCTTTCAGTCCCTTCGCTTACCACCACGGACAGCTCACCAGGTTATTGTAGTGCCTGTATAAAGTTGCGGGCTGTGAGCTTTTCCACTCGAGCCCAGAGGCTCATCAGTGCCGGTGCTTATACCTGGTTTCTGTAGCGTGAAGCGACTCGGAGCTCAACTCCTCCTGGGACGTTGGTCCATCGCAGGTTCCCTTCCCAGTATTTTTACTGGAACCATTTATACTGCTGCGTGAACAGAGGCACACTTGTGGTTCAGACCTTACCCAGGGGTCCGAGTATGGTTGGGGAGCATCTCACTGAGATTCGAACCCACGACCTCCTGATCATGAGTCCAGCACCCTAACTGCCACACTAGTGGCCTGCATACACCCAACCATTCACACTGACTCTCACACCTAGCATCAATTTGAACCAGCCGGTTAGCCTGATGTTCCTTTCTTTGGAACCCGGGGTACCTAGATGAAACCCATGCAAGCAAAGGAAGAACTTCAAACACAAAGTCACAACTCGAACCCAGGACCTTCCTGCTGTCATGCTTACCACAACACCGCCGTGACGCCCATTAGCAAAGCTCCGTGAACCATTTGGAAGGAAGGTCTTCTTTAGCCAGTGGTTTATTTCTCACATGCACACACATGCCTGCCCCGGAATTACAGGCCCGTTCTTCGTGGCATTTCACTCTCATCCCTTGCAGACCCAATCTGATAGCATCTTGGGGTGAGGTCTGAACGAACGGCATGGTAGGAATTCCACAA
Source organism: Euristhmus nudiceps (assembly GCA_030068295.1). NCBI lineage: Eukaryota > Metazoa > Chordata > Actinopteri > Siluriformes > Plotosidae > Euristhmus > Euristhmus nudiceps. The sequence continues at coordinate 18,257,697 of JAQNCB010000011.1, read as the reverse complement.
TAATGCAGACCGGAGGCCGTGCTAGCTGAATGGTTTCCATTGCCAGATGTTAGCATGTCGCCAATGGATATTAGTCTGAGATTCATCAATTCGCATCCGAACTGATTTGCATTTAGCCGCAATCATGTTGAGTTTAAGAGGGCAGTCGTGACCTCCACACTCTCTCTCACACACACACACACACACACACACATACACACACACACACACACACACACACGCGCGCGCGCGTGCAAAGGAGCTTCGGGCAAAGAAAGAGGCATGAAGCCAAAACAAGCCAAATTAGGTCGCTTGCTTTTGACTTAGAATTTTACTTTCAAAAGTGTTTATTTTGACAGAAGTTTCTCAGTCGAAATTACGGAAAGGAAATCATGTGTCAGGGCTCATAATTAGTCCTTTGGTACCGCAGTAATGGCAATGAGGTGGAGGTGTGCACTTGGGATCGGGATGCTATGGGAACCAGTTTGAACACTGACAGCGAACGTGTTCTGTGGGTGGGCGGGATTCGTCAAGAACGGATTTGTAAGTTGAGCAGCGCATTACAACGTCCATAGGCAGTTGGCGCATCTACTTCATAGCAAGCAGGTCATGGGCCCCCAGTTTGCACGTGTTCGCTGTACTCACATGGGTTTCCTCCGGGTACTCCGGTTTCCTTCTACAGCTGAAACACATGAGCATTCTTTTAATCGGCTTTTCCAATTTGCTCCTAGTTGTGAGTGTGAATGGTTGTGTGTGTTGGCCTTGTAATGAACTGGCGTGCTGTTCAAGGTGTACCATGCCTTTGCACAGAGTTGGGTCCAGCCCCCCTGCAACCCTATTAAGATTCATGGTTGAATAAATATGTTGGAGGGTAGTTGGGATTAGTCAGGTACCTGGAAGTGTAACCAGGTTTGGTCAAAATTGTCTTGAAAGAATGGAAGAGTGGACAGGATTGATGTCTGGGTCGAGCTGGTGGGATTGGTGAAGAGTGTCAACAGGATGGGGGAGGATGTTGGGCAGAAAGTGGGCAAGAAATGGGGCAGGAAGTGGGGTTAGATTAGAGAAGAGTGTTTTGGAGGTGCTTGGGATTCGTTGCGTGTCTTCAGGAGAAGCAGGATTGGTCACAAGTGTCTTGTAAGAGTGCAAGAGTTGGTGCGATTGGTGAAAAGTGGTAGCAGGATGGGGGAAGACGTTAGGCAGGGATTGGGGCAGGAATTGGGGCTGGATTAGTCAAGAATGTGTTTGGCAACACTACTTTAGGAGGGTTCACACATGTCGCTCATGCATTGGAACCAAGGCCATTTTTATATTTACTGTGATATGGTACCAAGAAACGATTGCTTTCGAAGTAAAACGTTTAGTAAGATGGTGACCAAAAATCTTTCTGGAGATCTACTGCGGCAGGATTTATCTCCAAAAAGAAATGAACACAACTCTTTGAGCTGCTCAAGATAACAGAAGTCAATGATTTGATGGTCAGATGGGTACAATTAGGGTTGGAGACAACGTCTTCTGGGAGGTAGATCTCCAGGAACAGGGCCAATGATCACTGCTTTACTAAGAGACCCAAACATCTTGTCAGGGTTTTGGAGTTATGCAGTTCCATAGCACTGTTGTCGGGCTCGACAAAGCACTATTAAGAGTTTCTCCATATGGACACTCTGAAGACATATTTATGGTTCAGGGTGTTATGTGAAGCATTCCTAACGTGTTGTGATTTTTGTGGAGCTCGATGTATTTACTCTCCACATCCGCTGTATTTTGGGGGAAAAAAGAAAAACGAAAGTGTTATATCATTCCAGGAAGTATTTATTTTTCCCAACGGTCATTACAGGACACAGAAACTTCTCATGAAAATAGTGAAACATTTCACAGATCCAGTGTAAAACTCAAAGTGGCTGCACTCTTAGGAAATAAACTCAAAGCAAAAACCCTCAAAGGTGCTTCGCTGACAGGACTGTTTCCTTTTCGCCGAGATTTTCAATTAAATCCTTCCAATGAAATCAGGATCTGAAGATCTCTTGAGGAACTACTCATTCCATTCATTTTCTGAAGCGCTTAACCCTAATTAGGGTCGCCGGGAGGCTGGTGCCCACCTCAGCCGACTCTTAGCGAGGGCAGCGTACACCCAAGACAGCCTACAACTTACTTACGTTCTTTTACACACCTCTCACCACAGACAGTGAGAGACACGGCTGGCCCTTGATAACCCCGTTAGGTGCACTGGGGGGGACAGCAGGGACAACCAGGTGATAGTGGGGCTTGAACCCCCAACCTTGTAATCAGTAATCCAGCACCCTACCACTGGCCCAACACTGCCCGCCCCTCAAGGAACTATTTTCCCTCAAGTGTAGTGGACTAGTGTGGTTCTTCTGTGGTAGAAAAAAATAAATTATTCATCTGTTCATTTATTCATTTAATGAGCTGCTAAATATTACTTTGGTCAGAGGGTAGAAATAAGGGCATAGCAGAAATCACTGAAAATAGCAGAAAGTACCAGAAATCAGCCGGGAGATCTGTAGAAACCACTCGTTATAGCTGAGGGAACAGCAGAAACTGTCTTAAATAGTTGAAGGAGTCATGAATTCAATCAGAGTTTTCTGAGGGAATAGTGCAAACCACCGGAAATAGCAGAGGAAGTGGCGGAACCTGCCAGAAATAGCAGAGGAAGTAGCAGAAACCGCCAGAAATAGGAATGGGAGTCACGGAACTCCCCTGAAATAGCAGACTGTGTAGCAGAAACTGAAAGAAATAGTTGAGGGGGGAGGGGTGAAAATCACCAGAAATAACACAGGGAGTAGCAGAAACGTCCGGAAATAGCAGAGGGAGTAGCATAAACTGCAAGAAATAGAAGAGGAAGTCCGGCTGCAACATGTTACCACGACGACCTGAGGCCTGCTTGTGCAGAAATCGTAAAGTGCTTCCGAAGAGTTACTCCTCCTGCTTTTTGCTAATTTTATTTTCCCGTTTCCTTTTTCTTGCTAGGTTCGCCTGCGCTCAGGAGACTCACCCTCGGTGATCTTTGGCTTGCTAGTTTTCTTTTACTGCATCAGTTTTTTGCTAGTTCCTGTGTACGTTGGTTTCACCTGCCCAGTTAGCGCTGAATCAGTCATTTCTTAGTTTGTTTGTTTGTTCGTTTGGTTGGTTGGTTGGTTAGTTGGTTGGTTGGTTGGTTGGTTGGTTGGTTGTTTTTTTGACTCACTACATTAGCTTTCATGCTATAGACTAGCCTTGGTGATGTCTTGCTTGTTGTTTGCATTCATGCTTTCTGTTGGGTAGGGTAATGTTCAGTAATTAGGCTGGCTTTTACCCACGCAGCCTTCTTTTACTTGCTAATTTGCTTTTGCTTTCATTCTTGTTTTCTTTAAAAGTTGCGTAGGTGAGGCTTATGTAAGCATCATCCTAGAATAGCTCCACCCACTTTACATTAAAGGGACAGAGATTGTCGGTGGACCCAGAACACATTCGTATTGTTTTCTTGTGAGTCCGACTGTTCGTATCAGACTCTGTCTGCGTGTGTGCAGTATTCAGGAATGATATTTTGTCCTTTCAGACGTGCTGCTGCGGGCGAAAGCGCAGTGCGCCGTGTCACGTGTCCAGAGAGACGGAGCCTGTACAGGGTGCCATGCTGATATTTTATTACAGGCTCAGGACTGTATTTTGTCATTTTCCCATCTCACTCAGAACACCCTGCTGGGAAGAAGAATTTATAGAAAATATCATGCCAAGAGAAATAATTAAATAAAAGCCAAGGTCATATGTTACTTAAGGCTATTTGTCTGTATTTTGTGACGATTCTCAAAATACAGACATGAAAACGCAGCACATTTCTCGAGTGGAACGAATGGAACCAGCACTCCGGCTTTTACAGTACAGTGATCCCTCGCTATAATCGCGCTTCAAGTCCTGCGGCTTCAGTGCATCGCGGATTTTTTAAAAATATTAATCGAAAAATAAAAAACTTATTTTTGCTAATTTGATCGTGTCGACGTACGAGAGAACACATCGTAAGGCGAGGACATGGGTAACGCCCATATAAGGAATGTTGATTATATGATCCAAGGCGTGTAGAGGCGGTACCATCTAGATTTTTTTCTTAGTATTATTTTTAACGTAGTTATAATGGGTTATCATTTTTTTTCTCTTAATGCTAAAGTTATTTTATTGTATTTTAAAAAAGATTTATGCCTTACCATTTTTTGTGAGGTTGATATGCATGTAATTTGATCCATGTTTTAATAAAAATATGTACTGTCATGAAGGTTTAAAGCCAAAACAGAGCTCAAAGCAATGTGTGTGACTATTAACCCGGAGATCGCAGGTTCGAATCCGGTTTAATGCCACACCTGTCCGTAGCCGGGACTCCACGGGAGCTGATTGGCTGAGCTCTCACGGGAGGGAGGGACGGCTTACACTGTCTTCCCTGTCACTCACAGCGATCACCAAACAATCACGGGCGTCTGGGCAGATAGCGATTTCCCTCCGAGTGTGTCAGACCCGCCCCCAAATACAGATGGTGCCACAGTTCAAAAAGAGGCGGGTCGCATGTCACGGGGTGTGTGTGCACGTTTTCACCCCTCCCTGGTCGGTGGTGGTCGTGTGACAGGGAAGGCGACACCTGATGGGTGGGAATTGGAAACGAATAAATTAGTGAGAAAATAAGGGAAAAAATCCCCCCAAAAATAAAAATTTAGACCAACGAGGCCGATGTATTCCACACGGCTCTCCCTCAGTGAATGGGAGGCATATGTTGTGTTTGTTCCCGTAAATCTGTAGTGTTGTCACGTTTTTATGGTTGTGCGTTTCATATTGTTCCCCGCGAGTTAATTTCGTGTTGTTGTTTAAGCTCGTTATCGTGTCCTGATGATGTGGAACCTGATACGTGTCTCAGCTCTCAGCTCAGGGGTGTAAAGTTCGGGGAGCGAGCTGAGCGTGAGCGCTGAGAGGTTCAGTCGAGTGAAAGCGATCCTAATGTGTCTGGGGAAGTGACAGATTCTGATTTATTGGAAATGAGATGAGGTCATAATCTTTGCAAAAAAAAAAAAAGAATTACAAAAGAGATGGGTCTAAAATAAAGGCATCATCGTTCCACCGAGCCGTGACGTCACATCACTGCTCCGTGTTCTACTGAAACCCAGCGCTTTCTTTCTTCCTGGATCACCGGTGTGCCGAGTCACGTAAACTCATCCATCCGTTCACTTTCTGAACCGCATAACCCTCATTAGGGTTGCAGGGAGGCTGGCGCCCATCTCAGCCGACTCTGTGTGAGGGCAGAGTACACCCCGGAGAGCTCGCCAGGCCATCGCAGGACAGAAACATACAACACCTACAGCTACAGACTGTTCCACTGAACCAACGATAAACCGCATGCTGCAGGCGTGGCGGCGTATTCAGGGTTGGTCCCGCCCCTCACCCAAAGGCAGAAGGGATTGGCTTCAGCTTCCTCTGTGATCCTGATGGATACGTGCTACAGATAGTGGATGCATGGATGGATGGATGGATGGATGGATGAACAGTTGACTGGATTGATCAATGGTTGGCTGCCTGGATGGGTGAATGAATGGATGGATGGATGGATGGATGGTAGATGTGCGGATAAATGGATAGATGAATATCTAGATGGATGAATGGGTGGCTGAATGAATAGATGAATGAATGGATGGATGGATAGATGAATATCGAGATGGATGGATGGGTGAATATCTAGATGGATTGATGATGGATGAATGAATAGATGAATGAATTGATCAATGAATAGATGAATATTTTGATGAATGGATGGATGACAGATGGATGGATAAATGGATAGATTAATATTTAAATGGTTGATGGATGGATGAATAGATGAACATCTAGATGGATGAATGGATGGCTGAATGAATAGATGAATGAAATAATTAATGAATTGATGGATGGATAGATGAATATCTAGATGGATGGATGGAGGGATAAATGAATAGATGAATGGCTGGATGAATGAAGAGATGAATGGGTGGATGGATTGATGAATATCTAGATGGCGTGATGGATGGATGAATGAATAGATGAATGAATAGATGAATGGATGGATGAAAGAATAGATGAATGAATGGATGGGTAGATGAATATGTAGATGGATGGATGTATGGGATAAATGAACAGATGATCGGATGGATGGATGAATAGATGGATGAATTGATAGATGGATAGATGAATATCTAGCTGGATTGATTGATGACAGATGGATGGATGAATGAATAGATGAACATTTAGATGGATGGATGGATGAATAGATAAATGGATGGATGGATGGATGAATAGATAAATGGATGGATGGCTGGATGAACATCTAGATGGATGGATAAATGGATAGATGAATGACTAGATGAATATCAATATAGATGGAGGATGGATGGAGGGATGGATGGATGGATGGATGGATGGTGTTCATTGCTCCTGACGTTCTACAATCCCTTGTATATCCCATCCGTTCTCCTGGAGAACCCGACGTTCCATGTGTATATAGGAACCAGTCATTTTTATGAAGGGGCCAAAAGGTTTTTTTCCTTTATTTTTAAATCATTTTTACTGAACTTTACCGTTGAGCAGAAAACATTTTAGACATTTTGTGCAACATTGTCATCATCCTGAGATTACACACCGCTGCAGCCGCCGCAACAGAAAAAACATCTTTGAAGGAAGAACGTTCCATAAAAGGCACCGTAATTGCAGTGACTCGTTGCCCCTGATCAAAGCGACAGTAGCAGCACTGCAGTGGGGTTTTAATAACAGCCCCGGGGGGGTTGTGGGGAGGTTTGGGGGGCATTTATAACACTGGGCACCGATACGGAGCGCCCCTGACCTCTTATAATACTCCGAATGGCTGCATGGCGTCTGAAGGCTTCAGATCAGACAACTGTTGTTGTGATGTGATCCGGTGACACGGCGGCTCCTTCACTCCTTGCACGGAGGCCACCAGGCCGGCGCTGATAGGGCAGCGGGCCAAAGTGCTCTTGACTAAAAAAACGCTCACTCTGCAAGGGTGCGCGTTTCATGTGTCCGAGAGCAGGACCCGAATGGAGATGAAGCACGGCGGGTGCGGTGAGACGGGCCGCGGAGAGAACGTGTGTAGCGTCTGTAATCCTGACAGAGATCCGAGCTCGGAGAATGAAACTCCTCTCGTTCTGATCCGATCACTGGATCTGCTTTTGGGTTTGTTCTCTTTATAAACCTCTCAAATCGTATCAGGGTCTTGGACCAACATTTTATTGTTCATTCATTCATGTTCTGAGCCGCTTAGTTCGAACTCGGGCCGCGGGGAGGCTGGCGGCGTCCCAAAGGGTCAAAATCAGAATGAAATAAAAACACAGCGCTCAGATTAAAGCGATACTGCCTTCCTTCATTTATTTATTTATTCCTCTCTTTCTCTCTCTCTCTCACACTCTCTCTCTCCATCCCCCCTCTCTCCCTCTCTCTCTCTCTCACCACACTCTCTTCCGTTCTCTCTCTCTCTCTCTCTCTCTCTCTCTCTCTCTCTCTCTCTCTCTCTCTCTCCCTCCCAACCCCCTC
>JAQNCB010000011.1:18216079-18228587 GCA_030068295.1 Euristhmus nudiceps | reverse complement strand
GGGGGTCGGTCCTACTTCACGGAAATCCGGTCTTTGCGGGGGAGTCTCGAACCCATTAACCGTCAAAAGTGAGGGATCCCTTTAATTAGATAAGAAACTAAAACAAATTGGGTATAAACTGGTGAATAAAATAAAACTTGGCACTTCTAGGCGATATTATATTTATATACATCACACAGGCATGTGCTCATTTACATGAACGCATATTATATACCTGAGTGCATTCACTTCCTTGATTACAACTTCTTCCATGTGCATCACATGAAATTTCTCAATACAATAATGCCCTTTGTGAAGACTTTCATTCATTCATTTTCTGAACCGCTTAATCTTAATTAGGGTCGTGGGGAGGCTGGCGCCCATCATCTGACAGGGTGAGGGCAGAGTACACTCTTGATGGCACGCCAGGCCATTGCAGGGCCAACACTCACACAACCATTCACACGCAAGGGAAATTTGGAACAGCCAATTAGCCTACTGTGCATGTTTTGGGACAGTGGGAGGAAACCGGAAAACCTGGAGGAGACCCACGCAAGCACGGCGAGAACATGCGAACTCCACACAAACACCCAGGCTGGGACTCTAACCCAGGCCTTCTTGCTGTGAGGCGGACGTGCTAACCGCTACACCACCGTGCTGCCTTGTGAAGATTTATTTTTCTTCACAAAGATTGCAATAACAATAGCATGTTGTGATGTGAAGAGATATACACGATGTATGCAAACTCATTTCGGTTGGGTTGAGTTTCACTTTAAGAATTCCATCAACTTGATTCTAGATTACTTGTTTGTCTGTACATCATGCATCATGATGCTGACTGGCTGTTTACTCTGGCAGAAATTTAATGTGTGCCAACCTCAACACCAAGAATTTTTTAGCTTTTAAATTGTTTTTAAACATTAAAAGGAAAATATTCATGAATTAATTTTTTCAAACTGCTTAATCCTAGTGGAATCACAGGGAGGCTGAAGCCTATATCAACTTTTGTTGTGCATTTGTAATTAACCGCCTTTACTCTGATACCCCTACATGAAATCTAGTGGAGCCATTTTCTACAGAAGTCACCCAATTTTCCTTCCACTTCCCAATTATTAATCTGAATTACATATCAACTCTATCCCCTCAATAATATATAACCAATATCCCACTCACCTTGTGGGCTATAAGTTCATATACCATCAGAACTAGTGGAATAAGTGTCAATTATTTGAAATAATACCACCGTTAGGAAAATAACATTTACCGTGGTGTTTCAAGAGTCTCCAGAGCCCAAAATTTCATCACTGGATCTGCAGGTCACGTTAAGACCTGTTGGTGTGAAAGCACATAGGTCTACAGTAAGACTGGACAAATTTAACCTGCATAGAAAGCATATCAGGAAAACGCCTTTACTGTATAGTAGACATTAGCAAAGAGTTAGAGCTTACCAAAGGACATACAGGCAAAGATCAGGACTTTTAGTATGTCCTCTGGACAGTTGTATATAGAGTTCAGTCACAGTACACATATGAACAGTTGAAGAACCGCATACCAACTGTGAAACGGTGGTGAAAATGCTATGGTTTGGGGTCTTTTGCTGCCTCATGGATCGGGAAACTTACAGTCTTTGATTAAATTCTGAATGGAGTATCATATCAAAGGGTGTGTGAAGATACAGTGAGGCAGTCTGTCTAAAGCTTGACGTTGTGGGGGATTTAAAAAAGGCAGAATATACAAGAAAACCCTCAAACATCTCAAAGTTGAGGTTTGAAAGTTTTAGTATGTTGAAGTTTGCTGGACAATAAATATCTTGTTGGCAATACCAACTTCTCAGGGCAAGGATGTACTTAGTTTCTACAGAATATTACTCTGGGTATCTATTGGTATTTTTTTTTTTTCAAAAATTGCATAAAAAAAAAAAGTCAACAGTTTCCATGGGGTGTACTCGTATATTTAGTCTTACTCCCCCGCCTCCGCCACTAATGCTAATACTGTTCATTTGTTTTTAATGAGATTAACACAAGCCTCACATTGTTTTCCATTTTTTTTTTACATTTGTCATGTCCTTCTCTCTAATATGAATATATTAATTTAAGAATGAATTAGAATTAAACAGTGTAAATTCTCACCATCCATCACCATGTCGCAGTCTGACTGGAGGCCAGACTGAGATGGTTTGGACATGTACAGAGGAGGGAGAGTGAATATATTGGTAGAAAGATGCTGAGGTTGGAACTGCCAGGCAAGAGGCCCAGAGGAACCAAAGAGAAGGTACATGGATGCACTGAGAGAGGATATGAAGTTAGTTGGCGTGAGGTGTGAGGATGCGGAGGACAGGGATGGATGGAGGCGGATGATTCGCTGTGACTACCCCTGAAGGGAGGAGCCCAAAGAAAAGTGCTAGTAGCATCACCATAAACTGGTCTGTCTCTGGGTCAAACAGTAAGTCTAAAGGTGTGTTTTGAGCCACCATTTCTCTAACACACACACACACACACACACACACACACACACACACACACACACACACACACACACACACAGTGTGTTTCTTCTTCCCATGGTGAAAACAGATTCATTTACTCTATCAGAGAACAGATCATCCACATGGTCATTAATTCTTATCTGTCCATACGGGGAGGGGAAAGAGCTCCTCCATTCAGAAGAAAAACCAGATACAACCTTCAGTGTTGCTTTTGAGTACCATGATGCCCCAGGAGCTTCAGTCTGATCAGGATGGTCTTTTCAGCAACTGTGTTGTAATACAGAACTTTACAGTGACAGAGAAGTGCATGGTTTAAATTTCCTTCAGCACTTGTTGTAATCCCTTTATGGTTGTCTCCATTTGAATTATACTCTATACATGGAACATGAAATTCATTCATTCATTTTCTGAACTGTTTAATCCTATTAGGGTTGCAGGGAGACCCAATTCAGCTGGGATTGGACAAAGGTGGGGTTCAGCATGAACAGCTCACCAAATTACTGCAGTGCCAACACACAAACACACAACTACTCAAACACACATCCAGGGGCAATTTGGAACAACCAATTATTCTAATGTGAATGTCTTTGGACTGTGGAAGGAAACCGGGTACCCAGAGAAAACCCACGCTAACCACTACACCACCATGCCACTCTGTATCAGATTAGTACTCTGCCAATCAGAGTAGTAAAGAAATATGATTACAACTGAAAAATTGCGCATTCATTCAGTTCCCTTTTTATAATCTGATTTTCTTTTCAATTCATTTGTCACCAACAATAAAACTACATTATCAATGCCACCAACAACAATTAAATTAAGTTGAGTTTTATTTGTATAGTGCTTTTTTAATTAACATTATCGCAAATCAGCTTTACATAGTAAAAACAAATGTAAAAAGGCATTTAAACATTTAAACTTTCTTTTTTTTAACAAAGCCTCTACATTCCCAATGAACAAACCAGCAGCGATAGTGGAAGGAAAAACTCCCTCAGATGACCTGAGAAGGAAACCTTGACAGGAACCAGAGTCCAAAGGGAAACCCATCCTCATTTGGGTGAAACCAGATAAAAATACAAACCATGTAGCAGAAACGTCACTATAGTTTAACATGAAGTGTACTTGTTTATTTTATAACTGTAATGGGAATTGTAGTCCTAAATCATTTAAGTAAAATTACCACCAACAATAACATGCACAGCATTACAACCAACACCAAAAACAACAATAACTACACCAAGAACAATCACACCATTACCCGACCACCAACCACACCATTACCCGACCACCAACCACACCATTACCCGACCACCAACCACACCATTACCCGACCACCAACAACAACAAGCACACCATTACCACCAACAACAAGCACACCATTACCACCAACAACACGCACACCATTACCACCAACAACACCATTACCACTACCGATAACAGCAACAACACTGCTACCGCCAACAACAATTAAATGCAGAGCCAAATTTCCCTTGTTGGATTAACAAAATATCTGAAAATCAAAATCCAAAATAAAAATATCACCAAAATCAGTAATAATCACACCATTACCACACTACCAACAAAAATAACCACACCATTACTACCACCAACAACAAAAACCACACCATTACCACCACCAACAATAATTATAATAACAACATTACCAACAACAAGAAAACACCACTACTACCGTATTTTTCGGACTACAAGTCACACTTTTTTTTTCCATAGTTTGGCCAGGGGGCGACTTATACTCCAGAGTGACTTATATGTTAAATTATTAACACTATTATATAATTGTTTTGTTTTTTTTTTACACTGGCAACCGCATTTCGTAGGATGATTTTTTTTTAACACTGGCAACACAGGAAGCGTTTAGTGTTGTTGAGAAGGCTGAGCCAGATTGACAATGATCTGGAAAGACAGCACATTTATTGTGAACATTTAAGTGGGGATATTAAATACAGATGATTTAAAACATTACCAGGATTAAAAACAGAGGATTTCAGGCTGAAAAGTGCCGTGAGAGCAGCTCATAGCGAACTTTTTCTCCGTCGGCATCTGAGACAGGTAAATAACAGAGGCTAAATGCTAATGCTAAGCTAACTGACTACTCACACAAGATATAAAGCTTATAATATTCTGTAGATTGAAATGAAGAGCCTGTTTTAACATGTTTGAGCCAACAGTCTAATGTTTCAGTGGAACTATATGTTACAGTGTCAAGGTGAGCCTGCATCTTTTGCTTTTCCTTCCAGTTCTGTGTTAGGCGCAGAGTAGGCAGAAACGCACTGTGAGCATCTCATACACTAACATTTTCGTGACAGCTATTCTCGCCAAGTCATGTTTTAGTCACCAAAGATCCATTTTTAGTGAGTCATAGTCACGTTGTCGTCCTCCAAAAAAAGGTGCGTTAACAAAATCATTTAAACACTGCCCCCAAAATGCGACCTATACTCCAGTGTGACTTATATATGTTTTTTTTCTTCATTATGCCATTTTTTGATGATTCGACCTATACTCCGGAGCGGCATATAGTCCGGAAAATACAGTAGTACGTACAACAAAGTTCCTACCAACAAGAATAAAACACCTTTTCCGATAATAACAACCACACCATTACCACCACCACTAACAACAACCATTACCAACTACCACATTATTACAACCAACAATACCCTTGGACCGGTTCGTCATGGTGAAGAAGGAGCTGAAACAGAAGGCAAAGCTCTCAATTTACCAGTCAAACTATGTTCTTACCTCACCTATGGTCAATAGCTTTGGGCAGTAACCGAAGGAATGTGGATACAATTAGCTGAAATGGCGGAGCTTTTCCTCAGAGATAGGATGAGAAGCTCGGCCATCCAAGAAGACCTTGGAGTAGAACTGCTATCCATTTGTTTTGAGAGGAACCTGGTGAGGTAGCTAAAAACAAAAACAAACAAACATTGACACAATGGATTAAAAAAAGTGTTTGTTTAAGTAGTTTAGCTCTTAGAGTCACTCTGGGCATTTAGATACAGTTGCAAGATTTCACTGGTGTGGATAATCATTCCTGTCAGGGCCTGGCAGCCGGCGAGACGCGCCGTGACCGCGGTAATGCTTCCTATGCCCCATATGCAAGACCACAGATCCAAAAAGGCAGAGAGAGTTTTGGGAGCTCAGGAAGTTTTATTAACTCAAAAAAAGCCACAAAAATAAACTTAATCCTTTTTAAAGAAAAGAAGGGGACTCTCAATCACCATTAAACTAAAAGAAATCAAACCTGGCAAGCATAACTTGGCATAACTCTGAAGCAGACCGGTAGGCAGCAAAAAAGGCATCCAAAAGACAATGTCCCAGCACAGAGCTGACAAACCGGCTTCCTTAAATACACAAAAAATAACGAGTCACACCTGCACGTAATGAAAGCTGAAGGCATAAATGAGGAGAGGGAAAGTGAGAGACATCTCAACTCTGCCCTCTGGTGGCAGAAAGTAGTCCTACATCACAGGGATCACGACATATTCCCTTTAAAAATCAGAAAGCTCCTGATGGTGTACGCAGACAATTAACACATCTTAGCACTTTAATTAGAAAAAAAAGTCTCCCACCTGTTTTTACTAGTACTAAGAAGCTAGCCAGCGAGTTACCTCCAGTTTTAAGCCCTCACTTTTTTCTTTTAAACTAAAGAAAGCTTATGGTCATCAAAAACGAGTGGTGGAGCTGGACCAGGTAAGGAGGCAAAAATGAATCACTTTCATACGGAATGGGAGGAGGACTTTTTTCACAATGTCATTTTCGGAGTGTGTTTGTCTCACCTGCCAGTTCACCATCGCAATACCAAAGAAGGGAAATGTGAAGCGGAATTTTCGGAGCGTTCATAGACAATAGGACACCGACTTCCCGCCGAAAAGCGAGCTAAGAGAGAGACCGGTGAATGAACTACAATCCCAATTACAAAAAATGTTCATAATTAATTATGTTGTTCGATTTTGGCTCATGTGGTTATGCAGGTACATCAATATACATTTGTGCATATAAAGAATCCTCAATATATTTGAAAATAATGATATGTTTTGTATTTTTGTAGTGGGTAGATCTTTCTGACTTGGTCATTTTATAAGTAGCTCGCATGCTGAAAAAGTGTGAGCATCCCTGCTCTAGAATAGAATAATATAATATAATATAATATAATATAATATAATATAATATAATATAATATAATATAATATAATGGCCCTGCGATGGCCTGGCGAGCTGTCCAGGGTGTACCCCACCCTCACCCAGAGTCAGTCGAGATAGGCGTCAGCCTCCCCGTGCCCCTAATTAGGATTGAGCGGTTCAGAAAATGAATGAATGAATGATAATGGTCCTGCGATGGGCTGCCAAGCTGTCCAGGGTGTACCATACCCTCGCCCGGAGTGGGCTGATATAGGCACCAGCCTCTTCCGCGACCCTAGTTATGATTAAGCAGTTCAGAAAATGAATGATAATGGCACTGCAATGCCCTGGCGAGCTGTCCAGGGTGTACCCACCCTTGCCCGGAGGTGGCCAAGATAGGGGCCAGCCTCCAGCGAACCTAATTAGGATTAAACGGTTCAGAAAATGAATAAATGAATGAATGACAATGGCCCTGCGATGGCCTGATGAGCTGTCCAGGGTGTAGTCTTCCCTCGCCGAGAGTCGGCTGAGATGGGCTCCAGCCTCCCCACGACCCTAATTAGGATTAAGTGGTTCCGATAATGAATGAATGAATATAATGTAATATAGGCGGTACGGTGGTGTAGTGGTTAGCATGTCCGCCAAATGGCAAGACCATGCATGTGAGTGTTAATGGGTGTGTGTGTGCGTGTGCGTTTCCCCCGCCATCACCCAGAGTCAGCTGAGATAGGCTCCGGCCTCCCCGTGTCCTGGGTGGGATTAAGCGGTTCAGCAAACGGATGGGTGGATGTTGCGGTTGATATTTATTTCGAAGCAAGTTCTCCTTTAAGTTTCTTTCTTGCCGTAGTCTCGACCTGGACCCAAACCTCTCTGGACCGTTCCTCAGCGAGCCCTGGTGGCTTGAAACCAAACTATGAAAGCATCATGGCAGGAAGCAGGGAATCCCATGGAGATGAACGACAGGATCGCATGCCAAGGTCGACACCTGCTTGCTGCCGCACCTTAATGTGGATGTCTCCTCTGAGCTCGCACTGGAATGTGGTAAAAGTGTCCAGGAGGGACTTCGTCGAGCTGCTCACATGGACCTTCAGCGCTGAAGAAACAGAAACCAAAACAAGAAGATATTCATTCGACTTACGAACACACCCGACCGTAATGTATTCTGTGTTTGAGACTCGGTGGTATTTCTTATTAAACGGTTGCCGTAGAATTCTCAAGATTTCATCTTACGTGAACCATATGATTCCATCCTCGAGGCGGTGTTGACCGTGTCCCCAAATAAACAGTACCGTGGCATTTTCAGACCCACGACACCAGCGACACAGGGGCCTGCAACAAGCAAAGCATCGCCAAGAATCATTCATTCGCCAAACCAACTGATTCTACTAGCGTCACGGGGAGCGTCGGGGACGTCTTCGGGGCCAATTTGGAACGGCCAGTTAGCCTCCTGTGCATATCTTTGGAGCATGGAAGGAGACCAGTGTCCCCGGAGGAAACCCGGGTACGCTTGGGAAGAACGTGCAAAGTTCACACAGGAACGCCCTGACCGAGCCTGGGACTCGATCCCATGACCTCATTGCAGTGAAGCGGACACGCTAATCACTACGCCACCGTGCCGCCCGTTCGTCAATCCATTGATGCTTAACTACTGAAACATCTCTTGCACCCAGAGGTAAAGAACCAGCCCTTCCCCCGAACCCTTAATCAGTCTGTTACGTTACGGAAACTGGGACCGTAACCAAGCGTCTGGAGAAAGCTCGCTGGAGAAGCCTTTGTATGCTATTGCGGAGTTAAATTCTTTCTTCACATATCCCAGCTTGCCAGGAATTTGAGGTCAGAGCTCGGGGTCAGAGCGCCCTGGAGCGGAGGGGGTTACAGTCGCAGGTCGGTGGTGCTGGGTTGCTTGACCTTCGGATAAGTAACCAAGAGCAACCATGGCCCATTAGGGCTCTTTAGATACAGTAATGAGCTTCTTTTAATGGTAGACCTTTCTGAAGATCTTTGGATGCAGGACATTGTTAGCAAGCAAACAAACAAACAAACAGGCTCACGGAAAGGTTCCATCCATTTAATGACCGCACGACCGTCGTGGCGATCCTGTACCGAGTGGGAACACAAGGAAAGAATCATAAACAGAACCTAGCGCTCCATCCTCTCAATCACTTATTATCCAAAACACTAAATCCTACTACTATGGCCACAGGGAGGCAGGAGCCTATCTTAGCCGACACTGGAGGGAGGCAGGGTACACCCTGAACAGTTCGCCACACCATCGCTGGGAAACACATACAGCCACTCACACTCCCACCTAAAGGCAATCTGAAACAGCCAATTAGCCGAATGTGCATGTCTTCAGACCATCGGAGGAAACCAGACTACCTGGAGGAAACCCGCACGTTACACAATTTCCTCCAGGATCCAAAAAAAAAGTATTCTGACTCTTATTGAAGCATAGGGGACTCCAACCCAGGACCTTGTTCCTGTGAGGCAGGTGTGCTCACCACCACCCGCTCCACCGTGCCACCCGGGCGCTCGTCCGCTCTCATGAATGTTCTCCCGAGTCTCTCGGTCTCACCTGAATGAATTCCGATTCGGACCTTCAGACGCTGTTGAGGAACGTGAACGCTCTGGAAGCGCTCCATACTCTGCACAACCGCTAGGGACATTCTAGCCACCTGTCGGGCATGCTCGTCTCCGTTTCTGAGAGGAAGACCTGACACCACCATGTAGGCGTCACCCGTCGTCTCGACCTGAGGACAGAGGCGGAGCCAGATGCGATTTTTATTGATTGATTGATTTATTTATTTATTTTCAAAGAGTAGTTCTGGTTTTGAAGAGATATCATCCGTTCGGTTTCTATACCAACCTTATAGACATCATGGTTGTCGATGATCTCGTCAAAATGCGTGTACAAGTCGTTGAGCATATTCACCACCTTTCCGAGAGAAAAAGAAAAAAAGGAAAGAAGCTTTAGTTGTAGCGCTGGGTGTGGCGTGCACGCTCACATACTCTCAGACAGGTTTCAGGTTCCACACCTGCCTGCAGGAATTACAATGGCTCTTCTCTAATTCGGCAGGAACGTTCCCGAGTTCCCAGGGCTGTGATGAAGCAGACGCTGTGATGAAGCAGACGCCCTGGATGTTTTACATCGCAGTGGACTTGCCTCACAGCAAGAAAGTGCTGGGTTCGAGTCCCGGGCACTCAGTTTGCATGTTCTTCCCATGGCTTGTGTGGGTTTCCTCGGGGTTATCCGGTTTCCTCCCACAGTCCAAAGACATGCATGAACTGTTCAAATTGCCCGTAGTTATGCGTGTGAGTGTGACGCGGTGTCTGTGCTGCCCTGTGATGAACTCGTGAGCTGTTCAGTGTGTACCCCACCTTCGCCCAGTTTCGGCTGAGATAGGCTCTAACCCTACTCAGATTTAGCTTTAGGTAACACGATAGTTAAAATTAAACAATCGATGAGATCGGGCTGCTGGTGACTTGCTAGACGCAAACATCTACGAACGCGCAAGCATCTCTACCTCTACACTACCGATATCATATTCTACAAATCAATTATCATCATATTAGCATCATCGTCGTTGCTAGCCCTCATCTCTTACCATGTTCGCCAAACGGCCGTCATTCTTTCAGCCGACTTTAATCGACCTCGCCTCAACGAGTTCTAGATACGTCAAAACACCACACTGAATAAAACCAGCCTGCTTTTTAGTCTCTGCTTCGTCTTCACTCCCAAAACGTTCGTTTTTGCTCTTTTCGAGTTAGCGGGGGTCATCACCTGCATCGGCGTGAGGGAGGCGGACATCGCGGTAAAGCCTTCAATGTCACTGAAATAAACAGTGACGCAGTCGTAGGTCTCAGCTCGCACCGTCCTCCCAGCTATGAGCTGCGCAGCTACTGATCTAAAAATACACATGAAAGTCAAGTGGCTTTGAAGAGGCTCTTTAACGGAATTAGAAGGTTATCAGGTCAGGCGTCAGGACAGGTGCGAATATGGATTTGGCAACTTCATGACATCACATGCAGAGATAAATATTAACATCGAGGTACAGTATGTCAATATTAAGGCCTAGGAATATTGAGGTATGTCAATGTAGAAGTAAAAAGATATAGAGACAAAGATATATAGAGATACAGCAGTATAAACATATAAAATAAGGAGAGATAGAAGTATAAGATAAGACAGAGACAGAGAAGTATAGAGATATAGAGGTGTAGAGATTTCAAGCTATAAAAATTAAGAAATGTGGAAATTTTGAGGTATAGAGATGTTGAAGCATAAAGATTTTGAGGTACAGAGATTTAGAGATATAGAGATTTCGAGGTATACCGATTTCGAGGCATGGAGATTTCAAGGAAGAGATCTATAGCGGTTTAGAGGCATTGAAGTGTACAGATTTAGAAATACAGAGATTTAGAAGTATAAATATTTTGAGGTATAGAGATTTCAAGAGGTTTAGAGATTTTGAGGTATAGCATATTCGAAGTATAGAGATTTTGAGATATAGAGTTTTTGAGGTATGGAGTATAGAGATGTAAAGGTATAGACATTTTAAGGTAAGGGGTATAGATATCTTGAGGTATAGACATTTTGAGGTAAAGACTATAAAGATATTGAGGTATAGGCATTTTAAGAAATAGATTTTGAGGTATTGAGATTTTGAGGTATAGATATTTTGAGGTAAAGAGATTTTAAGGTGTATATATTTTGAGGGGAAAAAATTCAAGGTATAAACATTTTGAGGTAAAACGATTTCAAGTTATAGACATTTTGAGTTATGGAGTATAGACATCTTGAGGTATAAGCATTTTAAAATAGAGATTTTGAGGTATAGGCATTTCAAGATAGAGATCCTGAGGTATAGGCATTTCAAGGTGAAGAAATTTCGAGGCATAGGCATTTTAAGAAATATAGATTTTGAGGTATTCATATTTCAATACCTCAAATGTGTAGACGTTTCTAGGTATGGATATTAGCGATTTTGAGGTATAGGCATCTCAAGATGTAGAGATCTTGAGGTACAGGCATTGTCTGGTGAGGACATTTTGAGGTATATGCATTTTGAGGTATATGCATTTTGAGGTATATGCATTTTGAGGTATAGAGATTGAGTGATATAGATGTGACTAATGGGCTTAGGGCTTAAGTGATACGAGCCAGCAGGAGCATCTCATCATCATGCATTCCCAGGAGAGTGAACATGTCCCTGGCAGGACGTAGAGAGGTTACCGTGGCAACATCCTGGTAAGGAGAGCCTCGGCTTTCCTCTTCTCCTCCTGCAGCTGAGCCGTTCGGTCGCTTACCACCTCCTCTAGATTACACGCGTACATCTCCAGACGTGACAACAGATCATCCAGGATCTTCTCGTTACCACTAACACACACACACACACACACACACACACACACACACACACACTCTGTTAAACCTTTTCCGAAGCCGACCCCTGGATCCCAGGCGGATATTTTAAAGCATGGTTCGTGCATTTTGATAAAAGTGTGATGATCTGTGTAATCTTCACTGGGCCTGGAGTTTCTGACTCACACACTCCGCAGAGGCACTTAACACAGTTAGCGAGAGATAAATAACCTTTACGTCATGTGGTTGCTATCAGATGGAGCAGCGCTCTCTGAGATAAAGGGGATTTCTTCAACAGATTACACGTCAGGTGAGAGAAGTCAGGACGTACTGAACACACAGATCATCATCACAGCACCGCACTACTGACTACAGTCCAGAGCACGGCTGCTCAGTCCTGCTCCTGGAGAGCTCCCTTCCTGAATATGTTCGCTCCAACCCTCATCATGCTCACCTGACCATCCAGTCATCTAATCAAGGCTTCAGACTGTGAAATGAGTACGTCTGAAGCCTTGATAAGAAGACCAGATGGTCAGGTG
>JAQNCB010000011.1:18180391-18194093 GCA_030068295.1 Euristhmus nudiceps | reverse complement strand
AGGCAGGGAGAGAGAGAGGGAGAGAGAGAGAGAGAGAGGGTGGGAGGGAAAGAGAAAGAGAGAGAGAGGGAGAGAGAGGAAGGGAGAGAGTGAAAGAGAGAGAGAGAGAGAGAGAGAGAGAGAGAGAGATTTTCTGGTTTTATTTATCGATTTATTTGTTTGTTTGTTTGTTTATAAATATAGAAAAATATATGTTGGTGGATTAATATCAGGTAAATATATACGACACCTTGTAATGTCCTTTTGAAGGCACACACCCTCACCCTCACCATACCATCGCAGGGCCAACACCTAGGGGCAACCTGAAGCAGCTAATCCGCCCCGTGCATGGATTTGAACTGTGGGAGGAAACCTGAGTTCCCAGAGGAAACCCGTGCAAGCACAGGAAGAGCAAACAAACTTCACAGAGAAACATCGGAGCCCAACATTTTCTTTCTGCGAGGCAGACATGCGGTCACTACACCACCCTTATCTCTTTGCTACTTTTCTTTTCTAGTTATTCTTATTTTTAGACTGTGTTGCACTATCCACTTTGCTGCTGTAACAATGCAATTTCCCCGTTTGTGGGACGAATAAAGGATTATCTTATCTCTCTTTCATACTGATTCATCTGATTCTTTATTCAATGTTCAACCAGATTTCAGGTGTAATATCCTTCTCCACCCACCAGGAGGCGCTGCACATCACCACCTCGACATGATCCAAAAACTAAATAAAGAAGGTTACTCAGGCTTGGGGTTTTTTCACATTAATATACATTTTATTCTTTTCAGCTGTGTTTCATTTTGAAGGACACCATTAAATACAGAAGGCACTTACAAAAAGTTAAATTACAGATGTGTTATAAACATATAACTTAGTGATTTAAAAAAGAAATCAGAGAAAAATAAGAGCCAAAGACTTCCGGCGAACACGTGTACAGTACATCTCCGTCATATCTAAATATCTGTAAGTCTAAGTACAGTATAAACTAGATATTTGTTTGTTATTAGTTTAATGCCCCTACTATTTACTTTTAATACATGTTTAGTCTTTTAGAATACAGAAATCATCAAAACATACTCTTGCAAAATCACGAGTTAGTGGCTTTGTGTTCGATACTTTTATTATGTATTAGGCTTTTGTGGTTTCTGCATCGAGGACGTCGTGGTAGAGCTCCATGAGGCGGTTCGCCTCCCTCTGACCAGACAACAAAGCACCATGGGTAGTGGAATAGTATTTCCTGTGTGTGGCTTCACCAGCAAACAGCACCTGCAACGGCTGCAAAAGGAAATTAAAAAAATACGTATATATGATGAGTCACTACATTCTGACCAATCAGGATCCAGAACTCAACAATCAAACGTGATAAAGTACGAGTAAAAACACGAGTAGATGTTTGGTACAAACTGCGGGCCTGTGAGAGCTTTCAAAGAGTATGATTACCATACAGTCTTTTGAAACCGTTACCATGAAAGGTAATCCATGATGAAAGACAGTCTGGGATTATTCGACCCTCAGTGATGAGGAAATTTAGAAATGTGGCCCAATTAATTTTATGGGAAAAAAGTGAGTACAATCCTTGTATTTTATCATCAAATAGCAAAAAACTGATTTCCGTTAATTACACCACCCTGTCAATCATATTAATTTGTACAAATGTAGCTTTCTGGGTTTTCTCCCTTATTTAGTTGTATCCCATCCCTTAGCCGCCAAGTGTTGATTCCTTATCACATACAACCATCACCAACCAGGGAGGGGCACAAGTGCTGCTGCCCACATCTTTACAAGGTGCTGCACATGTGCATTCAGGGGTGGCCTAACAAACTCACAGGGAAAACACTATCCATCCTTTTGGAATGAATAAACTGACAGGTGCACATGATTGGCTGCCGATGGCTGTAAGTGACAGGAAGGTGAGTGCATGCCCTTCATCCCTCCCTAAAGAGCTCAGCAAGTTACCTCCAATGGACTTCTGGCTGCAGATGGCTGCAGCATCAACCCGGATTTGAACCTGTGATCTCGTCGATGCGCCGCCATTTCTAAGCATTCATCTCTAAAGCTGGATTAGAAAAGTCCTGTTGCTCACCGGAGCCTTGGAGCTCTTGGTGTAGGGTAGGGGCTCGGCCAGTCGCTCGACGTCTCCTCCGTTGGAGCCCACGCGGGTAAACGAGTACGAGCCCCTGATGTAGGGATTTCTGCCCCACGACGAGCGCAGGATCTGCCGTGGCTTTGGAATGTTTTGGTTCCCTGAAACAATGACAACAAAAAGACCACGTTACAGCATGCCGGCAAGACAGGAACCGGTTCGGACTGATTCCATCCGTGCTGCCTTTGTGGTGTTCCTAACAAACATTTGAATCATCTTGTTTGTTTTGTTTTTTAAAACAGGAGTCGTACTTTGGCGAATAAGAGCGTAACCATTATGCAAATGTAGCCATGGAGATTTGGCGGGATGTTGTCTTGTTCTGAACGGAAGCCAGCGTAGATTCATGGACGAGGGAACAGCCAGACAGCTTGCTCCATTAATGAATGAAAAGGAGAAATCATGGCAGGAAAGAAAGATAAATGGGATGAGAACTACTGGAGTGAATGAACCTCATTTGGTAGAAAATAAATCACCAGTGGAACAGGCCTATGATCTTTTTCTGTTTTGTTTTGTTTTGTTTTGGTAAAGGAACCTTTCACTTTACAGGTATATTACAAATATCGTCTTTCTGAAACCATTTGATTACTCCTGTATGCAAGTGCCAATGACCCCTGCACCGGTCACCGTGATATTAATCAAGGTGGCATGGACACCTTGGGGAAAGTGAGAGCACAGAACGCTAAATCTCAGACTCCTTCACCTTCTACAGGAGTCATCATGCATGCTCTGGATCATTCCTTCAGCCAGGCAGTCTTGTTATTATTGCGATTATAACCTGATACAGAACCCATACGAGAAGTGGAACGGGTGAATAAGAGACACAAAGCTTTAAAAATAAAGAAGCCATGGCGATGAGCTAATCGGTCTTCGAGAACTGATCTTGATTACACCTAATTTTTAGCGCATTTAATTCAAGTTTTTTGAAGCCCCCACCCCTATCCTGACCTGTGAACTTGCGCAGCAGCTCAGTACAGATCTCAGCCACGGTTTCATCATCGCAACGCTCCATGAACAGTGCCTCTTCTCCACAGATCCAGCCGCTCAGCATGTGGCCGTAGCGCTCGGGCGGGTAAAGCACGTCGAAGCTGCAGATCTTCCGATACCAGAGCTCCTCTGGGTAAGCCAGGCTCTCCAGGAGTGCCTCGTCCTCCCACACGAACTGGATGCTGTTGCACTCTGGGCTCCAGAAGGGCTCGGAGAACTCCAGGAAGATCTTATCGGTGGTGCTGATGCCCAGCTTCTGAATGGAAATAGCTTTGTCCAGGGGCAGACTTGGCGAGAAGAGTGTCTCGTTGGCTTTCTTTAAGACACCCAGAGAGGCCGTGACAATCACGTGATCTGCGAGGAACCACTCGCCATTCTCACACTCGATGCGCACCGGAGCCGACCCCGGTCGCTGATCCCGGTTGTGGTCGCCCTGGCCGCCATCTCCCTCGGGGTCCTGGGCGCTGTAATTCCAGTGGATGCAGCGGACGGGTTTTTCAAGGTGCAGGACACGGCATGGAATGTCCTGGGCCAGCAGCTCGACCACTTTGATGAAGCCACCAGGAATGACATGATGAGCCCCAGGGATCTCTGTCCACTCGCCGAACTCACTCAGGGACACTTCGTCCATGCTGGCGGAGCTGCTCTCACAGCTTTCCACCTAAGACAACAGAGGTTTCAGACACTGAGAGCAGGATGGTGAGGGAATGACTCAAAGTGAGAAACAGTTTCCTGGACCTTCTGCAACACAAAACATGATTATAAGAGTAAATAATGTGACTGTTGGTAATTTTCTGTGATGTGATGTGGCGAGAGTGCAGCTTCAAGGGCACAGCTACTCTCTGCTTTCTTTTGTGAAATTGCTGGTGTAAGCATTTCCGGTTTCTATTCCTGATTCCTACTTCCTCTAAACCTTACACTTCTGAGGAGGCACCGAAGGGCTGAGGATGTGTGTAGTCGTAACATTAGCATGAAGGGGCAAACAATATTCAGGTTGGACAGAAGCAACTCTCTCACCGTTAAATCCCAGGGTGGGCGTGTTTGCTTATACAGCAATAAAAACTGGTGCAACAATGCAGAGGTGATTTCAAGCCAATGCTCTCCCGATGTGGAGCCACTGACAGTTAAACGTAGACCTTTTTATCTACCTCGGGAATTCACTATTATCATTGTTACAGCAGTGTACATTTCCCCGAGTGCAAACACCAGAGAAGCCCCAGAATGTTCTCCACCGCTCCACCACTGATCTGCAATCTGCACAGATTTCCTCACAAACAGACCTCAGTGTGTGCGGGGAAAAAATGTATCCAATGTCATCTCCCTGAGCACCGGTATCCCCCAGGGCTGCGTCCTGAGTCCGATGCTGTTCACGCTGATGACCCACGACTGCTGCGCCAGGTTCACTACTAACCACATTGTGAAGATTGCAGACGACACGACAGTAGTGGGTGTCATCAGCAACAACGATAACAGGCCTACAGAGAGGAAGTGAAATATCTGGTGGACTGGTGTGAAACCAACAACTTGATCCTGAATGTCTCAAAAACAAATGAGATCATCGTGGACTTCAGTTCAGGAAAAACCAGCCCAGCCACACTCCTCTCACCATCGACATCTCAGCAGTGCAGATCATCAGCAGCAACAGGTTCTTGGGAGGTTAATGAACTCTGAACTGCTCCAATCACACTGGTACCCTTGTAAAGAGGGCAAAGCAGCGTATGCACCTTCTTCCCCGGATGAGGAGAGTGCACCTAAACGCTCCCATTCTCACCATCTTCTACTGAGGAACTACAGAGAGCATACGAGGGTTAGTCAAAAAGTTCTCAGACAAATGCCATAAAGAAATTATGCCATTTGTCTGAGAACTTTTTGACTACCTCTCGTACTGACCAGCAGCATGTCAGTCTGGTCAGGGGCCTGTGGTGCTTCTGACTGGAAGTCCTTACAGAGAGTGCCGAGGACAGCGGAGAACATCATTAGGTCCTCACTGCGTCCCCTCCAGGACATTGCAAAGAAACACTGTCTGACCAGGGCTCACAACATCACCAGATACCACCCCTCACCACCCCCCCAACCATGGACTGTTCTCACTGCTGCCCTCTGGAAGGAGATTCCACAGCCTATGGAGCAGAACAGCCAAGTTCAACAACAGTTTCTTCCAGCATGCCATAAGACTGCTGAACGCATTAAAATAGTCCTCCCTCCTGACTCAGACACCTACAAAACACCGCACCACTAGGGATCTCTGAGCCTTATTATATACACACCAAATAGACTGCGCAATACCGATCTTTCATTTATACCAACGTTTTTGTATGTACACCTTGGCACCCAGGCAACACGTATCCAACCTTTCACCCTCACACCTAGGGGCAATTTAGAAAAGCCAATTAGCCTACGGTGCTTGTTTTTTTAACTGTGGCAGAACCCTGGAGTACCTGGAGGAAACCCACATAAGCGCAGGGAGAACCAGAAAACTGCACACAGAAACACCCGAGCTGGGAATCAAACCCAGGCCTTCTTGCTATGAAGTGAACGTGCTACCACTACACCACCATGCTGCCCAGGGAGGGAGTGTGAGTGAAGAAAGAATGAAAGAAAGAAAAACAAGAAAGAAAGAAAGAAAGAAAGAAAGAAAGAAAGAAAAACAAGAAAGAAAGAAAACAAGAAAGGGGAAAAAAGAAAGGAGGGAGTGTGAGTAAAATAAAGGGAGGAAGGAAGAAAGCAAGAAGGAAAGTAGGGAGTGTGTGAGAAAGAAAGAAAGGAAGAAAGAAAGAAAGAAAGAAAGGAAGGAAGGAAGAGAAAAAGAAAGAAAATAGGGAGTGTGAGAGATAGAAAGAATAGAAAACAAAAGAAAATACAAAGGAGAAAACAAACTAGCAAGAAAGAGATGGATAGAAAGAAATACAAATGAGGAAAGAAAGAGAACAAAGAAAAAAGAGAGGAGGGGAGGGAGAGAGAAATAGAGAAGGAGAGTGAAAGTGGGGGTCAGGAACATGACAGAAGCCGAGAGTATTTTTCTAACCATGTAAACATGCCTTATCCAGCACAAACTTGCACAGACTGAATAATGCATTGAGAGCGAGCAGAAAACATGCAGGTCATGTGACCCCCCTCGTTCCCGCTGACTGTCGTCCATAAGAGAGCTTTCACTTCGGCTCTCATCAGCGCGGCTTAGCGTTACTGAATCTCACAGTGTGCTTGCGTGAGAAGTGACATGATTGTGACGTGTCGAAGTGATGACGATGAAAAGGAACGCAAACGCCGGAAGCCCTATTTCACCTCACCTTGAGGTACTGCTGCAGCATGGACAACTTCAGCTTCCTGGTGCTTTCAGAGTCATCGGGGTCCGTCATTATCTTTTTACGCACCAGGTCGCGTGTGAAGATGCCCACGCTGTTCTTCGTCTCAGCGCCCACGGGTTTCCCATTCTGGAAAAATTCCTGAGTCAGCTCATACACCTGAGAGAGAGGAAGAGAGACAGGGAGAGAGAAAGACAAAGAGAGGGAGAGAGACAAAAGGATCATACACAAATCATACATAGCCTTTACATCATCAACTGTGCAGATGGGATGCATTAGCCTTGCCGTTAAGCTGTGGAGAATTTTCCTGTAAGGGCACGTTGCTGATTTAAATACACGCCCGTGTCAAGAAACGTGTCAGCAGCCAGAAACGGGGGAAGACGGCAGTGGGCGGAGGATGGAGAAAGCAAACCTTACACGTGAGCTTTGGAAGCACGCTTCAGAAGCCAGAAAGAAAAAAAGAAAAAATCTCCTCACGTGACAGAGCAGTCATGGGACTGTTTGAGAAATCTGCTGAGTAAAGAAGCATTTAGCTCCTCGCGGCTCACACTCAGGCCTCACTGAAGCCAATGGCGCTAACATACATGTACATGAACACAACCAAAATTTGTCTTCCAGAGGCGTTTCCACCACCAACACACTGAATTTATCCACACACTTTCTGTGATTGAGTCCAAATGTAGCTTCTTGTGTCCAAATGTAGCTTCATGTTGTAATCTGACATGGCAGATCTTTGGAATATTTAGGTGATGGGTTTGCCAGAGGCAGCACAGTGGCATAATGGTAAGTTTGTCCACTTCACAGCAAGAAAGTCCTGAGTTTGAGTCCCAGGCTCAGCAAGGGTACCTCTGTGTGGAGTTTGCATTTGTTTTCCATGCATGTATTGTTTTCCTCCGGGTACTCTGGTTTCTTCTGCTTGCCCCGTAATGGACTGTTGAGCTGTTCATCTGCTCTGTCTTTACCCAGAGTCAGCTGAGATACTTCCTGAGACATCTGATTTAGTTCAGGCCATGTCTTGGACATCATGATGTGAGTCAAACTACATAATGGGACTCATGACTTGAGTCAGACAACACTGGAAGACACTTGACGAGACCGAACATCTTCACTTAAGTCAGACTACTTCTCGGACATCTTGACTTGCGCCACACTACAAATTGGACAATCTGACTTAAGTCAGGCTATATCTAAAAGCTCCTAACCTGAGTCAGACTACATCTTGGGACTCTCGACTTGAGTCAGACTACATCTTGGGCCTCTTGACTTGAGATAGACGACATCTTGGGACTCTTGACTTGTGTCAGGCTATATCTTGGGCCTTATGACTTGAGTCAGACTAGAGCAAAGACCTCTTGACTTGAGACAGACTGCATTTTTGGCCTCTTGACTTGAGTAAGACTACATCCTAGACCTTTTGTCTTGAGTCAGACTACAATTTCAGCCTCTTGACTTAAGTCAGTCCACATCTTGGGACTCAACTTGAGTCAGACTATATATTGGGCCTCTTGACTTGAGTCAGACTACATCTAGGACATCTTGATTTGAGTTAGACTATATTTTGGGACTCTTTATTGAGTCAGAGTTTACAACTTGGGACCTGAAACTTGAAAATTCTTAAGCCCCCCTGACACTTGCACAATTCTGTGGCACGCATTGGCATGACTCGAGTTGTGCAAACAAGTTGTAAACTGGAGTGAAGTGTGCGTAAACCCGCCATGACTGCGTGCCATGTCGGGACGAGAATTTTGAAATGTTCAAAATTTTGTTCATGACAAAATTTCGCGACCAGGTCGTGAACTATGCGCAAACTGTTCGTGAACTCGTCGGAACGATGCGGGAGGATGCATGTCAGTGCGTGGCAGTTGCACGCCATGCTACGCACTGTCGCAAACTGCCAACGAATAGTTCGCGAACAGCTCACGTCGAGTTCACGAGTAGTGTGGGAAGCGTGTAAACTATGCGAGAACTATGCGGAAACTATGCGTGAACTCGTCGTGAAGTATGTGTGAACTAGTGCGGGAGCCTCCCAGTTCGTGCCCCCAAAATGGCAAAAAGACAAAACGACAAAATCATGGCCAAATGTCAGGGGGGCTTTACTCTACAGCCTGAGACTCAATTTGATTTGGGTTAAAAATCTCAAGAATCTCGACTCAGTTTGAACTTTAGGCATTGGGACGACAGACTTGAGCCAGACTCAACTGACTGGAAATCTGGACTCGACTCAATGCTACAGCTTGAGACTCTGTGCTTAATATATACTGTGTGGTTTGGGAATTCGGAAAATGGGCTTCAGGATCTGGCCAAAACTCTGGACTTGACTTAGACTCTATGACTCGTTACATGACTTTCCTTGATATTTCAAAGGCTCTCAGTTTTGCTCATTTAAGGCCTGGCTTGAGATAGGTTGGGTTGGGTTGCCTTTCTACTGAAAGTACTCTAAAGCATATGAATGTGGAAGAGTTATACCAGAGGTCGGCATTAAACTTTTACTGACAACATGATCTAGTTAAACTTATTTAGAATAAAAGCTACTGTTTTAGTGGATTGTATGGGAGATTAGATTACATATACAAATACACAATGAGATTATACTGTATATATATATATATATATATATATATATCTTTATGAGTCATGCTTAACAATTTTAGTACAAACTGACAACTCGTGGGTACTTGTGAAGCTAAAAAACTCCCTACACCAGACCCCAGAGTCCAAGTACCCCATTGTACAAGTCGCTGAACTCCTCCACCAGGTCCTTGGGGATACGCTTCCCACTGTTGGTCTGGTAGTGGGCCACACCATTTTTGGCATAGAGACTGATGCGGCCCACACTCCGCTCATTCTCTGTTGTGTGTTCCAGAAGCCCATTATCCTCAGCCAGATGGTAGATGGGGTTCCCATTAGCGCCATGGATCCAGGTGGCTCCTAGTTCCAAAGTAGCTTTACCTGGGAAGCAAGAGTAAATAATTAGGAGAATTTTTTTAAATTATTATTCCTAGTTCTTTAAGAAGGCAGTGTTTCCAGGTTATTCTTCAGCATTGTAAGCTTAATCAATTACCGAATTGAACACTTTGCACTCTGCCTCCGATGCAGCTCGAGGCCTCTAGCACCGTGACATTGGTGAAGCCGTTTTCCAAAAGGTTTTGTGTGGCTGCCAAGCCGGCCAAGCCCGCACCGATAACTACTATTCGCGGTTGGTGGTGCCTGCGTAAGCCACTACTGAGAGGATCATCTGTGCTATCTGAAGATATTTCACAACTTTGCATGCCGTCCAAGCTCCTCTTCTAAAAGGCCTGTAGCACAGAAAGGGGAGCAACTCAGTTAAAGCAAACTTCATAACGGGACATTCTTTGAGCCGAATGTTGACACCTTTGAGTATTTTCTTTTGGTCTTAAGATAAATTAAGAAACAAGCCTTGGAAAATGTACATAGATGTGAAAATGTAAATGATGTCCTATTAACTTATCTAGAATCCCTGGTTACTCAAATGAAAAGCTCCCATTTGTATAAACACACTCGACACGTCTGTCAGGTGTGTGCCAAAAGGAAGAGGCACACACCTGACAGAAGGCAGGCAGAGGAAGAGACATGATGGAAACACGAAAAAAATCAGAGGTCCTAATTGTGTTATTACAGGGGCCACTCTGAAGGGTGCTATTACATCATAGACTAAACAGAGCTCTGGGAATAAACGTCCCTTTCATTAGGAGTCTGCGGAGGTTTATACCTTTCCATCAAACTCTGCAGATGGGGCACCGTACGTACCCAAAGGTATTACACTAAGCTCACACAGTCCCCTGGGACAACTCTGGGAACATGTCATTATGGTTTATTCTACACAATGAAATAAACCAGCAGGAAGCCAACAGGTTCCTGAAGTTCTGGACGACAAAAGCAGCACTGACCCTAGAAACTTCATGGACATGCAACCACTGGCTAAATTGTGGGATGATTTGTACTGTATGACTTAGTTACGGTTGGGGTTCTATTGTCAAAAACTTGATTTTCAAAAGCCTGTTTTTTTTTTCGAAAGTGAACGGTATTCTTCGACCTTTGACAAATGGGGCAGAGGTGATTCAGTGGTTCCTCGGGTTCTTGCACCAGAGGTCGGGGGTACATGGCTTAGTATCCCCAATCCGCCACCATTGGGCCCTTGAGCAAGTGCCTTAAGCCCCTCAACTGCTCGGTTGCACAAATGAGAAAATGTAAGTCTGACTGGATAGCAGTCAGCAATCTGTCACATGCCCTGAATATAAACTGAAAAATGGGGCTGGTAGTTTTCTAAAGGGATTTTTTTATGGATTTTCAGTATTTAATTTGTCATTTATAAAAGATTTATAAACACTCAGTGAAAGTGTTTTGCGTGTGGAGTTTTTATGTTCTCTCTGTGCTCGCGTGGGTTTTGTCGAGGTACCCATGTTTCTTCCTACAGCCCAAAGACATGCACATTAAGCTAATTGCTTGTTCCAAATTGTCCCTTTGTGTGTGTGTGTGTGTGTGTGTGTGTGTGTGTGTGTGTGTGTGTGTGTGTGTGTGTGTTGGCCCTGCAATGATCTGGTGAGGTGGTCAGGGTGTACCCTGCCAGAGTCGGCTGAGACAGGCTCCAGCTTCCCAATGGCCCTAGATGGAGTAAGTGGTTCGGCAAATGAATGAATAAATGAATTAAAGCGGATCGCTTGTAATAAATTCTGTAAACAAAATAAAAACAAATCAGAAAGGAAAACATCCTGGTTGGTCGGTGTTGTCCGAGTGACACAAAAAAAACGAAACCTAACATCTTCCCAGTGAAAACCAGACATGACAGGACACAGATGGCTCTGATGCACGACACCATGTGGCATGTGCGGCTTCAATGCAGAACTCGACCTAAACTCGACCCAAGACTGCCGAGGACGTGGCTTAAGAGAGAAAAGGAACACGTGCTGGCCTTTGCCCATTGTAGCATCGTGGGCTGGATTTTCTATTGCAGGGGGGCAGAGCCTGGGAGAAGGAGTGACACTTATGGAAATGGTATCCTGAATCCTTTATTTATAGATCAGAAAGTCCACCCAACTTCCTAAAGAGTAGATGTGACTTGAAACAGCTGAATTTCAGTCAAACACTTTTATCGGCGCTATTAGACTGCGACTCATAACCCCCGGTTCATTTTAGAGTAAAGAACCAAGCGGGCAACACCAACCACGTCACCTCTGGGATGTATTTGGGATTCGAAAAAGAAACTGTGTGGGGTTTGTTTGCTTTGATCTGGACCAGTGCCTCATCATGCTGTCTTTACCTTAAGCTGAGCACAGACGGGGCAAACACTGATCCTCAGCGCTGGTGTCAGCAGCACGTTTATTCCTGTGGCTGGAAAACAACCACAACACGTCTCTGTTCTTGGATAGAGGTTAAAGAGGCAGCTGGTGGACGGAGGGAGGAGCATACGTGCGGTGATGGCTTCATCATGACCTACATCGTATATAGAATGTTTTTTCCCCTCCGATCTCATCGTACTTGATTTGGAGCCCAGATTTTCTGTCTCACTTCAAAACATTTCTCAGAACACCTAACTTTCCTCCCCATCCAGTAGAACTCGTTTCTGCTTATTACTTTGGAGCCACTTTTTTGCCCGAGTTCTCGATTCAGAAGGCGTGGATTCATTTTCTATAACAGCGCCTCAGGTTTGTTTCCTATCATTTCTATCGAAACGTCTAGAGCCATCTGTTGCGTCATTGAACAAACAACAGCATGCAGACACATCATGGATTCATAGTTTGCTTTCTACACTGTACGGTCGATCGCACTCCGAGCCCGAGCTGGTCAACTCGTTCCCGGTTTCAGTGGGATTACAGAACCAAAGGTTCACTTCATTCAACTGCAGTGGAGGATAAAGGATCTCTAATTTTTTTTTTCTTTTTAGCCTCAGAACACTCCATGGTATCACTTTATCACTTTATCCTTTATTCTGGCTTTTGAATAATAATAATAATAATAATAATAATAATAATAATAATAATAAAATGTTCTTCTGTCAGACCCAGTGCTTTAACAAAGAGACCCGGGCCATGGCTACAAGACTATTATTCTTATCATTATTACTTTTATAATGGGACTCTGTGGCCCCCTTTCACAATGATACATCACCCCCTACTGCTTGACCTCCACATTCTGTGACATCATCAGCCCCCTACACGATCTCCGTGACATCATCACACGAACCGCATTCTCTGTGATGAGCCACAGAGCTGATGCTGCCTCCATGGGACATCCTGCCCGCACAGCTTATACACTGCTAATAGCTATCATGTTAGTAGTAATAGGACTGTAATTAGTATACACACACACACACACACACACACACGCACACACACACACACAAAGGTTGAATGTGACACATTTCTGATTTGGTGTAAAGTGAATAAATTTTACTAATATCACTGTTTGGTTTCCCCCATTATCATTATTATTAATATTATTATTATTACTACTACTACTAATGATGATGATGATGATGATGATGATGATAATTATTATTATTATGAGTACTATAATAATAATAAAGAGCACACTGTTCCCGACGCGCATTTCAGAGGCGCAGGTGAAAATGTCCAGCTCACAAGAAGGAAAACAAGAAGTGAAGAAGGGGAAAAAAGACACAGAAGGAAATCAGTGGATAAAATGAAAAGATGAAGCGAATAAAAAGAATAGAGTGAGTGTAGTTCTGTAAGAAAAGCCATGAAGACAGAAGCGCAGCTGATCCTCGAGTCTTATTTGTTTTTTTTCCCCATAATTTGCTTTTCTTCACATTAATATCAATAAAAAGAGACCGAAGCCTCCCCCCGGAGCTGAACTGAAGCTTTATTACCTGCACTCCTGGTCGGATGGCAGTGTGGATCAGATGCACGGCTCTTCTTTTGTGTGAGTCTGGATTATTTTTTTTCCTTTTCCAGCAGACTGACTCGGACTGTTTATGAGCAGGAGAACCAGACGCGGCCAGTTCTTCCTCCTCCTCCTCCTCCGCCTCCTCCTCCAGGCGCCTCGACTCGAGAAAAACACACCCCCTAAAGGGGGAGCCTTCAGTGGAGCGCCGCCTCCTCATGCGCTGCGATTGGCTTTCAGGGCGTCCGAAACGCGCGACGTGCACATTGGACAGCGTCACCCGAGGATTGTCCAATCACAGCTCAGGAGGCGGGACGTTCAATGACGATTTTTTTTGTAGAAATAACAAGTTATTATTATTATTATTATTATTATTATTATTATTATTATTATTATTATTATTATTATTATTATTATTATTAAAACA
>JAQNCB010000011.1:18082517-18093298 GCA_030068295.1 Euristhmus nudiceps | reverse complement strand
TGTGGTCGTGGGTGTGTGTGTGTGTGTGTGTGTGTGTGTGTGTGTGTGTGTGTGTGTGTGTGTGTGTGTGTGTGCGGGCGTGCGTGTGTGTGTGTGCGTGGATTTGTACTAAAAATTAAACACCTATTAGAGATGGACAGATGGATAGACAGCTAAATAGATGGATAGTTAGACAGACAGACAGGTATGCAGATGGATCGATAGATAGATCGAAGGATAGATAGATAGATAGATGGATACACAGATGGAGGGATAGATAGATAGATAGATAGATAGATATATATATATATATATATATATATATAGAGAGAGAGAGAGAGAGAGAGACAGATCGATCAATGGACAGATAGACAAACAGCCAGGTAGGCAGATGGATAGATCGTTGGATAGATGGATAGGCAGACAGATGGATAGATGGATAGATGGATCAATGGATAGATGGATCAATGGACAGATAGATGGATAGATAGATAGATCGATGGAACTGAAGATAGATGATAGATGCAACCGATCAATGGATGAATAAATAAATCGATGGATAGATATAGACAGACAGACAGACAGACAGCTAGATAGATGGATAGATACACAGCCAGGTAGGCAGATAGATACATAGATAGATAGATAGATAGATAGATAGATAGATAGATAGATAGATAGATAGATAGATAGATAGAGGTATAATGTTTTTATGTTGGGTGTTCCGACCGGTCGATGTTCACCAGTCTCGGTGGCTCTTGCTTTTAAAGTGAAGGATTGAAAAAAAAAGAAAGGAGGAGTGATAGAGCTTGGGAAGAGCTTGGGAAGATGAGGAACACCATATGATGAATGCTGAAGACGAAAAAGAAGAACGAGGAGGAGAAAGGGAGGTCGAGAGAAAATCAAATGAGAGACAGAGAAAATAAAGGTGAGGCTTTTTTTTCCAAGTCTCTGGGAAACGCAAGAAAGCGGCAGAGACGCCACAAATCAATCTCCCTTGATAAATATTTCACGCCGAGGCCACCGACAGGTCACTGTTCATCCTCATCCGGGGAGTAAACGACCCTGGTGAGGGAGGATGAGGAACGCCAACGGAATTCCAATTCCCACTGGAACGGCAGGAGGATACGATCACATGTTCAGTGTGGAGAAAAGTGTTCTTCGGCTCTCTCGCATGGAATCGAAGGGACGAGAAGAGAAGGTGAATGGAGAGAAGGGAGGAAGAGAAGAAAAGAAGACGAGGAGAGACAAGAAAAGAAGAGAAAACACAGGAGAGAACAGTGAAGGAGTAAAGAGAGTGGAATGGAGGGCAACAGAAGAGAGGAGGAAGAAGAGGAGAGAAGAGAATGGCAGGGAAAAGATGAGAAAGGAGAAGAGAGGAGATGTGTGGAGGAGAAGGGAGGTGTTGGTGAGAGCCTGATGTTGTGATTATTCAACACTCAGGCTGCTCGACTTCCATCACACGAAACCGCCGTCTCTCTTACACGATGCTAAAAGGAGCAAATTTAATCAGCGACTCCACTTCCAGCCACTTGTAAGCGTTTAGCAATATTTCATGTCCGAGCACACGACCCAGAAACGACTAGCGGGTGCACAACATCGACCCCTGAAGGAGCTTTAGCGGCGACGCCCATTTTTATCACCATACGCTGCCTCACAGTCAGAGCAATGAACCTCGCTCCCAAAAACCAACACCCAGGCTTCCACACACCACCACAAAAACCCTCTTTCTGTCTTTCTTTCTCTCCAGCGCTGACTAACGGGGAGGGGAATTAACATGAGGGACTCGGGAACTGCAGAACGGGAGGAATTAGCATGCTACGTCTGCTGCGTCATCGCAAACACTTCAGCTGACAAAAGAAATCGGAGATGAATCTAATCACGAGCGTTCTGCTGATCTACTGCTCAGAATTGATTGTTTGCTGTTTGTGATTTCTTCAGGAGGATACAGTCGTCCAAATTAAAGATATAGTGCACAGTGAAATGTTCGACTCCCACGCTGCTCTAGACAGCCCAGCTCCGCCCTCCAGTGACATCGGCGCCCCTTTTCCAGTGCAATGCTACCAGGCTTATAAGGCAGAAGGACTACAGCGCGCCGGTAATACATCACATCCCAGAAGGTTCGCCTTGCAGAGTGGAAGCACTGGGAATCAGCCCCACATGCAGCGATTGGGTGGCTGATCAGAGGGCTCGAACCCAGGACCTTCTTGGTTAAGCGGACATGCGAACCCCTACGGCAGTGTGCGGCGCCATAAGCGCGACATGTCATCCTGAAATGTTTGATTTGGCTCTCAGTGCACAAAAAGAGAGAATGCCATGTGAGACCAGGATTACGATACATAGAAAACACATGGCCCTGCGATGGCCTGGCAAGCTGTACACCCTGAAGAGCCTCCCCACGACCCTAATTAGGATTAACCGTCTTAGAAAATTAATGAATGAGGAATCACAGGAAACAAGTTATCCAGGAAATGACTCTCCTGTCTAAAGCTCCCTTCTGTCACTAAGCTCCCAGACAACAGTCCATGATGCCTTTAACCCCTCTACCCTTTTGGTTTTGTCTTTTTTTAAACTTCGAACAGTTTGAGAAATTGTGCCACATTGTACCAACATTTGCAGTCAAAAATTAAGTTCATTTATCCTTTTAACGTCTTCACCAAGTTGAATCGCAGACACAAGCATCCACGCGCCCTTATAAGGTATCAATGGGCATCTCGATCAAGTGTTTACATTTAACACAACGTTACACAATTATGGAATTTTATCTTGGGACTTTTTCGTTAACGCCTTGTTGAGATGGGTGGCGATTACGGCCCTGCGAAATGCCTTCAGGGTGTCCCGGTTTTATTCAACCCATGTCGTTGTTTATAGAATATTTACTGTCTGGATTGTAATGGCTCTGGATTGTACTGCATCATTTGGCCACAAATAACAGTAGGTCTGCAAAGCCTGCAGGGGAAAAGGCTGTGGATTCTCATCCTATTCCTTCCTATACTGCCCCCCCAACCCCAGCTTTACAATGCCGTTGTTAATTAAGCAGATGGCACGGCATCACTATTAGCTAATATACTGTAAATATCCACATCATCCATCTCATAAAACCAAAAGCTGCACAAATCTAGGGAACACTCATGAACTTACTGCTGTTTGTGCGTGAGCTCCTGCTCCTTGTTAACCAAATCTTGCTTGAGACTGGCTAGCATCTCCACCGACACATCTACCTGACGTGACAGCTCTGAGGCCTTGTCCTCCAGCTCCTGCTTCTCCTGGCTGAGCCTTTCACTCTCCAGCTTGGCCTTCTCCAGTTCCGTGCTCTTCCTCTCCAGCTCGGCTTGCAGGCGGCCAACGCGTGCTGCGATCTTCTGCTCCACTTCTTCAGACAGCTTTTCCAGTCGCTCATCCAGCTCAAGCCTTTCAAAGGCCCTTGCCCTGAGGCGAGCCAAGCCCTCTTCGTAGGCAGCTTCCATGGCACTGGGGTCCATCGAGCTCATGGCTTTCTTCACCAGGATTTCACCCAGTGGGAACTCCACATTGGGAAGGTAACGGGCGCCGGCGGA
The DNA here is from genome assembly GCA_030068295.1 of Euristhmus nudiceps. NCBI lineage: Eukaryota > Metazoa > Chordata > Actinopteri > Siluriformes > Plotosidae > Euristhmus > Euristhmus nudiceps. The sequence goes on along the minus strand of JAQNCB010000011.1, from coordinate 18,089,762 downwards.
TGAGGTTGTGGCAAGCCCGAGCTCGTCGCCCGAGCAGGGGAAGCGGGACTCGGCAGCCAGGGCGCTGTCGGCCACCAGAGGGAGCAGTGCGGCGGCGTCACACACGCTGTTGGACTTGGAGAGCACGTACAGTGTCTCGTAGGTGTGATTGTACTCCAGGTGTGCGCGCAGCGATGACAGGCTCCGGAAGCGTTTGTGCTCCCCACAACGAGGGCAGCGGTATGGCAGGTCCAGCGAGGCCATGCCAGGCTCAGGCCACTGGGCGCCGCCCTGAACAGGCTGGGCACCAGAGACCTCTACTCATCTTAGGTTCATGTAAAATACTGCAGTTCAACCACATGCTGAAAAATCGATACGCATCCACCTTCTGATTTATGACTCAGCACAGTGTTGAAGGAACACCCTTATGGTTGTTTTTCCACTTGCATTTTCTTACATGGTTTCTGTGTGGGCACTGCCCTTAACTCTAGGAAGAAACACATAACATAAACACAGATTAATTTTCCCATAAAACATAACTAATGTAATCAGCAGTTATGATTGTTGAATGCATTTAACAGTGTCGACTGACGCATTTCCAAGAAGCCACAAACAGCCTCAACAACTCGCTCTGCTGAGTCCATTTTTGATTTCTATCTAATTAAACATTTAGTTTTACAGATAAGATGCTTTAATTATAACATATTGCATTCGTATTGAGAACAAAAGGGCTCCTTAGTAGCGTTAGAAGAGTAGTCCTCTTCATAGAGAGACTGTGATGTGATTGCTTATAGCCTGCAAGTGTTGGGATTTCAGCTAAATTTCACAAAACTGCACTGTTGTTTCAACAAATTTCATAAGAAAAAAATCAACCCTAATAACAACTGTTGCTCAGGTGAACATCTTCTGAAGTGTGGAAACCTGATTGTTCAGTCAGGGAGCAAAGCAGGAGCTTCTGTATTAGCTATTTATGGCACAACAGCAAGGATTTCTCGGAATACGAGTAATTACAGGGAAGTTTTCAAGAGGTCTGTTTTTTTAAAATACAATTTATGTGTGTTCGAAATAATTTTTTTATTTATTACTGTTCACATGTTTAACAGTGGTAATAAACAGTGTACTTCAGTGGGGGGGGGGGGCGTGTGTTTGGATTTTGATGGATTTCATGCAAACTATAGTGCAGGAAGAGTTGCGAACACAACCTGTATCCCTAACCATGATCATAACACTGCAACCAAATTGCAGAACAAAACAATCAAGGTTAAGGATCATGCCTGAACCTCTCGCTTCATCTTATTTACTGTTTCTACTCAAGGGTTTAATGGGGACAACCTCAAAACACCAGGTTGAATTCACAGAGTTCTGCTACTGTTTAGAGTACCACTATTACTCCTCATAGCTATAGGCTGTGTTCAGAATATCTTTTCTACATGACTTTAATTTAAATTTGTATATTAGGGAATATGTTGAGAATGTTCTCGGTACGAAGGAATTAACTTTGCTTTACAACGACGTCTGTGAGATTACTTTCAATAGTAAACAAGTGTTACTTTCTAGAGAATTTAAATGGTGATGAAATGATGATTTATTCTCAATGGCTCAATGGGAGGTTAAGTATGCCATCCATCCATTTCTCTTCATGTTCATCTTGATTAAAATCCCCACAGTGGCCATCATACTGATGGAATCTGTCAAAAAGGTTCATCCGTGTACCACATCCTTTTCTACTATCTAGACACGAATCGGAACAACTTGAAGCTTTTAATCAGTTTTTCCCCTGAGGAAGAGATGGGGCCAACCCTCACAGGGTATCACCACTAATGTGACATGCTACCGAGCATTCAGGAATTAAGCAACTTCAAACTAAACCACCACTCTTCACCTATTACACTACATATCCCTTTCCATGATAACTGTCTGGAGGTATGTAGGTACAGCTTGGTCTAATTCTATTCCATTTAAATTGCATTAAAGAAGATTTCTACCATATCTCCGAGTTTTGCTAAGACTGCATCTCATGTATATATATATGGTGTTGCATCTACTTATGGAATCTCCAGTAACTGGTGCAACACATCATTTAAAAACTCTACTATTACATGAGGCAAGAAGAATAGAAAATGAGAAATACGAAAATAATGAGGCAAAATTGCTATTTAATAACTTGAACATAAGTCTGCCTTGGAAGATATGTATTGCATGTGGTTTCGTCTGGAGAAAGTGATAACAAAGCCAAATATTGAGATGTTGCACATCGGCAAGGCTATGTGAAAGTTACTTCCCAAGTCTGGTCGGATTCCAATGAACAGTTAAGGAGGAGAAGCAGATAGAGGGAGAGCATGACAACAATGAACTACTACCGAGAACAACGACGACAGACGCGAGGCGACTCAGAGTGAACCCTGTGTCCCCGTCCATGCGATGTAGGCGACACATTTAGTATACTCTCTTTCCTCTGTCCTCGACATCAGACTGAAAGAAGAATTCAGTCGCTTGCTCGGTTTAGTCAAAATTATAGCCTCGGTTTCATTAAGGCTGCTTCGGAATTATGATCGACGCTAGCTGTCGACTTGGAACTTGCACGTAAGGTTGCTAATCCTGAACACGCTAAGGCAGCTGCTTTTTCATGCAAATCCTGAGCATGCGAAGGCAGCCATCTTGTCTGTTATTGACTGGCTAACTCTCAAGGATGCTTAAGTTTCAATAGCTAACATTGAGTGCTAACAAAAGTATAACGGTGGCATCTCAGAAGGCATTCAAGGTAAAATTAATTTTGAATGAAAAAGAGGACTTCATTTGAAATCTTGGCTTTTTGCTCTCCAGTAGATTATACATCCGGTTATTTTCCAAGCTACTTAATCCTAATTAGGGTTACGAGGAGACTGGCGCCCATCCCAGCCAACTCTGGGCCAGAGCAGGGTACACCCTGGGCAGCTTACCAGGCCATCGCAGGGCCAACACTCACAACCATTCACACTCACACCTAGGGTTGATTTGGAACAGCCAATCAGCCTACTGTGCGCCACCATGCCACCCACAGTAGATTACTTAAACTGCTATTAATTGATTCCCCATTGGCCAAAAACATTTTTTATTGTTTCCAGTTAAAGTTTAAAACATTTCTGGAAGCAATAAGAACTCAGAAGTCTAAAATGCCCCAGCTTTCCTAATATCTCTGCTGAATAATACTGCACTACGTAACCCTACCTACTTCCATTTATCCAACATTAATATTGTGAAAGCTCTCAGAAGCATCTAATCTTTGCGAACAGGGAAAAAAATGGAGGCTAGTGGGCAGCATCCAGTAACATTTGAATCAGACGATCAGTCTTTGAGTGACATTCCCAGTTACAGATTCAATTAACCCAGCAGGACAGTCAGGAGGACGCTCCTTCACCAATCAGTAAATGTAATTAATGATGTGTAGGTCTATAGACTGATGACGGTGCCAGGAGAGACACGGTTAGTCTCTGGAGGGCAGGGGGGGGGATGAACTCAAGAAGCATCATTGACTGATTAGATACCAGAAAACACTGACAGTCCACCGAGAATGGAAGGACTTTGCGAACCCTAATTCATGTCGGTGAACCTGCGTGTCTTGGTCAGAATGCAGTAGAAACACTTTCACTTATATGCTGAACCTCTTAATCTTACACCTACTACGGTCACGGGACAGCATGAGCCCATCTCGGCCAACACTGGCCAAAGACGGGGTGCACCCGAAACAGCTCATCAGTCCATTGCAGGGCCAACATGCACACTTCCCTGCAGAGTTTGAATCTTCTCCCAGTACTTGCATGCGTTTCCTTCAGTTTCCTCCCAGAGTCCAAAGGCGTGCACCTCAGGCTAATTTTCACACAAGTGTGACTTTTTCCTTCCCCCATTTTCTCATTAATTTATTCATATCCAATCCCCACCCATCAGGTGTTGCCTTCCCTGTCACACAACCACCACCGACCAGGGAGGTGTGAAAGCATGCACACGCCCCCTCCGTGACATGCGATGCCAGCCACCCGCCTCTTTTTCGAACTGCTGCGTATTTGGGGGTGGGTCTAACACACTCAGAGGGAAGGCGCTAAGCGATGTCCGCTCCCTCGTACAAATGAGCTCAGAGATGCCCATGATTGGCTGGCGAACACTGTGAGTAGCAGGGAAGTGAATCTCCGTCCCTCCCTCCCGTGAGAGCTCGGCCAATCAGCTCCCAGCCACGAACGGCTGTGCATTAAACCGGATTCGAACTTGCGATCTCCGGATCAATAGTCGCGCTCCTTGTCAGAGCGCCACTCGGGAGCCCCTCCGAGTGTGATTTTAAGTGTGAATGAATGTGAATGTGTTAGTGCTGCGATGCCCAGAGTCAGCTGAGATAGGCTTCAGGCCTCGCTGTAAACCGTGTAATATAAGGTGGATCGGCAAATGTATGAATGGATGATGGGACCGGGCGCAGCCTGCTACACACACAAACACACACACACACACACACAAACATACACAAACACACACACATCCTACAGCACGTCTGTAATTAATCAAGCTGCTTAACCAACCTACACCTGAACGTTGTTTACTCCAGCGCAAGAAATCACATTACAGAGAACAAACATCCCTGAAACACGGAACCCGTCACTTCTGCGTGTAAAGGAAGCCGGGGGTGGGGGGCGACGGGAGGCTGTCCTACCGTAAGCTAATGTCTGGGATCAGCCTTTCTGTTTTTCCCACAATCCCCAACCTCGTTATTTTTTTTAGCCTAAAAACTGATATTTCACCGGAGAAAGCTCTTCTGAGAACATTCTTTCAAAAGCCAAGGCCATATCTGAGACTCCTGGTACCCAGTTGACTGTTGTCTGGTTACCATGGCAACGCTTCCTCTCTCATACAAATACATAAAGAGATGTTGATTCAGCACCATCCATTTGCTAGTACATGGATTTATATGCTTCTGCCAAGTGAGGTGTGACTAAGTGTTCAGGTGTTTAATTGTGATATTGAAATTTAATGATTGAAAAAATGTTCTGTTATTTGAATACAGGAATAAAAATTATAAAATGCGGGTGTTCTATCCGATTCATCGATTAATCGAAAATATAATAAACCAATTAATAGATCATTAAAATAATCGTTAGTTGCAGCCCTAATCTGCACGCATTTTTTCGCCCATACAAAATATGTAACACGTCATATACCTGCGCTGTGTTGAAACGTCCGCTTCTATTGTATATTTTTTTCAACTTACAAGCGCGTCCTTGTTTGAAAATAAATTTTCAACTCGCCAAACCTGGCGAGCTGGTTACTGAACTAACTCACCAAATGGGAAATTAACTCGCCTCTGGCGACTGGACTACCTCGAATTTCAAGCCCTGTAATCAGATAATTAACTCAAAACACCTGCAAAGGTTTCCTGGGCCTTTAAATGACCTGTTACTCTGGATCAGTAGACCCACAATCATGGGGAAGACTGTGTACTTAACAATTGTCCAGAAGACGATTACTGACACCCTGCACATGGAGGGTAAGACAGAAAAAGGTATTTTCTAAAGAAGCTGGCTGTTCACAGAGTGCTGTATCCAGGCACATGAATAGAAAGTGGAGTGGAAGGAAAAACTGTGGTAGAAAATGGTGTACAAGCATCAGAGATAACCGCGGACTTGTGAGGATTATGGAACGAAACCCGTTCAATAATTTGGGGGAGATTCTCAAGGAGTGGACGGATGCTGGAATCAGTGCATCAAGCTACTGTCGACCCAGAGACAATGTCAGAGGTGTCATACCCGGGTGAAGGGCAAAAAGAACTGGACTGTTGCTCAGTGGTCCAAAGTTCATTTTTTCAGATGAGAGTAAATTTTGCTTTTCTTTTGGAAATCAAGGTCTCAGAGTCTGGAGGAAGAGACAAGAGGCACAGAATCCAAGTTGTTTGAGGTCCAGTGTAAAGTTTCCCCGGTCAGTGGTGGTTTGGGGAGCCATGTCGTCCGTTGGTGTTGGTCCACTGTGTTTTCTCAGGTCGAAAGTCAGCGCAGCCGTCTCCCAGGAAGGTTTAGTCACTTCATGCCTCCCTCTGCTGACCAGACTTATGGAGGTGCTGATTTCATTTTCCAACAGGACCTGATACCTGCCCACACTGACAAAAGTACCAATTCCTGGTTTAAGGACCATGGTATCCCTGACATTGATTGGCCAGCAAACTCACCTGAACTAAACCCCAGAGAAAATCTCTGTGGTGTCGTGAAAAGGAAGAAGAGAGACACCAGATTCAACAATGCAGAAGAGCCAAAGGCCGCTATCAGAGCAACCTGATCTTCCATAACACCGCAGCAGTGCCACAGATTGACTGACTCCATACCATGTCATACTGTTACAGTAATTCATGCAAAGGGAGCTCCAACCACATACCGAGTCCTAAACATGTTCCTACTTTATGTAGTCCAGCATTTCTGTGTTAAAAATGCGTGCAAGTCTGTGTGTAATGAATCTATATAATATACAGAGTTTCACTTTTTGAACTGAATGACGAAATAAATCAAATTTTGACTGATATTCTAATTTATTGAGATGCACTAGTATATGCATGTATGTACAAGTCTTCAAACAACACTGCATAATATTGGCAATATTACCAAGTTATATTTTTGTGAATTTGCACTGGTTACATAAATACCATGAAAACATCATATTATATAGATCTGCCCAGGTTATATACAGTGCCGGTTTGTAGCTTATCATGCAGCCCGCCCTGCTAACCCCGTTTTTGCTTACAGTGTCTCATCTGTCTCCCTGGCCACAGAGGAGCGAAGATGGTGAAAGCTCTTGTGGCCCGCTGCAGCTCCAGTGCAATAAAATACAGCTTTCCCTAGCTCCAACAGTTTAGCCCTTTCCTACTGTATTATGCCTAAAACTACTTGAAACAAATAAAGACAAAAAAAAACCCTGTGAGCTCCGAACCGCCACATGCGCGCTGCCATAGTACTATAAACACCTCTAAATCTCTTTAATAATTTCACTAATTTGAATAGTAATAATTAATATATCAAGCTGATTTTCCATAGGCCTCTGAGGGTGACCATGATGCATCCCAAACACAAGTTTTATGGTGATTGAGGCTCTATTAGGCAACTGTTGGCGACGTCACGATTCCGTGAGCTCCTCCCCCGTCGGTCAAAACAAAGCGCGTGGTGTAGTGCTGAGCAGTGCTGTGAAGCGGGTCATTCAGCCTTTTTTTTCTTTTTAAACAATGCCAGAGACGTGTTGTGCCGGCGGGATGCAGCCAAAGGCGTG
>JAQNCB010000011.1:18006811-18022594 GCA_030068295.1 Euristhmus nudiceps | reverse complement strand
CCATGTCTCTCACTGTCTATGGTGTGAGGGATGTAAAAGAACCATTGCTGATGTTCGGCAAGAGTAGGCTGTAAAGCCATCAGCGTGTTTCTAGAGAGTAAACTCCAACAAATCCGGAAGAAAGCAAGAAAGCAAAACTACTTCTGTACTCTGCCAAGAAAATTCCCTACACCGGGGAATCACCAGAAGTCGTAAACGACTTGACGGGACAAGGTGAAGGATATATATATATATATATATATATATATAAATATTACATTACAGTTCAATTACATTGTTATTACACTATATATATATATATATAGTTTTGCTCACAAGCATGAGGCAAAAGTGCTGCATTAAAGCTGAGAGCATTAGATACCTGATTTTATTTTCACTTTGTAAACATAGAAGAAAAGAAAAACAACACCATTTGTTCAAACAACAGTTTGAGTTTGTTTGAAACCAAATTGCACAAAAGACATGCATACAACCTGGTATCGTGATCTTCGAGTCAGAGGTGGGGGGGTTCAGGGGGGAAGGTAAAAGTATGGACAGGACATGGTGCCTCAGTGCTTATGACTGCCGCCACAGAAAGAAGGTTCAGGGTTGGAAATTTGGCCGAACACCGTCCTGTGTGGGTTTTCTCCAGGTGCTCCGATTTCTTCCCACAATCCAAAGATGCACATGTGGTCGACTCTAAATTGTCCAATACTGTCAGTGTGAGGGTGAATGGCTGTCTGTATCTGTGCTGGTCTTGCGATAGGCTGGGGAACTTTTTTCAGGGTATAGTCCCGCCTCTTACCCAAATTCATCCTCCTTCACAGCCGTATCGAACATGGATGGATGTAAATACAATCTATAAGTGTCTTGTGATATATGTTCATATAATAAAGGACGGTCCAGCCCAACCACCAGCACCGATCCACATGAAATTACTCACCCAGTGGTTGGTTAAGTGGTTATTGGTTGTTCATGATGCAAAACATAGAAATCCACCTGTTTTTATTCGAGACTTAAATATAAGCACAATGGGGAGAAAACAAAAGTATAAAAGTACAAAAATAGCCTCACAGTAAATTATTATAAATAATATTTTTCCACCTCAGGTTTATAAAACGATGCTCGAGTCTCAGATGGCTCCAGATTTATCATGGAGGACAGACAGCGTACCATGGACAGCGACATGGCTCGGGCTCGGGCTCGGGCTCAGACTCGGGCTCTTTCTTGCATCATTGCAGCCATTTTTAAACTTTTCAAGAACCTTTGTAGCAAAACCCTTCAATCAGAGGTTCGCTGCCTTCCTCCAGCCCGAGAACAATAAAATAAATTCCACAGACCCATTCAGAACTGCTTACGTCACTCCTTAAGTATAGAATTAATTTCTCTTTTCTATATGTATATTTTTACCTTTACTTAATAAGAGCACATCACATCCAAGTGAACATGACATATCAGTCTATTTATTTATGTACTTTAAACACCGTGCCCGCCCACCCCCGCCTTCTTTAGAGAAGAATAAGCAACTATTTTTAAATATTTTAAAAAATGTTATATATATTTTATGGATTATTAAAATAACGCATTACTGGAATAAATAAAAAAGGGAAGGCAGGAATAAACAAGAAAATAAGGTGGGGGGAAGTATAAGGAATGCAACAATAAAATCCATTTAAAAGAGTGAAATAAATGAGGGCAGAGGATGAAAGAGAAATAAAGGGAAAAAGATAAAAATAAAAGGCAATAAGTAAATAACAGAAAAAAATGATCATGAATGTGTCTATGTTTATATTATTGTTTATCATCTATTAATTAATTTGACAAACTGTTTAATTCTTCTAGGGTCATAGAAATGCTGGAGCCTATCTTTGCCATCACTGGGTGAAGACAGGGTACGTCCTGGACAGCTTGGCAGATCATTGCAAGGCCATCTTGACAACCCCCCTATACACACACACACACACACACACACACACACACACACACACACACACACCTAGGGGTAATTTGGAACAGCCAATAAGCCTAATGTGCATGTCATTGGCCTGTAGAAGGAAACCAGGGTACCCAGAGAAAACCCACCCAAGCACAGGAAGAATGTACAACACCACTGCTAATCCTGGGACTCGAACCCTGGACCCTCTCATAGTAAGCTAGGTATGCTAACCACTACACCACCCTCTTTAATATTAATGAATTAAAACAACAGTATGGGAGGACAATTAAAATATAAAAAAATCGCAACTATCCACCTGGAGAGCACAAGCTCGCATGCAGAGTGATGCCGCATCCACCTGCGGCTGGGAATCTAACGAGGCTCGTTGGCATTGGAGCTCTCACCTGCCTGTCACTTACTATGATCGCCAGCCAATCACGGATGGATTGGTGTTTCCCTCTGAGCGTGTAAGACCTCCCCTGAATGAACCTGCATGCGCAGCAGTTCGGGAAGATGCCGGACGGACAGGTGGGCATTAGCTGCGTCTAAATTAGGGAGGAAAAATATTTTTTAAAAATTAAAAACTACAAAGGGACGAGAAATTTTTAGAAATTGTATTATATTTAGTGGCAAAAATATCTGTACGTTTATCGCATCGATCCGAATCTCCATCGCCACGCACTGCTTATTTTTGTAAACCACTTTGTACATTCTGTGAAATGACGGCTTACTCGCCCTCCGGAGAGACACCAGGCACTCATTTATCCACCAAAGCTGATCTGGAGAGTGAATGAAAGGCATTGCATTAAATCTGCTTCCATGCATGATATTAAAGAGCGGAAAAAAAAAATTCAAATCAAATCAATCATCAAACAGGACGTGTGCCGAGTGTTCTTCATACTTATTATGATAATGACACAATCGGGCCCCGTCTCGAAAAAGCAAATAAGTCTGACATTCTCCGGAGCAAATCATCCTCACCGTGGTAATGTGCTCTTATCCGAGGGCCCCGTGTGTTGCCTCTCTTCCAGTCGACCTAAATCTATTAAGTAGTTCATAACACTGAAGCTACCGTGGCGCTAACCACAGAGCAACACTCACCTCTCGCCTCTGCAAAATGCCACCGAGCTCCATAATGGCTTTATGTAATGCGCTGCACTTACCAAGATTAATACACAGAAGTATAATGCAACGAGGGTAAAAGTGTGAGGACGCAGACGTGTTGGTATTTATTCCAAAGGCTGATTTTGAGTTGACTGGTGCCGGTGCTGATGCTGACGCTGACGCTGACTCTGAGCCAGGATAAACCAAAAGGATACCAGGATGTTAGTCACCCGATGCAAAAAAACGAGAATGATTCAGGTGATGTGAGGACTTTAATATTTATTAGCATGATACGCTAATATCTAATCTCCTGTTCTATTGCTGTACCTCGCAGAGTGCAAACAGAGCACTTGGCATCGACACACGGTTCCTTCTGGAGAGCTGTTACTTGCTTCCCATCTGTGGCTGCATTCACAAATTAGAACGAAAAATATAGATATAAATATATTTATATTAAACGTCCTTTATTTTGCATGGAAACATGACTAGCGAGAAGCGCTTCCTTAACATGTATTCATATTTATCGCCTTCATTAAGAGCTCTTCTTTAAATAAAGGGCCACAACGAGGATCTATAGGAAGGAGGAGGAGCTTTGGAAGTTCCTTAAGGATGCTCATTATTTTATGACTTCATTTAATGATTGCTGGAGCTTCAGACATCCTCCAAAGATCAAACGAGACGCCGGTACTTGATGTCAGACATCTGGACAATTGATGATACGGTGTCGCTGAGTTCCGTGGCCCAGTCAGGGAAACGTTGTAAAACGGGAAGTGCAAACATTTCTACATTGTAATTTTTGCTCAAAGATTTGAGATTTTGTCGATTTTTACACCTTTCGGAAAATGCGTCAAGCGTCACGGCGGAGTAGTGGCCGCGGCACGTCCGCTTCACAGCAAGAAGGCCCTGGGTTTGAGACGCGGGCTTGGCGAGGGCGCTTCTGCGTGGAGTGTGCGTGTCCGGGTTTCCTTCAGGTGGTTCAGTTTTCTCCCACAGCGCAGGAGACATGCACGCTAGGTTAGGAGTTGGCTGAGAGATACTCCGGCCTCCCCGTGACCCGAGTAGGACTACACGGCTTGACAAACGGTTTTGAAAAGTTGCTTTTGCAAAAATAAATAAATAAATAGAAGGCAAACAATCAGGAACGATTCATTCATTGTTTGTACATCATCAATTAGTTGAGGCTGCGATGGACTGGCGTGCTGTCCATGGTGAACACCGTCCGTGCCAGAGTCAGCCAAGATAGGCACCAGCCTCCTGGAAACCCTAATTAGCATTAAACAGCTTACAACATGAATGAATGACTTCCAGAGGCATTTTTTTCCCAATGACATCCAGTTGAGCCAATTGGTAGATCAATTAAACAATTGATTAATGAATCAGTTAAACAGTAAATAAACTAGACTAGCGCTCCTACGGCACGAGATACTTCCACGGTGCAGAATGGAGAGCATGCTAGCACTGGTTTTAACCACCCATGTTCTCCTTCCATGATATGTTCTATAGTGCGTAAACGTATTCAAATTATTAAAAAAAGCCGTCATGTTGACATTTTTAAAAAATATCTGTGGTTTGACCTCTCAAGGTCACTCAAGGTCAAATGTAATTGTCTTACTTGAGAGTCCATATATGGTTTCCAGTTAATCTTCCATAGTAGCGGCACATCTGTTGGTGCACGCTTTAAATGCGTCAGCGCTGTAACTCCAAAACGTTGTGGCCGTGTACTGACCTTCAGCACTGACCTTGACATCCCAAAATCGAACCATTTCTCAGACCCAGGTTGGGTGGTGTCCTCACCAAGTTGAGTGAAGATCCTTCCAGGGGTTCAGTCAGGATTTCGTCCACAAACAGACAAACATCTGTGACTGCAATCCCTTTGCCAAAACTCTGTTTGATTTCAGCAGAAGCAACGGACGCCTGAACTGTTGACTTCACGTTGCAAACATTCCGGGTTAAATCCAAAGGAAAAGGTGGCGCCAATGGCGTGTTGCATTGCTGTCATTCTCTCACATTATACATGTTTTAATCTGCATTGAAATCTTAAAAAAAAAAGATCAGGAAAAAATCCGTTGAATACGGTGGTGGCGCGGCAGCGCTCGAGGTCTCTGGATGGACTTTATCTGCGAGCTATCGTCTCGGTAAACCTGCAATAACAACAAAAAAACCCCATTGTGTTTTGTCTCGGAGTGTTTGTTTGTGGGTGTGTAATCGCGAGGCAGAGAAACGTGGAAAACACACACTTGCCATGTTTGATTACAGACTTACTGGAACTTGCAGAACTTATTATTATTATTATTTTAATACTGGAACAAACCTTGGCGTGCAGAGCTCCGGAGAAACAGATAAAACTTTGTGCATTATTAGATTTGAAGAGGTTTTCACTGTGAAAAGAGAAAAGGAAGACACTAGAGATGTGATAAAAAAGCAATTGTTCAGTGGTTTGTTTAGGACTGAGAATTCTGTTGTCATGACAACGTGACGTCACGTTATGACTCTCTTGCTGTGGTATATGAAGAATAAAACATTTTGGGAGCCACTGTTGTACGAAAATAAGCTATTTTGGCTTTGTGGCACGATGACGGCGACGACAACCGGGGCAGCCGTGGCTTCATGGCTTTGGGACCGAAAGGTTGCTGGTTTGATGCCTGAACCAGCAGGAAAAATGTGTGGCAGCAGTGAGGGAGCAAGCTGCACGTTCCATTCCTCCACCGTTATGGCTGAAGCGCCCTTGGGTAAGGTGCCTTACCCGCAACTGCTCTCCAGGCGTCCCAATGTGTGCGTGGCTGCCCACTGCTCCAACTGTGTGTGTGTGTGTGTGTGTGTGTGTGTGTGCTCACTTTGGATGGGCGATATACAGTATAAAACTAGAAAAGCACTCGGAGAGCGCAGACCTCCGCCAGGCCATAGGGTCACTAAACTCTTTTCTATCCTGGATCCAGACGGTGACCCGGATCACCTCCAAAATCTAATTGATTGTTACTTTTGCTCGTCCGGACATTCGGTAAAAATTTGGTGAAAATCCGTCCATAACTTTTTGAGTTATGCTGTTAACAGACAGACATACAGACAGACAAACAAACTCCGATGATTACATAACCTCTGCTGGCGGAGGTAATAAATACATTTTTGAAAAAAAAACAAAAAACCCCACTTTTCTTTTATTTGGGTCACAGGGAGGTCTCCATCTCAGCTATCTCGGAGCAAAGGCAGGGTACACTATGGACACCATAAGCTCACGAGTCCATGGCAGGACTAACACGCTCAGTCACACCAAGGGGCAATTTACTTAATGGAACAGGCGATTAGCCTAACGTGCAAGGCTTAGGACCGCAGGAGGAAACTGGAGGAAAGGCGAACATTGCAAACCCCACACAGAAACGCCCTCGCCAAGCCCGGGACTCGAACCCAGGACCTCCTTGTCGCGAGGTGGACGTGCCTACCATGTGCCTACCGCCGTGCAACATGTATCACGTTAGCGACAGAGCGAATGATGACGCTGTGGATATTTTCTAACGGAGTAGCTTGTCCGGGTTCACTGGTCAGTCCGAAGCCAACGCTCCAGTTCGCCGTGACTTGCACAAATGCGGTTCAGCCGCAAGAAATTTCCCTGCAGACATGCCGAATAGCTGAAGTGATGATGATCAGATGGTTATGTAATAATGGCGACAGGCTGCAACTTCCATTTCTGAATCAATGTGTCGTGCCAGTGTTCTTCTTTAATTCACTACTTGAGAAATAACAAGCATTCCTAAACCTACAACTCTTCCTCCAGGCACTCCGATCACCTTTTCCCCCCACTGTGTGCATTTCCATGCAAGATGAAGAGAAGAATTTTTGGAGCTGTCTCAGCAGAGGCGGCTTCATGTCACCCCAGCATACACCCACGTACCCATCATATTTCTGCATATGTCCCACATTATAAATCCCCCTAAAGGCACCGGATGAAACCTCATCAAACGCAGGGAACAATGGCGCTTCTGAGGAAGCGCAAAAAAAAAAGGATTGGGCGAGCTCGGATGAGTGAAAAACCTCGTCCGGAATCACGACTCACTATAAATACAAGACGCTCGTTCGGAGCTGCCAAGATCTCTTTCCTCTCTCCCTCTCTCTTTATTGCTCTCGTTCCCATCCCCAGCAATCTCTGTCATCCGTTGCTCATGTAATAAACACCGCTGCTTGAGCATCATTAGGATGGATTGAAAAAGAAGTGAAATAAAGAAAAGTTTATTTGTCTTTTTCCCTCCTCTGTCTCCGGAGAGTGTGGGAGCAGGGTTAGGGAAGCCCGATGCATCTCCTCAAGCCCCACTCGCTGAGCAGCAGGTTTCCCTGATGTTCCAGAAATACACCCCGCTCGCCCACGCCCGTACCCGGATGCCTGTCCTCGCCTCTCTGGAGGGGAGGGAAGAGAGCTGCAAAGCTTATCCTGATCGTGACTGCAGAGATCTACAGCCATTTTCAGATACACCCTGACCCATCCAGTCCCTCACCTCCTGAAACTAAACCAACATCCTCAAGCACATTAAATATCTTTAGATTCAGATTCGATATTTTTAGGGATTTTGGTGCCAGTTTGTTGGTAGATGCTCAGGCAGTAGGTTATTATTTTTAAAAAAAAGTAAGGATATCACAGCGCTTACCAGTTTTGCTAAATTTTCTAATTTGCGTTCTGCGAAATGAAATGCTATCAGTAACCAGCTCAGCTTGTCTGTGATCTACAAAATCAAATGCAACATGTGGCTAACTCGGCAAGGTGAAACGCATTAGGAGGATAGGCTAGGCTAGTCCACAGTGTATCAGATGAAATGCGTCAGGCGGCTAGGTTAGGCTAGTCCCTGGTGTATCAGATGAAATGCATCAGGTAGCTAAGCTAGGCTAGTCCATGTATACTAGATGAAATGTATCAGGTAGCTAGGCTAGGCTAATCTGTGGTGTATCAGATGAAATGCATCAGGTAGCTAAGCTAGGCTAGTCCATGGTATACTAGATGAAATGTGTCAGGTAGCTAGGCTAGGCTAGTCTATGGTGTATCAGATGAAATGTGTCAGGTAGCTAAGCTAGGCTACTCCGTGGTGTATCAGATGAAATGCATCAGGTAGCTTAGCTAGGCTAATCTGTGGTGTATCAGATGAAATGCATCAGGTATCTAGGCTAGACTACTGTGTGGTATACTAGATAAAATATGTCAGGTAGCTAGGCTAGGCTACTTCGTGGTGTATCAGATGAAATGCGTCGGGTCGCTAGGCTAGGCTACTCTATGGTGTATCAGATGAAATGCATCAGGTAGCTCGCTCAGCAAATTTGTGATCTAAAAAGAGGGGCGGACTGAAAGCTCTAAAGGACTGAAGCGTTGCTGCATCACTGGACTTGTCGATAATGTCGGACATGTAACCACCGTGCAGGTAAACCACCAAGTCAAACGCAAAAGCGCTCTACATTATTGAAGCGAGCATATTCATTCTCATTCGCTGAACCACTTAAGTGTATCAAGGTTGCAGGGAGGCTGGAGTCTATCTCAGCCAACTTTGGGTAAAGAATGGGTCATCAGCCAATTAACACGACCAATCATAATCACACCTGGGGCAATTTGGAACAGCCAACAAGCCTAATGTGCATGCTTTTAGACTGAGACGAACCACGAGAAAGTCGAAACAAGTGCCTTCACCGAGCCCAGGACTCGAACCCAAGCCCTTCTTGCGATGAGGTGGAAGTGCGAACCGCTACAGCACCATGGTTCCCAGCGTGCATTTTAAGTTTGAATCTCGGTATGCAGCAGTTCAGCGATTTCCTTCCTGAGACCTGCATGACCTCGGGTGAACCGGGTGAATACAGGAGTCCCCAGGGTGCCATGGCTGCTACAGGGACAGGATTAGGAAACGGTTAAATAACCCGAGCTGGTGCTTCAGGCCAAACCTGGTGCCACCTGGTGTTATCTAACCACCAGACGATGAGCACTCTTGATCTCTGCACGGGTTTAATTTATACGGCAGATTATACAGTCGCAAGAGGTTGTGTCGAGCTCTTTGAAGTTCTTCAAGATAAGGATTTTATAACAATACAAAAATCTGGTATCATTTCCAGAGCTGAACAGATGAACAGCCAGATGGCCGACACTTACACGTTGGGTATTGTATGCATGATGTATGATCCTATAATAGATGCATTATCTCTTATCAGATCGAGCTTCAAGACAAATTGCACTTGAGACAATTATACTTTGATTGGCCAATCAGTAAAAAGTGGAATACGAAAACTTTTTTTGTTTTTGTTTTTTTTTGAGTACCGTAACCTTGCTCATGCCCCTCGGGCTCATCCTGAAAACATTCTGTAAGACACAATCCCATGAAAAACAGACTTTATAAATGTTGGTCCTACGAAAGGTAATTCAACGCAACCCTTTCAGCGAATTCAATACCCGCAGTGTGAAAAGGAACGCAGCCTATTCAAACACACAGATCGCTGCTTTTCTGAGGAGACCGACTAAGAATGTAGCGCCTCTCTCTTTCCCTTTGCTAGCGCAAGTAACTATGGTAACAGGCCCTCTGCATGGCACTGCTTTCCACATGCTCTCCAGAAATAAAACTGTTGGGCTAAGAGTGAGCAGGTAAAGACAAAAGATCCTGGGCGAGACTATTTTTAGCCGAGGTTTTACATAATATCCACCTGGACCAGTGAAGGCAGGGTGAGGCTTGGTGATGGCGAGGGCGGCACGGGGGCACTGACACTCTGCAGGAGAAGCGAAGCAGGGCAGAGGGTGCGAGCTGATGGATCGACAACCGATTCTGAAAGTCGCGTTGAATGTGATGGAGGTCATGCAGGGATACAGCAGGTGCCCCAAGCCACACTCTGCGAAAAAAACAAATAAATACGGGTCTCTCAAAAGGTTCTTTGGGATTTTGAAAGATTCAAGCTTTCTAAAGGAATGGAGAAGGGAAACAATTCGGCGGTGGGCTCTGGATTTCTCTTAAGGGCTCCACCAAATGGACAAACCAAAGAATCATATACGGGTCGGAAATCAGACCCTTTGCAGGAGATATTTGCCAAACTGCTTTATCCACCAAGAGTCGCGGGGAGGCTGGAGCCTATCTCAGCCGACACCGGGTGAGAACAGGGAACACCCTGTATATCTGCCCCGTCCATAGCAGAGTCAACACACACAATCATTCACCTAACAGCAATCGAGAAGAACCAATGAGCATAATATGCAAGTTTTTGGACTGTGAGAGGAAACTGAATTACCCAAAGGAAACCCAAATCTAGAATAGCTCGCCAAACCATGCAGGGCAACATACACACACAAGAAAACCGGAGTACCCAGAGGAAATCAATGCTAACACCAGGAAAACGTGCAAACTCCACACAGAAACGCCTGAGCCCGAGACTCGAACCCAGGACCTTCTTGCTTGAGGCGTATGTGCTAACCATCACACCAACGTGCCCCACTGTTCAATTTACAGCTTTTCCAGAAGAATGGAGAAAAAAAACAAAGAAAAAGAAGGAAACTTTTTAAAGACATTCTGTTTGAAAAATAAATAAATACAACAGTTTCACCAAATGGACAAACTAGAAGCATCGCGTAAAAGATCAGCGGGTGGGATATCCCAGGGTGGTACCACCCTGCTCCATGATATCATCACAGAGTGTCATGTGGCATCCTGGCAGGAAATCAAAAATGGAGATGGGACAAAAAAAAAAAAAAAAGTGGGATTCAGCCCCCAGTGAAGCATCGGTCAGTGGTCTCTCTCATTTAATGGGTCAATCCAAAACAAACAGCTTTAAAGGGCAGAGCGTGTTCGGGATAAACCTGAAGAAAAAGTTAAACCTCTAACTCTTAGAGGGCTGTTCTTTGGATGGTGAAAAGTTCTCGTGATCTTAAGAGGTTCTTTTCTAAAAATAAAAGTGAGTGAACCTTTTAAGCGATAGAAAAATTGAATGGCAGGTTGAAACACGTTTATTGAGGAGCACAAAATATATGAAATAACGGACGTGGTGACAGAAAAACGATGGCGGACAGATCCCAGTTGCTAAACTGTTAAATGGAAATACGTTTCTTCAGTGTTCTTTGGATGGCAGATGGTTCTCAGCTACCAGAAGGTGTTCTAACAAAATGCCTCCCCCCCAAGGTTCTACAACGATCCATTTGAGGGTTCCTTCTGGGAGGAACAGACTGAAGAGCTCAATTGGTGCGCACCTAAAAAAAAAAAGGTTTTGTAAAGGGCTTGCAGCTTTAACATTGGATCAACGCTGGGTCTAAGGATGTTTCATAGTTCTATCATGGTGCACATAACGAACATTTTGTTGTAAAGAGATCCCTCAAACCAGTGGCCTTCAGCCCTGTTCCTGGAGATCTACCTTCCTGCAGGGTTTTATCTTCAGCCAGAATCCAGCACTCCTCGTTTATTTGATCAAGAACTTCTGATGGCACTGATGAGATGGTCAGGTGGACGTGTTTAGAGTTATTGTCTCCAGAGGGTACAGTAGATCTCCAAGAACTGGTTTGGCAAATCATGACTTGGAGATAGATTATCTTTTTGGATTCACTCTTGTGGGGCAGCGGTGGCCTGGTGGTAAGATGCTGGATTGCTGATCCCAGGGTTGGGAGTTCAAGCCCCACTGTCAACAGTTCTCCCTGCTGTCCCCCCAGTGCAGCTAACGGGGTTATCAAATGCTGGCCATGTCTCTCACTGTCTGTGGTGATGTAAAAGATGTTCGTAAAGAGTAGGCTGCATAGTCGTTGGTGTGCTTCTGCCCTGTGATGGCCTGGTGAGCTGTCCAGGGTGTACTATGCCCTCGCCCGGAGTCGGCTGAGATGGGTGCCAGCCTCCCCGTGACCCTTATTAGGAATAAGTGGTTTGGAAAATGAATGAATGAATGGATTCACTTGTGTGATGGTTGATGATTCTACTTCAAGGTTTTAAGTTGAAGTTCACGTCAAAAGAGAAACACTTGTGGTTCTGGATGAAACAGGACTGAAGAACTCACTCATGAAGGTTCTTTAGATGGTTAATAGCTGGGTGCCTTGCTAAAAACCTGTTAAACCGTTTAAAAGTTCCGACCGATGGACAAAGCAAATCATTCTTTATGGTTTATTGTTGGGTAAGGCTGCAGAGGGGAAAAAATGCAGACCAAAGTATTAATGGTGAGGTGGATGTGACTGATTTCTAGCTGGTGGCCAATATGAGTGTGTCAATTGGAAGCTCCCGGGGGACATCTGCTCTCAGCCCGAGGCAGCAGGAGAAAGAGGCTGACGAGCGTCACCACACCGCCTATTACATCATCCGTCGACTCGTTGAGGTAACAAGTGTTTACGAGCGAGAGGAAAACATTTGCAGGGGAAAAACAAACAGGCAAGCTTTAGCCACGAGGCGCTGTGAGCCACGCTTTCCACTTTACACACTGACAGCAGTTCCAACGTCAACGCATGATGTGGGAGTACTGCTGAAGGCCTGAGAGTTGGCTGGCAAACACGTCAACATTTTCCCCTGTGAAAATTCAACACCATTGTATGGAGAGGTGTTCAGGATAAGGACAGTATAATTGCCTGAAATTATTAATCTGGGGGAAAAAATGTTGGGAAATGGTATTGTAGTATGTTTCCCCCCTCCAACTGTTGAACTTCATCAAATCCCTCATAAAAATTTCCCATCAGCATGAAGAAATAGCTCCATCTAGCTAGTGTACGTGGGCATGACATCCCTCTATCAGGTGTGGAGAAAAAGGTTACAGAGCTGAAGGTTGAGCAGAGATATGTTGAAGGTTTTAAGTGTCTACCAGGTACAGATGTTGTCTTATTGTTCCTGTGTGGTCACCAACACCCTGTTCCAGATGTACCTCCCTGAAGACTTCGGCTGCAGCTCTAAATCGCACCCACCTGATCATGTCATCATTGACTTCAGAGGATCTTCATCAAGTAAAAGAGGTGTGTTGGAGATTAAACCTTCTGGATGGTCGAGCTCCAGGAACAGGGTTGGTAGCAACCACTCTACAGTAACCCAACTGACAGCATGGTGGTGCTGGGGCTTGAACCCCCAACCTTTGGATCAGTTACCCAGAGCCTTTAATACTGAGCCTCACTGCCTATAAAATTACTAAAATGTGTTCTCACATGATACCAATCATTTTCCTGATTTGACCCAAGAGTGTTGGAATATTTTGGGAGTCTTGAAATACTTGCTGTATTTTCTTTGTGTTCATGTGCTGGATGGCCTTTTCATTTTCCTCCTCCCATTTATGGTTTTCTTTGTCAGATTTTTTTTATGTCAATATACTGCATTAATCCCACAAGGGAAATTATTGCCTCTGCATTTAACCCAACCAAAGTGAGCACACACACACACACACTTGGAGCAGTGGGCTGCTACATACATTGGGGGCGCCTGAGGAGCAGTTGGGGGTTTGGTGTCTTGCTCAAGGGCATTTCAGCCATAATGGTGGTGTAAGGGAAGGTACAGCTCAATCCCCCCACCACCACACATTTTTCCTGCTGGTTCGGGACTTGAACCAGTGACCTTTCAGTCCCAGAGCCGCTTCTCTTACCATTAGGCTATGGCTGCCCCTGATTGGTCACCTTTTTTGAAGTGGGTAACCTTTCCGTTCATTGTTATAGGAGGCAGCCCGAGGTGGGGTGGAGATAGAGAGTCTGTGCTGCCCAGCCAGCTAATCAGAAGGCCTAGCATACCATGATGCATTTAATGTCTTCATCCCCCAAACCCCCCAACTAACTTACTTCTTCGTTATTTGACTCTCTGGTGTCGTCTACCATGACACTTCAATACTGTGTCATCAAAAAAAATGAAAAAAGGACATCTCCCCTTTAACTCCGATATAATAGCACCATTCATAAATCCATGCTAATCAGTAAGCTAATGCTAACATTAATGTGTAGTTGTAAGCACATTTGCCGCACAGCCAGAAGGTCCACGGTTCAAGTCCCGAACTCAGTAAGGTCATTTCATTGTGGCGTTTGCATGTTCTCCCTGTGCTAGTGGGGATTTCCTCTGGGTACTCCGGTATACCCCACCTTCACCCAGAGTTGGTGGAGATAGGCTCCTGCATCCCTGCAACCTTAGAAAGATCAATCTGCTCTGCAAATTAATAGATGAATGAATGGTTCCTTCATACCTCTCAAAACAAGCCAATGGGCAAATTGGCGACTCTAAACAGCCAGTGGTGGCTCAATGGCGAAGGCGCTGGGTTACTGATCAGAAAGTCTGGGATTCAAGCCAATGTACCACCTAGCTGCCACTGTTGTTGGATTTGATTGGCCGTCCTCCCATACATTGAGTCACAGATATAGCCTCACTGCCCTGATCGAAAGAGGCAAGTCCAGGATCTCATCAATGTGCAAATGATGCCCCTCTGACTCATTTATTTATGCCTGTGTGTTAGATCCCACTAATGCTGTTTTGGCTATTATCCCATTGCTCAGTGAGAACGAGTCTTTGGAAGAGGACAGCGATTGCGCAATGCCTGCTTTAGTCACACCGATCGGGCACACATTACAAAGGCAAAGGGGGGTAGTTTCTGCACCAACGTGGGGCGAGGGGGATGTGAATAGTGCTTGTGCGTTCAACTCGTACCTTGTTGCTGCTATGATGCTTTTGCGAGTTGGATGAAACGGGGGCTTTGAAAGAGGTCGAGCAGTTTGTCAGTCATTCAGGGTTCAGCGTGTTGCTGATATAAAAAATAATAAAATATATGATGCCTTTTATAAAATCGGTTCAAAACGACAGCTTCTATGCGAGCGCAGGATGACAAGAGAACACAGAGGTAACAGACGGCTGCGACATGATAGCTGATAATATGAAGCAAGGAGGAATCCGAGCATTCTAGTTATTTTAGCCGTTTAAAAGCTGCAGCTGAGCTGCCAGAGAGGAGGCCTATTTATAGTACTGTAACCCTCCTGCAGCAAAGCTCTGCCTCTGCATCTATTCAAACTACAGGCATGAAAGAGATGGCGCCTTGACCCTCCGTGGTGCTAGCATGTGAATATCATGGTCATATAAAAGAAAAGACTGGGAACTGAGAAAAGTTCTACCAAACGAGACATTTCTATGCAAAGCACAGAGGAGGCACGGAGCTGCTTTTTTAACAGCATTGTATTAAAAAAAAAAAAAATCACGTGAAGTCAACCTCAAACACAATGACTCTCCATGGAAACAACACGGAACAAAAATTGGCTGGTTTTCGTCAGTCGTTGGCCTTCATCCCTCTGTGCGGATTGGCGATGTCATGGATAGGCCTTGATGCCACGACTTCATCGCTGTTGGGCAAGTTTTCCTCATCAGCCTTATCCATTTGGGTTAAAGGCCAGGATGGGTCAGGAAGGGGTTGTTGAAACCTCCTCACGTTGTTTTTGGAATTCATACAGGTGACAGCGATACATGTTAATGTTCGTACATATTATGCGTTAAGCAGTTTTTGGCATTCTTAATCTATTAACTTTCCATTGATCTTCAATGTCTGACTTACAGGTAGGCACTGATTTATTCCATTGAGCTCAGCAAAATTCTAGAACTGAATCCTTGTTCTGCAAATACATTAATATTCTTCTAACCCTAATTTTACTTTCCGCCTTACCATTCATTCATCACAATAAACAAGTTTATAATAGACCACCCACCCCCCCAAAAAAAAAAAATTCCATTGTGCTAAAGAACAACTATACATTTAATTATTTAGCACAAAATGTTTGTTCTGATCAATCACAGCACCGCTGATATTAAGAATACAGAACCTGCAGGGGTGTCAGTACTCTTCAGCCATGATGA
>JAQNCB010000011.1:17781512-17793890 GCA_030068295.1 Euristhmus nudiceps | reverse complement strand
CCCCCCCCCCCCCCCCCCCCCCGACGACTTACATGATGTGAGCTTTGCGGTTTTGATAGCCACTAAAGTGAATGTTTATCAGGCGAATTACTGAGTGAGAACATTTTGTTGTTACCTCTTTTTCCCTCTAATCAGCGGTGGGATGTGTTTCAATGAAGGCGTACAAAGAAGCAATTACGCCTAAAGACTAGTGTCATAATGGCGGCACGGTGGTGTAGCGGTTAGCACATCCGCTTCAAAAAAGGTCCTGGGCTTGGCGAGGGCGTTTCTATGTGCAGTGGAATCTGCATGTTCTCCCCAAGCTTGCGTGGGTTTCCTCTGGATGCTCCTGTTTCCTCCCATAATAAAAAACATGCATATTAAGCTAATTGGCTCCTCCAAATTCCCTGAAGGTCTGAATGGTTGTGTGTGTGTGTGTGTGTGTGTGTGTGTGTGTGTGTGTGTTGGACCTGTGATAGGCTGGCAAGCTGTTCAGGATGTGCCTTGCAGATTAATGAATGAACAGGCTCCTGAGTGATGCATCGATAAGGTGCACGACTATTAACCCAGAGATCGCGGGATCGAATCCAGGTTAATATGCAGCCATCTGTGCCGGGAGTCCATGGGAGCTGATTGGCCAAGCTCTCACGGCAGAAAGGGATGGCATACGCTCACTTCCCTGTCACTCACAGCCATTGTCAGCCAATCACGGGCGTCTGTGAGCTCATTCGTACGAGGGGACGGATAGCGTTTTCCCTCCAAGCGTGTTAGACCCGCCCACAAATGGACATGGCGCCACAGTTCAAAAAGAGGCGGGTGGATAGCATTGCATGTCATGGAGGGGGTGTGTGCATGCGTTCGCCCCTCCCTGGTCAGTGGTGGGTGTGTGATAGGGAAGGCAATACCTGATGGGTGGGAATTGGAAACGAATAACTTAGGGAGAAAAATAGGGAATAAAATAAATAAAGCAGGAAATGATTACATGTGAGGGTCTTATACAACCTGTGTAACTGTGTAGTGACTCAGTCCTGGGTGAGCTAATTAAGCCATTTTAGCCTGTGATGGCTGTGATAAGCTGTGTCAACTTGAAGCTGTGAGTTCTTTTAGGATTTTTGCACAAACTCCGAGGGAAATTAGTTAGTGTTAATCCTGAGAAGTACAGAGGGAGTGATGGCGTTACCCTCCGGGATTCAAGGCACAAGCGTCGTCGTGTCATGCATCATCCGACGCCACACTATATTCTCTTCAGAGCTGTGTAAATACATTTGTCGCCCCTCGTTTTGATTTGTAACGCATTCGAGATCAAGCACGCGGCGGCTTAGTCCGTGAGGTGGAATTATATTAGGCTGCGAAGGTAGCAAGAAGCGATGCTAACAGGGTCGCCAGGTTGAGTGACAAATTAGCTTGTTGCTCGAATGCTCATCCGCAGTCAGGTATTAAGGAAGCATCTTGGCGCTCGTCGGGGAACATCCTGAACCCAGAGGCTTTGCATGATTCCATAAACAGAAGTAGGTGTGACTGATATGTCAAACGACAAATCCTATAAGTGAGGGGTTCCTTGTCAGTGGTCAGCACGTCCACCTCACACCACCAAGAAGACCCTGGTTTCGATTCCTGGGCTCGGGGCATTTCCGTGAGGCATTTGCATGTTCTGCCTGTGCTTGCGAGGGTTTCCTCTGGGTACTCTAGTTTCCTCCCACAGTCCAAAAACATGCACAGTAGGCACATGAGCTGTTCCAGATCAACCCCGAATGGTTGTGTGTGTTGGCCCTGCAAGGTGAACTGTCCAGGTGCGCTGTTTGGGGTGTAGCCTGCCTTTACAGAGTCGGCCGAGACAGGTGCCAGCCTCCTCATGGCTCTATTTAGGATTGGGTGGCTTGGAAAATGAATGAATGAATTAATTAATGGTTCCATGCCCAACTAACACGAGCAGTCCTATAGAAGAGTCTTCACCTGCAGGAACTTGCTTCCACGCCTCTTTTGATCATCTGATTAGAATGATCCAAGCCTGTGTGCCCTACCCTGGGTTCTCTATTTTTTTCCACAGTCCAAAAGCAGGCATACAGCCATCTGACTCTTCTAATTTGCCCATACTGTTGGTATGAACGGAGTGTGAAAGCTTTGTCTGTCTTTGTCCTTTCGCCGAGATAAATTGGTGACCTCTCCAGAGTCTACCTTCACCTTTGCCTGGTATGACCAGCATCCAGAGTTAATTCAGCCAGAGGTTTGATTGAGTCACCAGCACTAAATGTATGCACTTTTTTGTTGTTGTTACATATATCATCTAATAAGCATATGTTTTTTTCCTTCCCTAAGTCTGCCTTATGTAACGCATTGGCCTGCTCCCAAGAGTTGCTTATTTAACATCTGTTTTCCAGCTTGAGACTTCGACCCAGTGTGGTATCATCGTTTTAAAATTATCATTCCGTGCAGCAATCATTAAGACAAAAACACTGGCAAGAAGAAGAAACTGTTAGAAGGAAAGTTAAGACAATAGAAAGTTCCCATGATGGTAGAAGGAACTGCAGACCCGATGGCTATAAGGGAAGGGATTACAACCTTGCCAGTTTGGGACTTAAAACGTGCCCCCCTTGACGGATATTAGCATGGTTTCCGTCGCCATCATTAGAGTAGCATTGGTGTTTGGATAGGGGTGTAAACGGAACAAGGAGGCCATGTGCTTGCATTGGCAGTTTAATTATGAGACTAAAGGTGTGTGTAAATGTTTGATACACATACAGACTGAATGTGCAGCAGAATTTCCAATTACATCTTGGAGACATCGTGTTAGCAATCAGCGTTCCTCATTTCCATATGATTGCTGTCTGATGGAAAGCGTGATTTTAGGCATTGCCATCGGATACGACGCCATATTGGATTTTGCAAAAAATAAATAACACATTACTAGCCAACGCTTTGATGGTGTGGATGATTATCTGTGGACGAGGAACACTGTGGCTGCATTTTTCAGCCGTCTTGCCATGCCGTGAGACCGAAAGGATCTCTGGCTTGGCCAAACGGCACAGCTCCAACCCTTTTCCATAATTTGCAATCTGTTTGGCCCGAGGATTGTTTGTTTGTCCAACTATGAAATGGCCCGTGATAAGCAACCTGAACCTGAGATATTTCCAGCCATCCTGTGTTCCTTATGGATCTATTCCCTTTATGCGACTTTAACTATAAGGATTTCTCCTATGTGGGGCTGAGAATGAATGAGCAGGGCAGCGAGCTGTAAAGTATTATATTGAAAGGGCTGTATAGATGCCAATAGTGCCAGACTTATTAAGCAAACACAAGGACGGCTAGAAGCCAGAGGCTACTGATTTAGCACCAACAGAAGGACTGAGAGCAGATGAAGTCTACCAAAGAACTGCCCAGTTCTGCTCAGGACAGCCAAGCATTCATCATTCTGAATGATCGGCTGGAAGAGAGGGAGAAATTGGAGGATCATGTGGACATGATACATTCTCACTTAGCAAAATCGTTTAAAAATAACTTGAAGGGGTTTCTACTTGGAACCATGTGTCAATAGGAGCCCACGTGTCATGGAGTCCTATGCAAACCTTAACTGTTCTGGAAGAGAGCCAAAACTAATTAACTTTTGACGTAGCTGGAGGTATGTAACTGTTGGGTTTATAGACTGTGGCGACACAGTGGTGCAGTCGTAAATATGTCCGCATGACAGCAAAAACGTCCTGGGTTCTAGTTTCTTCGCACAGTCCAAAGACATGCACATTAGACTAATTGGCTGTTCCAAATTGCCCCTAGGTGTGCGTGTGAATGGGTGTATGTGTTTGGTCCTGCAGTGAGCTGTTCAGGGAGGGCACAGTTGCTGGATGAGATAGGCTCCAGCCTCCCCTTTATCCTAGTTGGATTAAGCTGTTCGGCAGATGAATGAAAGACTGCTGACTAACATTGGAATACATCTTTCTTCTCTCAGTTTTATTTTTCCATAATTATATCTACATTTCAGCTGTGAGACAGCTCTACCTATGATAAAGCAGGAACAAGTAGGGAGGGAAGAGGCTATGACCTCCACAGCACATGAAGTCAGCCAACAACACATTTTTGGCCTGCTTGCTCAGGCAGTGTCAGTCAAGGACGCGCACGCCATTCTTGTACGAACCTAACAAATAAGAGCGAGTGTGCCAGCATGGTCAGCTTTTCCCTGCTTGCCCCCTGGTTGCGGATGTCCATTGCATCGTTGGGATTCGAACGCTCAGCCTTCGCATTTCTGTTGCACCATTTTAAGAGCGAAGTCTGGATTCATTTTTGAAGGACCCTCTAGGGATGGATTGCGATGGACCAGCGTCCCATCCAGGAGGAGTTGGACTCCTAGTCGCTTCGTGCTACAGAAACTGCGGAATCAGGCACTGATGAGCCTCTGGGCTTGGGTGTAAAAAGCCCACAGACCTTATCGTACCTTCCCATTACCTTAAGCAATTTGGCGAATGAATGAATAGATTCTAGGACTGTTAAACCTCCAAAGGACCTACAAGGACAGTGTATGGTATATCCTATACTAATGAGTTTATGTTAGTTTTGTTTTTCTTTTGTTTTTTTTAATGAAATCTGGCAAATTGGCTTAGTTAAAGTAAAACATCAAAGCCAAAAGTTGCATTTGTAAGGGGTGTTTAGATAAATTTCTATTCATTCATTTCAGATTAGAATAGATCTGTCAGGTAATTATTCGCTGAGAATGTGAAGTCCCCAGCCCCCTACAGTTCACAGCTTGCTAATAATAGCCAACCACAAGCCAGCACTAAAACAGCCGTTGATTAGACGTGTATATTTTTCAGGAGTGAACTCACAGACAGAAGCGCTTTCCTCTTGCAAAGACAAGTGAAAATCTGACTGCAGAAGAGATCTTGAAATTACTTAAGTCCACAATCAGTACAAGAACGGCCAGGTAAGGGGCGGAAAACTGTAATGGAGACATGAACGAATCTGACAGTCCTTCCTCTGGCTATAGCTTTCTCCTTACACAAAGTAACTTCTTCTTTTCCGTGCGGTACAATACGATCGGACACCTTCTCAACGTGGAATGCACGGTACACAATTCTGCAACACGTCAGGAGTTATAAGAGCGTATTAGGTCGACAGAAAACAAAGTGCCGTGACAAGCAAAGTCCATGTAGGACAATATCAAGGCACTAACAGGACACGACTGTATGCTGAGCATACAGTATACCTATGTCATGTGATGCTCTTAATAAGGGATGGCAGAGTTAAAAAAAAGTAGACACATAGAGATTGTTTTGAGCTCAGACAGACAGGTTGGATTTGCAGGACTCCTGCACTGGTGAGGGATAACAAGCTGTCCACACCACATGCTAACAGAGTCTGACATCAGCTTCAACTATAGAGTGTGGAAAACAGACCAACTTCCCGATACCGTCAGAGGCGAGAGTGGAGGTTGTCAGAGCTCTAAGGCAAAGGCATCATGCTGTTTTGATTGATTATCGGTGACGTTGATCTCTACCCAAGGTTATGGCAGGTCCAGACTATTCTTTTGTTCAAGGTAAAACAAATCATTAATAAGTTCCTTCCTGTGGGCTTAAAGATTTTTATATTTTATACCATTTGATATCAAATCTCTTGCATTGAAGAACCTGTGGCGTCTGTTGGGTCAGAAGGAGAAGGTGGGGGTTACCTTTCTGTAATGGTGGCTGCGCACAAGTCCTCTTAGAGGTTAGAGATTCTGGTTTCAACTCCCCCAACAAATGGATTTCTGAAATAAGCTTCAAGTTGACACACATCTTCATCAGCACATACACCACCATTGCCTGCATCTATCCACCCTTCCATTTATTCTTCAATCCATCCATACAGGCATCCTTTTGCCTGTCCATCTGTCTATCTGCCCATCCATCCATTCTTTCATCCATCCTCCTGTACATCTACCCATCCATCTATTTCTTCATCTATCCATTCATCTTTCTAGCTACCCTTCCATCCATGTACCCATCTATCCATTCTTCTTTCCAGCTTCCATCCATCCATCTTTTTTCCCATTCCTCCATTCATTCCTTCATCCTTACATTCATCCTTGCATCCATTCACCCATCCCTCCTTCCATACATACATCCATTCCACTATCTATCAGGGTCATGGGGGAAACTGGAGCCAATCCTCACTGTCTACGGACAAGAGGGCAAGGCACACCCTGAACAGATCTCTGTTCTAACACATACACAAACAACCATTCACGTGTAACAATTACAATTGTGATGCAATTTAGACTAGCCACCTGACCTGACTTGGATGTTTTTAACTGTGGGAGAAACCCAGAGCACCCAGAGGAAACCCACCCAAGCTTGGGGAAACATGAGGTTCAATGTCCTTCTCCTTTCATTCCCTATGAAACACAAGCCCTCTTTATTCTTGATGCATTATCAGCTCCATATTTGAACAAACTGATGGAACCTATTTAGAGCAGGCTCCCTGATGTGTGGCTGTAATTTTCCCAGGAGGGTTTAAAGGAAGTTTCTGGGTATTTCTGTGGGCTAGTGATCAATCATCGGGTATTATCTTGATGTGTGTGGCTTCAACTAATTGCTTACTTTGTCTGATTTCCAGCTATGAAATACAGTGAGGAACCTTGGGAACCATCAGAGATCTCTGTAAGCATTCGTAATAACGCAGATGATGGGGCATGAATTAATTCTTTTATCATTGTTATTAAAACATCATAATAGGAACTGATTGTGGTTTTTTGTCAGTTTCATTTCGTTTGTGGACCCATGTAGGGATCTTTTCGGATTAGACATAAATCTAGACCATTCAGCAATCTTTATATGTGAGTAAATGAATAGGTGCCTCTATAGAGACCATCCTGAAAGTGTCCGACTACAGCCTTTAATTATTCCACATGCACCTTCAGGAAGTCAAGACTTATTGTATTCTTTATTTCTATTACTAACCTCGAGTTTTAATTGGATTCCTTCCTCTATTTTTGTGCACTGGTGGTAATATAAGGCTCATTACAAGAACTACTACACCAGAGGTCAAAAGAAAGACAGTCTGAGGGACTGACCCTCACTGTGCAGGTGGAAAGAAACTTACCATGCATCCTTTTTCTTTCTTTCTTTCTTTGTCTCAATTTCTTCCTCCCTATCTCCCGGCTCAGATGCAGAAACATATTTAAGATGCTAATCGCTTGGCTTGCGGAGGCCTCACGCTTCATTAAGTGCCGGCAGGAATCGGCTGGGGTGCTGAAATTTAACCCCATTACAGTGCCATTAGCTGCTTTCAGCGCTTCCTCGTCCTTCACAGCACACCTTCTCCGACCTCCTTTAACAAGAGTGCCAGCAGTAAAAAGCTGATGTTTCACAAAAGATGCTCAGTAGCTGTATAAAATACAAAGCCATTCTTCAGCTGTCCATCACATCTTAACAGTCATGTACTACAAGATCTAGAGAGGGAAATAAGAACAGCGTCCAAAATTTATGAAAGGGGTAAACATAAAGAAAGCGAGATGGGTAGAACTAAAAAACTACAGCAACTAAAACAGCCACCAACCTGAGAGTGTAATTTTCCAGCTCCCCACTATATCTGATGATGACAACAGATCTATATCAGCATGAGCATCTCGGTTGAGGGAGAGAATGAAGCCATGTGCTGAGGGATAATTATCCTCTACCTCTCAAGCCTGTAAACACACAGGACTGGATTTCACACCCACAATCCTTTCTTTGTTTCAGAGGGTGCCTGTAACCATTGAGCAATGAAATATGAATCCTGGAAGCCTACTCAGCTTCGTGGATGGTGGGTTTGGAGGGAATTGAGTAGGGCAGTATGACCAAAAATAATAAGGAAATGAATGACTTGAGTTTCTCTGAAAGATTTAAAAGAACGCTGGATTTCCTCTGTAATAACCAATGATGGCAGCTGTACGAGTTTATGGTGATGCTGTTTGGTTTGAATAATATACCTGATTACATTCGCCCAACTGGTTTTGCTTGCTTCTGCCAAAATTCAATCTAATACATGAAATATACTTTTTGAAAATGAGCTTCTGTCTCTGAGGCACGCTACAGTTCTGTGGTCTGAACCTTTGGGTATATGCATTGATTTTTTTTCTTTCCTTTTAGTCCTTAGATGCTCTAATTGCCAAGTATGGGATATCTTTAATCCTTTTAATTGGGAACAAGCTTCAGAATCACAACTGTTTTGGACTAATTGGTTATTTGAACATGTGTATGTCTCAGGCAGAAAAGCAAACCTTTAAGCATACAGTAAGTTGTTTCAAAGAAATGTACAAACACTGAAGTACAAAAAAACAGGGGTCTGTGGTTTCCTTAATAGCTTTTTCTCTTTAAACTCTTTCTTGATCAGTATTTCCTAAACCAGCAAAAAGGTCTATGGTTTGAGTGTTGTGGTTGGTGAGGACATTTAACTTATTATTATTATTTAAGAGTTTTGTTGTTTACACATTGGTAAGCTAGAGAGGTTCTCTTTATGCATCCTTTTTCGCCGCTCGCTCGCTCCCTCCCTCGCCCTTTGTGTTGGCTGGATCACCTGAGCCGTATGCTTGAAACAAGCTTGGTCATATACTTGCTGAGCAATTTGAGGAGGGGTGCTCTGACCAGGAAGTCTCGGATCCACAGCTCCTTGGGCACCATGGCAGGAATGTTTTTATTTTGCTGAAAAACTTATTAACCAGATCTTTTTGTGCTGGACTTGGACATATCCTTCTTCTGTGAGTCGTCCTTAGGTGGCATGTTCTCATCATCCTTTCCGTTATTGCCTGTAATCAGTCTTGTGGCATACTTGCTTTGGAAAGCATTGTTCCAACAAATGCATCAATCCATTGCTTTTCATCATCGTATTCCTCGTAGTGTCCAAGTTCTTGTCTCAAAAACAACTTGTTTTCGCCAAACATTGTCCTTCATGTGGCAATACATGGCCCATGTGCTTAAGATAAATCTGCATGTGGCAG
This sequence comes from Euristhmus nudiceps, assembly GCA_030068295.1. Lineage (NCBI taxonomy): Eukaryota > Metazoa > Chordata > Actinopteri > Siluriformes > Plotosidae > Euristhmus > Euristhmus nudiceps. Next base: position 17,784,970 of record JAQNCB010000011.1, on the reverse strand, counting down.
AACTCTCTTGGCAGTGGCAAGCGGTGATTTGAGATTTGTCCTCAAAAGATTGACGACTTGGACTTGGACTCACAAAAAGTGATTTTTAAGCATCTCTGGTGTCCACTCAGCCTTTGAACCATATGAACACCACTTCCTGTTTTCACTATAATTACAATCATAAAATGTTACATAATTTATCCTTGTTTGTTTAGTCTAAGTAGACTGGATGCCATCTGGCATACTCAACAATGGAGCCTTGCCACTGGGCATGGTCATAATTGGCATCGCAAACCTCAGTGCTTCATGAATGGATGAATGGGTGGATGGAGACTCGGATGGATGGTTCTTTTATAGAGTTTCATTCATTATTCTTTCATTTTAAAATAACAGTTTCTTAAGCTTCAAGAACTGTAAATAAATCATAAACCTAGTAACCTTAATGTATTATTTGCTACATTTTCTCACTAACCATAGACCACCTACTAATTTCCCATGACCAGGCACTGCCCTTTCTCCACATCGCAACATTTAAATATTCAAGAGTGTCTCTTTTATTCATCACTAACTGCTAGAAATAAATTTTTTTATTAACTAAGGATGGTGGGATCCATGAATCTGAGAATCTCATTGTGTTGCAATATGTATTGAGAGGTTTTAAATGCCAACAGTATTAAAAATGGGGAGAGCCAATCAAATTCTGCCACGTTTTATAGCCTCAAGCTTGGGGCCGGATTAGGATAGGAGTCACATGGTCCGAGGTTGGTAGTGATGAAAATTCATGTTCATTCTGAATAATTCAGTGTATTAGATCTACTTGCTCCATGAAAAACTGACAGCTCTTTAAAATCTTGATGCTTGTGCCCAAGTGAGGGCATAAAAATGTTACAGTGATATTAGTGACAACATGGTTGGTTAATTCAGTGGTGGCATAACGGTTAAGGATCTGGGCTACCAATCAGAGGGTTAGGGGTTTACTATCAAGTTTCCACTGGTGGACCAACAAGGAAGGAATTGAACTTTCTTCGCTCAAGGGTGCCATATCATGTGTTTTTACCCCAACATCTGAACAAACTGCGAGATGTAAATAAAGAATTTCACTTGTGCTGTAAGATGCATGTCATTAATAAAGTCTCTGTCATGGCGCTGGCAGATTATCCACTCACAGACCAAGTGGGAGGTGATGTAAGGTGTGTAAACGGAGGGTGGTCTTTATTTATAACACGTGGAATGAAAACAACAAACATGAACAGAACAGAGATCATCTATAAATGATCGGCAGGTACAGAACATAATCCTAAGACCAGAATCGACTCTATTGGCAGGAAGCTAAACATATAACTAACCGGATCAGGATCAGGCACCAACAGGAAGCAGGAAACATGAACAGGAACAATGATCCGGCCCCAGGAAGCAGTTAGCAGAAACTTAAATAGACCGGTCTAATGGACCACAGGTGTGGTAGGCGGGGTACGCCCATAGCCTACAGGAACCCATCAAGAAGAGTACCACCACAACCCGCGACAGCGCCCCCGAGTGCTGACGCCGTGCAGTGTCATGACAGTCTCCGTCTTATTACACTTTTAGGATGGGTTTGAGGTGCAAAGCTTTATTTCCTTTCTGAAGTATTTGCCGACTTTCAAGACCCTGAAACGCCTCACTGGGCGAGTGTACAAAAAATCCTTAGCACTATCACATCACAGCAACAAGGTCCTGCGTCCGAGCCCTACGATTGGTGAGGACATTTCTGAGTGGGGTTGGCATGTTTTTCCTATGCTTCTGAGGGTTTCCTCTGCAGGCTCTGGTTTTCTCAGACGGTCCCAAGACGTGCACATTAGGCTAATTGACTAGATCATATTTCCCCTCGGTGTAAACATTAGTGGAATAGGATGTCTGTCCGATAGAGCAGGGGTCCCCAATCCTCTGTCCGCAGACTGGAACCGGTCCATGGATCATTTGATACCGGTCCGCAAACAAAATATTCCATGGTTCAAATTATATTTTTTTTTATTCGAGCTTTCAGATCTTATTTTGAAAAATGACTGTTTTCCTTCGCCTTACTGCTGCATTTGACTCTGGTGCATCATTTCACAAATTAGCTAACTGCAATTATAATTTTAAGCTAACCACAAGCTAGTCATTGGAAAAAATGAGTCAAAAACAAAACCTGCACCTCTAACCGGTCTGCGGAAACATTTTCATACATAAAACTGGTCTCTGGTGCAAAAAAGGTTGGGGACCCCTACGAGAGAGAACGGGTTCTTGCAGGCTTAAAACTTTGTCAGGTCAGTGTGGAGTGGTGCATCATGGGATGGGAAAGGGACGTGAGTGAATATTCCCTCCTTTCCGGGAAGGTGTTTTCCTCGGAATCATATAGATTTCAGATAGCGAGAGTACTGAGCCCTGCAGGCATAGTCTGTCCATTTCCGTCCACCTGAAAGATGTGTAGTCGTATGGAAGTTTCTTTGTAATTGTGATGTCAGATTGTGTGAATGAATATATTGTTTGGATTGAAGGTTGATGCCGGTAAGGCTTTTGTCGGCGCCTTCCTGCCTGCCTGCCTGCCTACCGCAGTGAGTCAGACTTGAGCTGAAATCTAGCTGGAGGGCCAGACATGGCATGAAGGAGCTTAATTAAAATAAGCAGTGATTTTGGCTGAACTAGATGAGTGTGTGCGTGTGTGTGTGTGTGTGTGTGTGTGTGTGTGTGTGTGTGTGTATTCAATGGAAGCCATGGCCTTGTAATATTGGATCAGAAGCTGTTCTGCTGATCCCTGCACTAGCAGATGTACAATTGCTCCATAAAACCGAACAGAAATGACCAAATATTGGTGTATCGTTTGCTCCGTGGTATAAATGTGCATCGTAACTCGAATTTCATTTCTCTCGCTCGTTTCCCGGAGCGGGTGGGTGTGTGATAGAGAGCAGACCAGGATGAGGAGACACGGAAGCGTTTGTCTCAGTGCTGTAAATGATTCAACTGGGCTGCACAGGACTGGGAAGCAAATATATAAATAAATGCAAAACAGGTTATTGATATTGTTCTTGCCTCATGAGGTAGTTTACAGGAAAATGTGCGGATTACAGTCAGAGTGATGTATGGCCCATTGTTCGTGCTGGAACGACCGATGAATATTTAAACAATCTCCAGCCTGGTGCCCGTTACCAGGCATCTGTTTTTTTGTTGTTGGGGAAAGATAACTAAAACAGTATAGATACAGTTTATTAAATTGAGTAACAAAGTTTATCTGAGTGGCTGATTTCTTATGAACTGATCTGAGGATTTATTGCGATGTTGGTGCACGAGTTGTGGAAACATTCCATGTCTTGCTTATTATAGGGAAATATTGTCAACAGTATGGTCTGCTATAAACAAGTGCAAGTTTTTATATATATATATATATATATATATATATATATATATATACGAGGGGAAGTCAAACAGTTCTCAGACAAAGGCCCTAATTTCTTTATGGCATT
>JAQNCB010000011.1:17762015-17776010 GCA_030068295.1 Euristhmus nudiceps | reverse complement strand
GCGAGTGTGTGTGTGTGTGTGTGTGTGTGTGTGTGTGTGTGGGAGAGAGAGTGTGTGTGTGTGTGTGTGTGTGTGAGTGTGTGTGTGTGTGTGTCAGTCAAAAGTTTTGTACTCTTGGAGCTGATATCGAATCACAGTTTATCACATGGTGCTGATAAATTTCCTCGGCCACCGCCCATTTTAGTATGGTATCATTTCCATGGCAACGGCTCATCCGCTGTCGGGCGGACACTCGGGATAAACAGGTCAGCCGATTAAAAATGATGAGTGTGAGGATGGAATTTCTGGAACGTGTCTTGCTTGTCACGTGACTGAAATCTTCAGGCCGGAAGATTGGCGTCTGGTTTTTTTTTCCTGCCATTTAAAGAAACATGAAAGGGACATCGGTGAGTCTGCGAGTCTGCGAGTCTGCGAGTCTGCGAGTCTGCGAGTCTGCGAGTCTGCGAGTCTGAGAGTCTGTGAGTCTGCGAGTCTGAGGGTCTGTGAGTCTGTGATTCTGTGAGTCTGTGATTCTGTGAGTCTGAGAGTTTGTGAGTCTGTGAGTAAACGACTGGACGGCTGCTGTAACGTTTTGGTGCAACAGTCAAATAAACACTGCGCCATTTCGTCTTTAAATAACGTGTAATGTGAAACACAGACTCCTTTTACCTTGAACTCATTAAGGGAAGTTCAGGGAGGAGCGTGTGCGCTGTCAGACTTTTGCCTTCACTATTTTTTTGCCCTTTTAAGAAACTCCGTGAATATATTTTAGCACCATCAGTGTCGGTGACGAGGCTCAGCGGCTCAGTGTCCTGCTGTTGGGAAACGTAGAACATGATGAGCGCTGTGGTTAAAAATGGAGCTCATTAAGAAAGCAAGAAAGAAAGAAAGAAAGAAAGAAGGAAGGAAGAAAGAAAGGAAGAAATAAAGAAAGAAAGAAGGAAGGAAAGAAAGGAACGAAGGAAGAAAGAAAGGAAGGAAGAAAGGAAGAAATAAAGAAGGAAAGAAGGAAGGAAAGAAGGAAGGAAAGGAGGAAGAAGAAAGGAGGTGAAAAACCAGACCCAAAGCGGCTGGTTGAGCGTGTTCAGGGTGTGGTGGGCCGACCTCGCAGGGTGAAGCGGGCCATTTATTTTAACGCCTCTGTATCCGGAGCGATGGTTCAGTGTCCGTTAATGCGTCTCCACCGAGACGACGTCAGGAGCAAATCGGATTTGAGGCTTCGCCCGAGTCTGGAATTAAAGTGGACGCTAATGCGGCGTAGCTCCGCCTTCCCTTCCATCCTGCCATCCTGTCATCCTTTCCATTCCCTCCTTCCTTCCACTGCAGCTCGGTTCTGCTTCCGGAGAGAAATACGCTCAGCCTTCTGCATTTACTTTAAATATCACACCCTGGCCTTTCTCTCTCTCTCTGTCTCTCTCTCTCTCTCTCTCCCTCTACCTCCCTCTCCCTCTCTCTCTCTCTCTGCCTTTATCTCCCTCTCTCTCGCTCTCTCTCTCTCTCCCTCTACCTCCCTCTCTCTCTCTCTCTCTCTCTGCCTTTATCTCCCTCTCCCTCTCTCTATCTCTCTCTCTCTCTGTCTCCCTCTCTCTATCTCTTCCTCTCTCTCTCTCTCTGTCTCCCTCTCTCTCTCTTCCCCTCTCTCTCCCTCTCTCTCTCTCTCTCTCTCTCTCTGTCTCGCTCTCTCTCTCTGCCCCTCTCTCTCGCTCTCTCTCTCTCTCTCTCTCTCTCTCTCTCTCTCTCATTAACTGGGAGAATCTCTACAAAACGCAGCCTTAAGCTCAATTCAGGTGGGATTTGTTTTACAACAAGAAGTCGAGCTAATTCCATCCGCCGCGATTTTATTTCTGCTAATGTTGCCCCCCCCCCCCCCCCCCACACCAGCCCTGTGAAAATTCCAGCTTCAAATTACTGCGCCGCTTTCCTTCTTCCTTTTCTTTTCTTTCCTTTTTTATTTTCAGATTTTTTATTTTTAAAAAAAAAAAACAGAAACGATCCTGCGGTGTTTATCCGAGTCTCGCTTTCTCTTCTTTGTGCACGGCGATACGGTGATTTAGCGTCTGGCGTCCGCTGCGCTCGCGTCGACGGAAGAGAAACGTCTTCTCAAAGGTCGCGCAGAGAAACAAAAGCCGGATCAATTTCATCCGTTTTAGATATTTTTCATTCGTTCATTTATTCATTTTGTCGACGTGTTTGATCCTAGCAGGGACCGGAATCCGATTTGGGAGGCTGGAGCCTATCTCAGCCGACTCTGGCAGGGAACAAGGCAGAGCACACTGTAAACAGCTCGCCAGATCATTGCAGGCACACACGCAGCCACTCGCACCCAGGGGGAAATTTAATACAACGGATTATCCTACTGCGCACGTCTTTGTACTGTTGGAGAAAACCAGTGTACCCTGAAGAAACCCACACAAGTACGGGGAGAACACACAAACTCTGCACGGGACGCAAACCCAGGACGTTATTGCCGTGAGCAGGACATTGATACAATCCTCCACCATGAGCATGGTTTTTATAAATTCGTTAGAACTCTGTTGCTCAGCAACCATGAAACATCCAGTGTAACCGAGCAATTAATAATGCAGCCATCTGGTAATATTTTATAGACGTTAATCCCAGGTAAATTGTTAAATTTTATTACTTTTTTTAAATTATTTTATTTAATACATAATATCAAACATTCCTGTTGGTAGTTACGTTTCAGCTCGCGTTGCTAGCATCAACCGCTAACAAAACCACGGAATGTTCAGGAATGCAGAGAAGCCATGATCATCAAATTGGTAACAAGATGACTCGAAGTAAATTAAAGTAAGTTATTAAATAAGTAAATAATGCTGATTTTTCACAATATTAAAGAATCCTTTAAAGAATTCCAGGGTACAGAGGTTGGATCATCGGCACGGTGAGCACTGGTTAACAGATTCGCTTCACAGTAAGGTCTCGGGTTCGATTCCCAGGTTTGGCGCGTTTCGGCGCGTGTAGTGCTCGCATTTTTCTCCCTATGCTTGCATGGGTTTTCCCTCCGGATACTCCGGTTTCCTCCCACAGTCCAAAAAACATGCACAGTGGGCTGATTGGATGTTCCAAACAACACCTAGGTGTGTGTGTGTGTGAGTGTGTGTTGCCCTACAGTGATCTGGCGAGCTGTACAGGGTGTATTCTGCCTTCTCCTAGAATTGGCTGAGATAGGCACCGGCCTCCCCGCAACCCTAATTAGGATTAAGCAGCTGAGAGAATGAAAGAATGAATGAAGGGTTTTGTAATCATTTCAGATGTTGTTGAGTCTGATTGTCAGGAATGAAGGTACCGTAGCAGCGGCTGAACAAACCCTGCCCCCAATTTTGTATTTTTTTTACATTATGATGATGATGATGATGATGATGATTGGTCATTCGCGGCCCGATTGCTGAATCTGATACACGGAGTCTGAGCCCGACTTTGCCGAAAACGTTTCAGGTTCCGCTCAGTGGGTTCACCTCCGTCTGTACGACGGGGGATTCACCATCACCTCCGGGATTTTGTCAGCAGGTGTTGCTTCGTGAAACTGGAGTCCAAAAAGAACATTTTTTATCCGTTTCAACGAAATTTGAGAGATTTTTTTTTTTAAAGATATTTTCATCCACATCATTAAAAGATTTAAAGTTTGGACTTTGATGTAATCGCCATCTGCTGCCGACGGGGAATAGAAGCTTTGAAAATTTTAGAGAAACCGAGTGTGGTTTTAATTCTCCCAAAAATAGTGGACGCTCTGCATTCCGTTCCTCTGTATTTATACACGTGTAATGACAACAGAGTTCAATCAAATCAAATCACATGAGGATGGATGAGAATCAGATCCATGTGAAATATTCACAAATACATAAATACTTTATTCTGGCAGCTAAGGCATCAGAGACAATCTTATTTATTTTTTATTTTTTAATGAATCAATTAATTCATTCATTAAAATTAATATTATTATTGAGAAAATTATTAGTAGTAGGTGTATTAATAATTACAACAACAACAACCAAATAATAATAATAATAACAATAATAATAATAATCATCATCATCATCATCATCATCATCATATTAATAACACCAACAACAATAATAATAATAATAATAATAATAATAATAATAATAATAATAATAATAGGGCGGCACGGTGGTGTAGCGCTTCGCACATTCACCTCAAAGCAAGAAGGTCCCGGGTTCGATTCCCAGCCTGGGCGTTCCTGTGTGGTTTGCATGTTCTCCGCGTGCTTTCATGGGTTTCCTCCGGGTCCCCCGGTCTCCTCCTACAGTCCAAAAGCATGCACAGTATGCTGATTGGCTGTTCCAGACCTCTCTTCGGTGTGAGTGTGAATGGTTGTCTGCGTGTCGGCTTGATGGCCTGGCGAGCTGTCCGGGGTGTACCCAGTCGTCGCCTGAAGTCGGCTAAGACGGGCGCCAGCCTCCCCACGACCCTAATTAGGATGAAGCGGCTTAGTGGATGAATGAATGATGTGCGGTGAATCGTGTGCTTTTAATATTATCAGAAATTATTTGTAAATAAAAACTTTGGTTTAAATGGCAGCTCCGTATTGAACTCTGAATGTGATTCATGGACGTGTGAGAGAGAATGCTGATTTTATATTGCTGTTTGATCACTGAGGATAAATCAGGACGATATTTTAGCGCAGAGCTCGCTGTGTGAAGTTTTACACCAGCAGGTAAACATTGCTTTCTCCCTCACTTCCTGTTTGTTCGTCCTCGTGGCAGATCTGCCGCCGTACTGAAAATCAAACCCTTGTTTACCTGTCTGCATGTTCATCTGTGCGTGCGAGCGCATGTGTTCTCATCACGCCACCTCTCTCAGGACGCCGGGTCATCGAGGGAACAGCCCGCGGCACGCTATTCCCCGTACACCTATTACACCAAAGACGTGAACGCACACTGTGCGAATTTCCTACAACAACCAAACGGCAGGCTGTGACAGACATGACGCTCGCACGCTATCCCTGGCCTTATTGGCGTCCCCCGTGCGTAGGCTGCGATCGGAGCGTTTGGCCGAGCGAGGAAGCGGATGAGAGGCGGGGAGGTTGACGCTCCGCCTCCTCCTTGCAGTTGCTAATTGCTGGGAAAATCTCACCGAGAACACGGAGTTCACGGCTGCATGAGATCAGAAGGGACGATGCGTGTACCGGATGATTGCGTGTTGTACATGAAGATATGAAGCACTGGCGTCCGTTCTACTCCGTCTATTAATTTGATTGAAATTCTAGCGACACAAAGAAATCCAGACCTCAAGCACAACCTGGGTTTGGAAATAACCAGTTGTATTTGGGGCGGGGCAGCGCGGTGGCGCGGCGGTGCTGTGTTCAGCACGTCCGCCTCACAGATCGAATCTCCCGGGTTCGATTCCTGGGCTCGGTGGACGAGAACTTTTCTGTGTGGAGTTTGTACGCTCTCCCCGTACTTGCATGGGTTTCCTCGGGGTACTCCGGTTTCATTCCGCAGTCCAAAATGCATGCACAGTAGACTAACTGGCAGTTCTTTGGTGAGAGTGTGAATGTGAACTGTGGCTCTGTGTGTGTTGCAATGGCCTGGCGAGCTGATCAGTGTGTACCCCGCCCTCGTGTGGAATCGGCCGAGATGGGCACCAGCCTTCGCGCCACCCTAAATAAGATAAAGCAGCTTCAAAAATGAACAAATGAAGAGTTGAAATAACATCACTCAGCGCTAACCCGGCTACACTCGAGGCGCCTGCAAGCTCCGAATCATCACGGCGCCCGACTCGCACCTTACAGCGTTCTGCCTCAAAAGGCAGGGCACAGCAGGTCCTCTGCAGGTCCAACATAAACCGCCCTCACATTCACACCGAGTGGAACAGCCTGGAACAGCCAGTGAGACTAGCATGCATGGCTTTTGGGCTGTCGGAGGAAACCGGAGTACCCTGAGGAAACCCACATGAGCACCTAGAGAATGTGCGGTGGCCATAAAGGAACGCTCTTGGCGGGCCGACGACTCGAACCCCGGCCCTTCCTGCCGTGGTGGGGTGGGTGTACTAAGCGCTACGGCGCTAGCATCAAGCCAGTTCTGTTTCACAAGCGAGTGTCCGTATTTAATCCAGTCGGGTCGTGACCAGGCGGTAAGGCTACACAACGGTATCTGTTTATAGCGCATCATCGGTTTATTCTGAACAATTCATTTGTATTCCGCTCTATTCCTGGCGTGTATATAGGAACCGACATGAAATAAAGGAACCAGCGCGGCGCTCTTCTTCTTCCTACTCTTTCTGAACGAGAGAGAGCATGAAAGACCTGAAAGAGGAGTATGAAGGGTATATGAAGACTGTAGTTGTCAGCATTGCACTGTTCTTTATGAAAGAGTACACACTGGCACCCGAACACACACACACACACACACACACACACACACACACACACACGTATGCTCAGCTCTTGACTCTGATCTATCTCGTCTTTAATGAGGACCGTGAAGCGAAGCACCTCCGCCAATCCGCCCATCTATTTCCCACAGATCTGCCATCGCTTGCCCTTAGAAGATTCATATATACGTGTTTGAGATAAAGTCCTTGGGGACTCCGTCTCTCTCCTGTTTTATTGTGCTTTGCTTTATGTTGTGTGTGTTGGGGCGTTGGGGGGGGGAGGGGTAGTGGAGCTGTGATTTGAGGCTCAGATGTAAAGCAGGACCTGCGAATGTGATTCCCGGAGATGAGGAGATGAGGAACACTCGCGGGGGTGAGAGAATGCGCCTGGCGAATTCTGCATTATTAATCTCAAGGTTAAAAAAAATAAATAAAGAAAGAAAGAATAAAGAAAGTGAAAATATGACAATATGTGTGGAACAAGTCTCATTTCTCGGCTCCTGTGTTCTTTTTATAGCGTCTGGATCTCTGTGCAGTTTAGAGATGATAAAACAAACAGCAAAGATCGACACCCAAGTTATTAAAGCCGTGCGCTAATACACCGTTTCAACAGCTACTTCTTTGAAACTTTTTTTTAATTCTTCCCAAAGCGTTCTCATCGTCCTGCCGGGTTCTAGTCAGCACTCTGCCAGCGTGGGGTCAGTCGGCTAGGCAGAACGAAAAAGGAAGTCCTCATTTGCCGCATGTATTTTGCGTCAAAGCAGAAGAATTGCCCTTGCACATCCCAGCTTGTTCGGAGGTTCGGGTCAGACCGCAGGGCCAGCCTGAGGAGCAGGAGCCCCCCGGAAGAAACAGAGTTCAAGGCCTTGCTCAAGGGCCCAACACTGATAGCTGCGTGGTACTAGAACTTGGAAGTACCACCAGGGACGTTCTGATCAATAACCCAGAGTCTTCACCACGGAGCCACCTCGGCCTTGTACCAGAGTCAGTGGTATCATCAGGAATCATGAACTCTGTCCACAATGTTGTTATTCTGTCTATGTAGAGCATGGGGAGCCCAATCCTGTTCCTGATGATCTGCCTTCCCAAAGATGTCCACTCCAACCCTAACTATGCTGACCGGACCATCCAATCATCTCATCCAGATTTATGGCTTGGAAATCTAAGACCCAAAACAATGATTGGATTTGCCAGATTGGGGCCCATTAGGGTTGAAGTTAGAATCTCTAGCATGGTGGATCACCAGGAACAGGATCAGGCTCCCCTGGTGTAGACCACCCACTGTGTAAGTCACTCCAAATAAGCTGCTGTGATAGAAGCGACTACAAGTGGTGCATGCAGACCTGAAAAGATAAAGATACAAACTATATACAAGAACCTTCATTCCAGTCCAAAGTGAAGTTGGGTTGGTTCTACCACAACTGTAAATCCTAAATAATTGTGGGGAAAGAGTTTATCCTGCCAGCAGTGAAAAGTCATTTTCACGGTCTGTGAGAGCACATCCAAGTCCATCTGGATCTCCATCAGCAGGAGGGAGGGGCTTCCAAGATGAGAACTCCAGCCAGCATCAGCACACCAGGACAGACCACAGGACTCAGACAGCAGAAGGATCAGGATCACCGGCATCCCAGAAGAGGCATGTGTACCTCAACAAAAACACATAGAGAGAGAGCTTGTTAGGTATATACGGAGAATACAGAGCAGCAACAGTCAAGAGTCAAGAGGGAGCACTCTACTGGCCCATAGTACAGCATAACCGCGAACTAATGGCACGGAAATGCCGTGATACTCAGAGCACTAGGTAAGAGAAAATGGGTGGTCTGGCTAAAGTCATGCTACATTAGCTTCTGTGACCTCGTTTAGAGGCTCAGACTGCAAGAGGAGACACGGAGGGGAGGGGAGGGACAGTGAGAGGGTGATGCGTACCAAATACAATTACATGCAAATCACAGGCCGCGTAACATGGTATAGATGATTTCAACGACACCAATTATTATATTGTCATAAACTGGCTCTAATGCTTTAATACGCCGTTATGTCACAGCATATCCATTATGCTAATTCAAACATGGTAATGTTCATCCACTTTTTGAGAAGTTTGCATATGCGTGCGTCTTTACCGTGCAGTAAATCGTGTGTGACCGGCCAGGAAACATACAGCCACGCTGAGAAAATTAGATAAATACAAGTCCAAGTGATATCGCGTCCCATCTGATTCGAACGTGGACGAGCTGATTGCGTTTGACTTTATCAATTGCCGACAATTTCATTTGATTGGTATGGAGAACCAAACCAGGGGGGCCCTGAAACGACTTCCCTTCCACGATGACCGGCTACCATTTTCGCTTAGCTGATGCCGCTGACCCCGTAGTGGCAACGAATGTACTCCGCCATCGAACTTCATCTCATCTGTGAGCACAAGCGTGTCGGAGCTATCGGTGCTCAGCTTTCACATCTTATCATCTGATCCGTTCATACGAGAACCCAGACACTAGCGGCCCACACGGAAGAGCATGAGGAGGAAGAGAGAGAGAGCAGAGAGAGAGCAGAGGGTGAATGAGCTATCCAATGAGGGAGGGAAAAAAAGAGATGATGAGACGGAAAGATAAAGAGGAGCCGATGAGTTATCTGGCAGGACTGCGAATGAAGCCTTGTAAGAACTGGTGAAGAAGAACAAAGTGATGGAGTAGAAGAATAAGGTGGCATGATGGCTGGTGAGATATTGAGTAAAGGGCCAGAGGAGGCAGCCGTTAGAGAAGGATGGAGCACGGGATTTTTTTTTTTATTGGTGCCGGTAATTATAGTCAATAACACGTCATTCCGAGCAGTAATTCAATAAGAGTCTTTGTGTGGCAGTGCAGTGAGTAATATCACACCCTCAGCTGGGGAGGGCACTTCGCTTATATGGCAGACTTATTGCATTACACATGTCCAATGCTGTCTGAAGCAGTAGAAAAATGAAAGACCGTTCGGCGGATCCTTGCAGACGGATCGGACCAACGGAAACCGGATGAAAAAAAGTCTCCTCTGGGTTGGTGACGTTTCAAAGTGAACACGGCGACATCTTTAATTGTGTATGTTTTGGTTTTTGCTGCACTGAAACTCGTATCATCAATAACTCCAGAATTCCGATCGGTTTTGTAGTAGATTTGCAGCCTGTCCTCGGAATACCGGGCGACTTGAATCATCGGGTAGCATTCAAACTTCCAGCTTCAGACCATTTCTCCGAACAGAATCCATAACGGCATGTTTTGGGAGGCTGGAGGAACCTGAGGAATCTTGAAGAAACCAATCCAGAAGCGGAGACAGGACAAAACTCCAGTCTGAACAGACTAAAGCTTACAGTCAAACCAAAGACCTTGTAAGTTTGAAGTAGCATCACTCGTACCTCCATTCATTAATTTTCTTTCCTTTATTGGATTTTTTCCCCCATTTTCTCCCTAATTTATTTGTATCCAATTCCCACCAATCAGTTATTGCCTTGCCTGTCACGCAACCACCACCGACAAGGGAGGGGTGAAAGCATGCACACGCCCCCTCTGTGATATGTGACGCGGGCCACCCACCTTTTTTCGAAATGCGTATTTGTGGATGGTCTAACACGCTCGGAGGGAAATCACTTTCCACCCCTTGTACGAATGAGCTTGCAGACGCCCATGATCGGCTGGCGATCGCTGTGAGTGACAGGGATGTCAGCCTATGCCGCCCTGCCCTCCCGTGATAGCTCAGCCAATTAGATCCCATGGACTCCCAGTACGATGGACGGACAGCCGTGTGCATCAAACTGGATTTGATCCTGTGATCCTCGGGTTAATAGTTGCGCACCTTGTCGATGCGCCACTTCATTCAGTTTCCAAACCGCTTAATCCCAATTATGGCTGCAGGGAGACTGGTGCCCATCACAGACAACTCTGGGGAAGGGCAGGGTACACCCTGGACAACTCGCCAGGTCATCGCAGGACAGAAACATGGTGGCCTACTCTTTACGAATGACTGCGAAGTTTTTTTCTTTGCATGCCTTTCAACACAGAAAGTGAGAGGCATGGCCGGCCCTTGATAACCCAGTTATCTGCACTGGGGGAGGCCGTAGTGATGACTCGGTGATGGTGGGGCTTGAACCCCTGACCTTCGGACCAGTAAGCCAGCACCTTATCCACCGAGCAACCCTTGCCCCATCACTAGTGCCTGTTACACCAACGTATTTAAACAATGACCATCATGTGTCACTTTTAAGGTGCAATCTTGCTGATTTCAGACCCATCATTTGTGCTCAAATTATTGGCACCTCTGAATGTAAAGGTCCTGCTTTCTCACTACTTTATTAGACACCCTGACCTTTACAGTTCACTTTGTTGATGGGGGAAAAAGTTGTCAAACGCATTTCGCCAGTCCTCTGCAGGGTCAAGATGCACAACCATTGACACTCACACCGAAGAACTGCCAAGTAACCTAATGTGCATGTCTTTGTATTTTGTGAGGAAACCGGAGTACCCAGAGGAAACCTAAGCTTCACACAGATCCCAGGACTTGGACCCGGGGTCTTCTTGCTGTTGGGCGGACGTACTAACCACCATGCCCCATATTCATATCCGTTTTACAATTTTCTTTCAAGTGACTCTGATTAGAATTAAAGCCCAGGGGTTCCCAATCATGTGTGCTGTGTGTCAGACACCGCTACCGCGTTTCGTTTTTTCTTTAAGTATGCTACGTCAGTTGTAATCTTCAGGGCAAGAGATATAAAAATATAGAGATAATGAGTGAACATAAAAAAAAAAATTAGTTTTAAAAGTGAATCTTATGCAAAGATGATGCTTTAAGTCGAGAGGAGGCTCAGAAGAATGAAAAAGCAAGTGATGAGGAAAATGAATAAAGCCTGGAGGACTGTATTGTCATGGCGCATGGAGGTTGTTAAGTCTCGACACACTTTCTGAAGTCTGAAGTCTGCAGGCTGCGGTTATAAATAGAAATCCCTTCTTTATTATATAGTGCTACGTCTTGAAGTTCGGGACTCGAGCAGATTTCCCAGGAACGGGGTTAGGGATGAATTTTGAGTGGGTTGATAGTGTGGAGTTGTGCGCTGTGGCTAATATGAAACGGTGTTTGTTCTTCTCTGGAGGAGAAGGAACAGGGGCAAAGGTTAAGGGTCAAGCGTCGTGCATGTCGGCATGACCAGATTGTGTAGGGAATGTGCCCCGAGCTTTAATTAAGTAAAATTTTGGAACAAAGTTAATTCCTTGTATCATATGCAGGGTGGCACAGTGCCCTAGTGGTTAGCATGTCTGCCTCATGGCAAGGTCCTGGGTTCAAGTCCAAGGCCCAGCACTCAGTGTCTCTGTGTGGAGCTTGCTTGTTCTCCCAGCGCTTGCGAGGGACTTTTTCTGGGAACTCGGTTTGTTTTTCTGCGTCAAATCCGTTTATACTATACGGAGAGAACGTAGGCTATGTGTGTCACCGCCACCACCCCCTCACTCAAATCCCACATGGTACAGTCCATTAGCACTGGGTGTGGATTGAGCAGTAACGACAACAGCTTACAAACAACAACGCTAATCAATCCGTTCATTCTTTCTCAGAACCGAATGGTCCTGAGTAGGGTCACTGGGAGGGTGACGCGCATTTCAGCCGACTCTCAGTGAGGGAAGAGTACACCCCGGACAGTTCGCCAGGCCATCACAGGGCAGAAACACGCTGATGTACTCTTTACAAATGACAGCAATGGGTTTTTTTTGGATTTCTTTCAATGTGGTCAGTGAGACGCATGGCCGGCCCTTGATAACCCAGTTAGCTGCACTGGGGGGGGCCGCAGTGATGACTCGGTGATGGTGGGGTTTGAGCCCCTGACTTTCGGACCAGTAAGCCAGCACCTTATCCACCGAGCCACCCCTGGCCCATCACTAGTGCCTGTTACACCAATGGATTTGACCAATGACCATCATGGGTGATCTGCACTGGGGAGGACAGCAGTGACAAACCAAGTGGGGACAAACTGGACCTTGGGGTCAGTAATCCAGCACCCTACCACCAGCCCAACATGAAATCTTAACGTAGCTTTCTGAAAGAAGTGTTGGCTTCTGGACAAACCCCCAAACAGTAAGCATGCCACGTGGGAAGCCTAATGGCGGATCCTTTCATAGCCCTCATGTGGTTCTGCTATTTTTTCCCCAAGTTATCAGTGATGCCACAGATTATGACATTCAACGGTTCCGTCCATTCAGGGACAATAATGTCGCGCATTCATCACCACCTCCTGGTTTTGCCATTATTTTCATTCAAATTTATTTTCACGAAAAGTCTTTTTGATTTTCTTTGAAGGCACTTTGCTAAAGGCGGTACAATTAGCATGATTCAGGGGGAAGTGTGTGTGTGTGTGTGTGTGTGTGTGTGTGTGTGTGTGTGTGTGTGTGTGTGTGTTGTCTCCTGCCATTTTTAGAATTTAAACCTCTTCTGATTAAACTAGTTTCTGTTTTTTTCCCATTCTACCTTTTTTTTTTTGTTTTTAATTCTGTATTTCTGTGGAAGTGTAATTTGGCCCAAGAAGTCGGTCGCAATCATTTAAATGCAGTCATCACGGCTGAATCTCAGGTAATTAGCCCATAAATGTTGCTTGTGTCGTATTGTGCCGTTCACCGAGCCTGTTGTGAAGCAGGTGAAATATTAATCTGCCTTCTCTTTCTGGACAGCTTAATTACGTTTGAAAGTGTGCATGTGTTTTTTTGTTTTATTTCCCTACCTGGCCTCCGAAGGCATTTTAAAAGTGAACGCCATGTACAGCTATACTGATTCTTAATTACCCGACAGCGCCGGCGCTCCAGAGATTTCCCGGCCGCCGAGATTGTACATGTCATTCATTTGACGGCAGTAATCCTCTGGTAGATAAATAAAAACAAGAAAAAAAAAGAATTAGCATATAGCACAAGTCTGATGTTTGGCGACTTGTTTTTTTTTTTAAATATGAAACTTATTCATAATTTATTCCAACTTTATTTTATTATAACTGCTGACAATTCAATAAAAAGTTATTTTTTTCCTTAGGTGTAATAACTCCTTATAAGCTTCCATTTATGTGCTCAGAACAATTCCCTGATAAGTTATACTCGTGCCAAAATGCATCGTGATTCAGTATAATGCCATGAGCTCTGCTGCACTGTATGATAATAAAACAGCTTTGGATACGTCAAATTATTAGATATAATCGTGTCCTTATGGGGCAGAAGTAGATGCACTTCTGAAATATGTGTTATTTGAAATCAGACCAGAACACTAATCACAATAATAATAATAATAATAATAATAATAATAATAATAATAATAATAATAACAGCAACAACAACAACAAACAACAACAACAACAATAATAATAATAATAGCAATAATAATAATAATAATAATAATAATAATAATAATAGTAGTAAAAGATATGGGCAGAGTTTAAAGCTACCACCAAGCTACCATTGCTGGGCCCTTGAGCAAGGCTCTTAAACCTTAATTGCTCAGTTGTATATAGCAGATGTCCCTAAGCACCGGGCTGCAGACCGGTACTGGTCCATGGGTCATTTGGTACCGGGCCTTCACAAAGGTTGAATAAAATAATCTATTTTATTAATTGTCAGTCTGAAAGAGCTTTTATTTTGAAAAAACGCTTGTTTCAGCTACCTGATGCAG
>JAQNCB010000011.1:17750643-17761915 GCA_030068295.1 Euristhmus nudiceps | reverse complement strand
AATAATCTATTTTATTAATTGTCAGTCTGAAAGAGCTTTTATTTTGAAAAAACGCTTGTTTCAGCTACCTGATGCAGGCGAGCAAAAATGAGTAAAAAACAAACAGTAGGATGCTGATTTCCCCCATTTTTTCTCCCTAAATTATTCGTATCCAGTCCCCACCCATCAGTTGTTGCATTCCCTGTCAAACGACCACCACCAACCAGGGAGGGGCAAAAGCATGCACACGCCCCCTCCGTGACATGCGATGCTAGCCTCCTGCCTCTTTTCAAACCATACGTATTTGGGGGCGGGTCTAACACACTCGGAGGGAAAGCGCTATCCACCCCCTCGTACGAATGAGCTCACAGACGCCCGTGATTGGCTGGCAATCACTATGAGTGACAAAGAAGTGAGCGTATGCTGTCCCTCCTTCCTGTGAGAGCTCGACCAATAAGCTCCCATGGACTCCCGGCTACAGACGGCTGTGTGCATTAAACTGGAATCAAACTTGCGATCTCCGGGTTAATAGTCGCGCACCTTGTCGATGCGCCACTCTGAAGCTGTGAGTGTTATTTTTACGCACTTTTTTTTTCGTTGTTTCCATACAGGTCCGTGAAAATATTGTTTAACACGAAACCACTCCGTGGCGCAGAAAAGGTTGGGGACCGCTGGTGTGTAGAATCAAATAAATGGATCAAACAGGATTGAAAAAAAATCACACTTGCCTTTAAATACATTTTATTTCTGTATTTATTTATTTATTTTTCCATAAAGTGAACAAATCAAGTGAGAATCACATGTGCAGAGGAACTGCTAATGGGGGGCGAACATCACAGGTGACAGTAAATGAATCTTTTTTTGGGGAATGAATCACACATGAATCATCTGTAAGGATGCACGGAAGTAAATTATTAATGTCTCCAAATCACAAATAATGCAAAAATAAATTACTAATAACTATAAAGAAAAAAATAAAATGTCAAAATCAATGAATCATTTCAGGGAAATGAATGAATCAGTGAATCATTTGGAAGGATCATGCATGGAAGTGATTCGCTCATTCATTTGCCAAACCGCTCTGTCCTGTTAGGGTTTTAGGGAGGATAGAGCCTATCTCAGCCAACACTGGGTGAATGTGTGGTATACCTTGAACCCCTGAACAGCTCCCCAGACCAACTCAGGGCCAGCACCCACACACACACACACACACACACACACACACACACACACACAAAACCTGCTTAGTTTTAATATCTGTCCCTGAGCATTGTGAAGTAAGAAGGCTTATGAGTGGAGAAAAATAAAAAATAAAAGAGCATTGGGTAATTAAATAAATAAAATGAAATAAAAATCAATGCAGTCGTCTAGTATTGCCGATGTCTCCTGTGAGTCGTTACTCTCAGGCAATTACGGCTCGTAAGAGGCAGCGTTATTTGTATGAGAATATCACACACGGCATCGACCTGACCCCCCCCACGCCCGCCCGGCACGACACAGGCCCCGATCGATAATTAGCTCGCCGGCGCTCTGCCTTGTGTTCGGCCTCAATCTATAAGCAAGCACTGCGGGAAAGAAAAGTGTTTATCAGAAATCAGAATCGGGGAAGCGTTACGAAGGCGCTAATCGCTTAATTGTTCCTGGTTTTGCGATAACTTAATGGAGAACAATTGAGAAACGTACGTTGCAGACGACAGACAACATGCTTTAATTCTATCAGCGTCCGTCTGGAGGGAAGTCGGGATCTGATGGTGTGGTTTGGGAAAAATGGCTGATGGGATGTCGGTCGGTGGCTGGGCAGCGGAACAGATGACGCCGAGTCGTTTCGACGGAGGAAGCCCAACAGACTTTTCCTCCGCATCTGCTCTCTGGTTCCTCCAATCGATTAGCATCAGGAGCTCAGGTTCAACCTGGTGTTTGTCTTGAGGACAGACTGGAAACAGATACAGCCAGCCTGACTTCATGTTTATAAGTACTTTACGTGATCAAATACCTTTTCAGGTTTCGCACGATGACTTGACAGGTAAATTAACTTGTCAGAATGATGTAGAGTCGAGCGTAGATCTTTTAGGACCTGCTGTCTTTTGTTGAGCGACTGGAGTTCTCTTGCTGTCTCTCTCTCTCTCTCTCTCTCTCTCTCTCAAGGGGGTCACCATTATTATACAGAACGACCACTCGTTCACCATATTGCTTAATCCTATTATTTCCATGAGTAGGCAGAAGCCTATTTCAACCAACTCTGGGTCAAATCAGTGTACACCCAAAGCAGCTCTCCAGTCCACATTGCAGGGCAGGACACACAACCATTCACACTTTTGGAACAGGCTATCAGCCTAAAATGCATGCCTTTGGACTGTGGGAAGAAACTGCCTTGCCCTGAGGTGACACAAGGAGTACATGCAAACACCACAAAGAAATCCCCGTCACCCAATCTGGATCCACACGTGGGACCCAGGACCTTGTTCCTGTGAGGTGTGAGCACTAACCACTACACCACCCGCCACTGGAGGCAGTGCATACCAATGCACGTCTAATCACTACTAATCATTTGATTATTTAGAGTCACTTAATCCTGTTAGGGTCACGGTGGAGTTTGGAGCTCAGCTTAGCCGACCCAAAGGTAGGGTGCACCCTGAACAGTTCGCTAGACCATTGCAGGGCCAACACACACAACCGTTCACACCTTGGTGCGATATGGAGCCGTTAATTAGCCTGTGTGAGGAAACGGGTGTTCCCAGAGGAACTGGTGTTCCCATACAGACATGAGGAGAACATGAAAGGCCCACACTGAAATACCCTTGCCGAGCCCAGGACTCGAATCTCGGACCTTCTTGCTGCAAGGCAGACGTGCTAACGGTGACCCCACCGTGGCCCCATAGTGATCCAATAAAGTAAAATAAAGTGTAACAAGCTTTTCTTAGTAAAGCCTTGCGCTGTTGAATGTAGAACTGGCGGTAACGTCGGTCTGCACCCCCCCCCCCCAGCCTCCACCTTCAATGCCACTTTCAAAAACAAAAGCAGAGGTCAGATGAAATGGAAGCTGGAATTGCATGACCACTGAGGTGTGACTCAAATCCGACAAGCCTGATGCGCTTGATTACAAGCTGGAATGGCATTAAATCCATGGAAACTGGAGGCTAGATGTCATGCCCATGTGTTGACATTGAGCGCCGAGCAAACACTCATGAGGTCGTCAGACTGTTAAAAGAAACAAAAGCAGAACAAACGGAGTCTTGAAGGACACCATCACCGCCAAGCCATAGCTCAAACCCGGCGAGTCCGAACCGCTTGATTTACAATCCAGAACTGCACTGGATCCAGGATAAAAACCTGTGGCACCTCGAATCAATGGCACGCCATCACCGGAATGGCCTCCATACAAAAAAAAAACAAGCTGTTTATCAGCGTCCATCATGTCGAATGAGATCTGAGGGGTTTCATGAAGTGACACAATGGAGCTCGTCTCACGGCGTTCCGCAGCCTTTATTACCTTTTTCTCCCGTTGCGAGATGACTGATAATGCCAGTGAGACAATGAGCGAGGCAGGCGATAATACGCCATTGATGTTGGGCGTTTTACGCGGCTGCAGACTTGAGCATGTATTTGATAAACCTTTGCCACGGCTTGAGAAGATGAACAGCCACAACAGAGGCTTATAAATTCGTACACACGTCCTTGGAAATTGCAAAAGCTCTCTCGCGTTCTCTCACTGCGTATTTCTGTCACACATCGACAGTCAGAGGCATTGACTATCCCCTTTGGTAATACACAACATGGAGATTCGTGTGAATTGTTTGATGGTTCCTTGTCTCTCTCAACCTTTTCCTTTCCTGCCACGTCAACACATATAGACGAGTGAGTTTCGTGCCCTTTTCAACAGACAAAAATAGTATTTTTAAAGTCGCAGTGCAAACCCACACGAGCCTGAAGGGCTACGAATGAGCTAATGAGCTTGGACTCCGTTTGTTATTGCTGCTGACCAGATAGTTACTTCATGGTCTGTAATGTCATATTGGATATCATTACATCCTTTTGAGAGAAGGATGGTGGCTGGCATTGTGACGGACACCAAAAAGGACCTGGGTTCGAGTCCTAAGCTCAGCAAGAGAGGTAGTTTGTTTGGGTTTCTTCCGGGCTCTCCGGTCTCCTCCTGCAGACCACAGACATAGGTTCCAGATTGCCTCTAGCTACGAGTGTAATTGTTTGTGTGTGGTGGCCTTGTGATGGACTGGACTGGTGAGCAATTGAAGGCTTACCTGTGCAAACCCAGAGACTGCTTAGATAGGCATCAGCCTGGTAGGATTAAGTGGTTTGGTAAATGAATGAACGAATGCCATCCTCTTGAGAAGTGGTGGCTCAATGTTCAACCTTCTGGGTTACTCGTCAGAAGGCTGGGGGTTCTACCCCAGGCTGCACCTTCTGAGGCCTTGAGCGAGGCTCCTTCACTCATTCTGCTCTAGGGATGTGTGGTGTCGCAGCGGACCCAACAGAGGGCACTTTATACGTCCTGTGCGGGTTTTTGGGTTTTTTTTTGGCTTGGCAGGGGTTTGCACTCTGCAAGTGCTTCTAGTTAGAAGTGAGAACTGCATTTACAAAACTAACAACAAGCTTAACAACAAGATGGGACAAGATTTAACTAAGGGTACAAAGACAGGCAACTGGCTAGCAGTCAGTGATTATTAGCCAGAGAGGAAACGCCGAAGTGTCTCGAACAGCACCTGAGACGGCCACTCGAATGTTTTTTTTTATAGTTAGTTCTTTTTGAGTCCAGTGATTTATCCTTTCCCCTGACCTCGAAACCCTCAAGCAGACTCAGGTAATTATTACGGTGTTGGAAAAAAAAGAGGTCGCACCTGCTCCCACACAAGACAAACAGGTGCACCCCCGAATCAACATCCTCATTTCCTTTCTCGGTCCCAGTGGAAGGGGTTTTCAGGTTCAATCTAAAAATAAAGTGGATTTATTCCCATATAAAGTGGGCTGGACAAACTGAGTTTAGTAGCCAATGAGGCGTCAACAATCTGTCGAACAAACTATGAATCCACTGAAGCTTTTAGCATTGCACTGAATGGTGCCTTGCTTAAGTATTCACCCCTTTCCCCAAAAACACCTCCTGCAGTGCGCCATTCAGTGCAGCCGAAATGGACTTGCCCATGACTGGGCTTGTTTAGGTTGTTGGTTGTTAAAGTATTTTTCCTTATTATATTTATTCAATCATTTTTTTGCCAAACTGCTTCATCCATCATATGTCATCTCGAGACCGGTGCCTTACTCATCCAACTGTAGGCAAAAGCAAGGTACACATCGAACAGCTCGCCAGTGCATTACAGGGTCAACACACCCAACCACTCACATTCACACCTAGGGGCAATTTGGAATGGCCAATATGTGTAACGTCGGGAGAAAATTGGAGAACCTGAAGGAAACCCATGCAAGCATGGCAAGAACATGCATACGCCACGCAGATACGCCCTCGCCAAGCCCGATACTTGGACCCAGGTCCTTCTTGCTATGAGGCGGACGTGCTACACACTGTCCAAACCATCCCGCCCTCACCCCATCATATTCATACGCATCTGCTTATTTATTTTAGAGTTGATGGGAGCTCTTGGAGCACTGCCTCTTCCATCCTGTCCCTTTTCTTTTACCGGAACGTCCGGGAAGTTGATCAAGATGAAAAAAGTCGAGTTGTCTGCAGGTTGTCTGGCAAGCATTGTAGAAGAAAAGATCATACTAACACTTTTTTTCCTTGTAAAAAAAAAAAATGAAGACCACTTATGGTTGCCTTGGAGACACCTGGATTCAGAATGTGTGCAGTGTGTGTATGTCTGTAGAGCCCTTCGATCTCTCAATAAAGCAATCACAGACATAAAGAACGCTGACATTTACAGTGAGAGTCCGGGGTCAAGGAGAAGGAGCAGAGAAGATCATTACTGCTCAGTCAGGGAGCGAAGGAGAGGCCTAAAACCGCCAGAAAGTACAAACAAGACGTCTGGAACAGCAACAAGTATCCTGGCTAGACGGCCGAGCCCTGATTTCATTTTATCCCAGTGAGACAAGAGAGGTGGAATGTTGGCAAGACCGTTCTGCTGAGATGGTGAATGATATAGAGCGCGAGAGAGAGAGAGAGAGGAAATGGTGATGGTGTGACTCGTGACTTGTTTTTTTTAGACGAGAAGTTACACTGTTCAGACTCATGTCGCATGTTTGGAAAGAAAGCGGCTTCGTGACGATGGCTAAAGAGCTTAATTACGAGCTTAGAGATGTTTTCGCAAAGAAATAGCACTTCCTAATCCGACTAAACACGGTTTGTGCTCTAATCAGAGCAGTTCATCTAAAAATAGAGTTACTGCTATTTTTCCAACACTTATTTATTTGCTGTGTAATCTTAGAGGTGGGAAAAAAAGGTTTTATGTACTGTAACATAAAATGCTTTATTTGTCATCTGTAGAAACACTGAGGGTCCCGTTTTAAAGATGCTAAGCTCAAGGCACAGGTGCTGGTCTCACATTGAAGAGAGAAACGGTCCCAGGGCCAGACGCTGGGCTTAAAAGGGTGGCACACAGTCTCATAACTAATTGTGGGTGTGTTTCAGTTGCAACATGCAATGAGCCAATCAGAGAGTCATCTCCTGTTGCCCTTGACAACCATGTGTGCTTGAACTTTGGAGATTTGCCAAGTCATAGGGGAAAAAACCCTCTCTGCAGCGGTATGCATTTGTCCATGAAGTGTAAGTGAAGTCATGCAAGCAAGCAACGGTGTTTTGCCCCACCCACTGTCCTCATATTGTCCTGGTAACCCACAATTAAAAAAACCAAAAAACCCATGAAATACCACTGTCCACTTGAGAGCAGGTGTCTGCTATCAATCTCTGCTACCTCAGGATAGCAATGCTCTAATAAAGATCCTGACCACGGCCCACTTCAAGACCAACACACCCACCAAGCACTGAAATGGCCAGAGGACAGCAGTTAGGAGTTGCAATTCACTTTTTAAACTACGGATTTGCCTGTCCTCTGTATTACGCCACACGACGATGACATTGATGGGCTTATGGAGTGCATTTTACATGACATTAACTTCTGCACCGATACCACTGTTCCAGCTCAGGCAGTCTTTGCAGGCGATATATTTGTTGGAGTTTCCCTTTGGTGGAAATTTGTGGGAAGAGCTTATTGAAATGAATCATGCCACATGATTTACTAAGGTGTGTAGTAGTCAATTTATTACTGATGTGGGAGGGTAAAGGTAAGGTCTGTGGGCTTTTACACCCGAGCCCATTGGCTCATCAGGGGGGAGTGGCTGATGGGAAAAGAGAGCGCACGATTAAAATGAGAATTTTCCCCACTTGGGTTAATTTATTTGGATTGAAATTATCAGAGCAAATCGATTGCTGGGGAGAATTTATGACAATCCGGTGCCTCCGACTGTAACGAGCCATGTGTCCACTTTCAGTATTTGCAGCTACTCTATGTAGGAGAGCCCCGGCAGAGTGGGGCCACTCCCTCTCTATATTGTCCTAACTGTGACCTTAAACATGCTTATATGATAATATAATGCATGCATAATTAATTTTATTCGATCCATACCAACTGAATATGAGCTACCGCACATTCTGATTGGCTGAATACCTACAACGATATCAGTGCATATACCATTAGTAGCTAAACCATTGCAAAAATAAAAACAAAAAATAAATAAATAAAAGAAGAAGAAAAAAAGAGAACATCCCTGTTGTAGTGTAGAAGGGTTCCCCAGAGAGGGAATAAAAATACAGAACCTATTCGGTTAGCGGCGATATCCGTGCTAATAAGTACCTACAGTAATACACAGATAGTAATCCGAGAGCACGAGTGTGTCAGAGAGTGTGTCGGAGAGTGAGTGTGCGTCGGTGAGTGCGTTGGCGAGCAGCCGCCTGACGCTCCTGTCTAATTAAAACTCCCACAGTGGGACGAAGCATGATCGTCTGCTGACCCACATACAGCCACTCACAGGCTTGTGCTCATTAGCTCACACAACAGCTCCACGTCTGGGCCTCGTTTACACCCACGGTGCTCTCGCTGTCTTACACACACACTGCAAAGAACGAGGGAACTTTCTCACTAAACCTCCACAATGTGGTCACATTCGCTGGGAAGACTGGAGAGCAAGTCGAGTCGGGATGTCAGGTCTCATCTCCGGCGTAAACAGCAGGCTATTTATTGTCATGTTGCTTTCTATTATTGGTGAAACTGAGCACAACAGGTCCACCAACGGTTGTACGGAAAACATACAGAATGCTGGGAATAAGTGAGACCTGACTTTCTAGCCCACTTCTTGGAGCGAAATGACCCCCCCCCCCTCCCCCCCGGAATCTCTCTATTTGGCCGAGTCTCTTCTCTCGATCATTTTGCACGGCGGGTTTATCTTACTACGGTCTCAGGGACGCTACAGCCTATCTCCGACAACACTCTGCGAAGGCAGGGTACACCCAGAACCAGGGAGAACGTGCAGGCTTGCCCGGCTCGGGTCCTTCTTGTCGCAGTCCAGACGTACGGACCGTTGCACCACCGTGCCGGCACAGGGCATAGTACGGTGTGGTGCTGGGACCTAGCGGCTTGCGCCTTTGCCTCACAGCAAGAACGTCCTTGGGTCAATCCCAGGCTCGGTGAGGGTGGTTCTGCATGAGGGTTCGCACTTTCTGCCTGTGCTTCAATAGGTTTCCTCAAGGTACTCCGGTTTCCTCTGGCGGTCTCAAAGATGTGCACATTGGTGGTTTCCAAATGGCTACTGAGTGCAAGCGTGGATGATTGTGTTGGTGTTGGGGCTGTGATGGGCTGGTGAGCTGTTCAGGGAGTACCCCATCTTCACCCGGAGTCGGCTGAGATAGGCTCCAGCCTTAAATAGGAGCAAGCCATTCAGGAAAGGAGTGAGTGAGTGAGATAAACCCATCAACGCCAATGAAGTGTTCTCCATTGACTGTGATGAAGTATCTCTCTCTCTCTCTCTCTCTCTCTCTCTCTCTCTCTCTCTCTCTCTCTCTATTTCTTTCTGATCGTCTCACTCCTTTTTTCTTCCTTTCTCCTCATTTTTTTGTCCTCACCTCTCCAGCAGTGCTTTATCATGTTCTCAACAGCAGAGTGTGACGGCTCGAACGTGAGCTTTCATGTGACTTCAAACTGGCTTCTTACAGCACGGCGCTTTAAAAGAACTTCGGCACCACAGCCTTCAATAAATAAATAAATTAGTAGGAGAGGCTCGTGGACGGCTGGCATCTGGAGACTTCAGGAATTAATCCAGGAATGAGTGCACCATTCCGGAGAGGAGGTGCCCCAGACCCGTCACGAGCAAGACAGTGAAGGATCCCGGGCTTGTTTTACCGTCTCACTTTTCTCGTGCTGTTCGTACAAGATGTGGGGAAGAAACGTTCAACGCGGGTCCATCTGTTTTAGCGAGCTGGAGGAGCAAACCTGACCAGGCTGATCAGGGTGGGAGGGGCATAATCTTTCTTCCGTGTCAGTCATAATGCTAGAAGTGAACCGTGGGTGTCTGTGAGCGCACATGTTGGCAGAAGCATGTATGAGGCGTAGGGAATTCGCACGCTAGCTAATTATTGCGGCCGCGGATCACTGAGTTCTAAAGAACAAGGCATCTCCGGCCGGCGCCAGTGGATTATTAAGACTCCATGCACGGATCACCTCCGGATTTTATTGGTTTGTTAGTTGTACGACACGTCACGCTAGGAAAAAAAATCACCCGGGTATGTGCATAACATTTTGAGATATCTTGCGCACGATTCGACAGACGGACAGACAAACTGACCCAGGTGAAAACATAACCCCCTGGCTGAGGTAATAAAGCCGTTTTCATGAATATTCATATCACAGCAGGCCCGGCGGTGGTAGGCGGGGTTTCTGTGTGATTGTTGCTATTTGCAAAAAGGTTATAAATGGATTCTCATGAACGAGGCACGGCGGCACCCAGGTTAGCACGTCCGCCTAAGAGAAAAAAGGCCCGGCTCGATTCCCGGGCTCGGGCTCGGTGTTTCTGTGTAGAGTTGGCAGATTCTCGCCGTGCTTGCGTAGGTTTCTTCGGGGGACTCGAGTTTTCTTTTGCGGTCCAAAAACGTGCACAGTAGGCTGATTGGCTGCGTCAGGTCACCCCTAGGTGTGACGTGAGTGTGACTGCTTGTATGTGTTGTCCTGCAATGGTCTGGCGAGTTGTCCAGGCTGTACCATGCCCTCGCCCATGGGTCGGCTGAGTTGGACGCCAGTTTCTCCACAGCCCTGATGAGGATGAAGTGGCTTAGAAAATGGATGAGGTTGAATGAATGAATATTTATAGAATTTCTACCAGAGTGAGTTGGATGATTTTTGATATTTTGGTTCATATGTGGGGTTGCGTGACTTGGTGGAGGTTGGCGCTCGTGCTATCTGGTTTTTTGAGGGTTCTTCACCCCCCCCACCGGTCCTTTTGGCTCCCGCTGTGGACTTTGGCGACGATTCTACGAAACCCTAAAATAAAATGTTGAGTTTTACGCACTTCATTAAAATCGTGGGCTTTATGGTGTCTTCACAAATGTGCTGTTAAATAAATCACGGAGTATAAGTTATATGGACTTCTAAATGAACATTTTATGGTCTTCAGCAGAAGTTTGGTGTGATATTAAAGTTCAAGGCTCCAAAAAAAAAAAAACCCCTCTGTCGAGGTCACAAAACTTCACATCGCTTTCGAGTACACCGCTGGGAAATTAGCTCCGACATAAATGAGGAAAAAAAAATCTGAGCCATTATAAGATGAGATAATTGAGTGAAAGCGCAGCGGCGTCCTCCCCAGAGCTCCGGCGGAACAGCAGTGAAGAGGGCGGCGGTAAAAGTGCCGTGTGAATGAAGTCATCATTCCTCTTAACACCGGAACCGCCGTGGAACCGCCGTGGAACCGCCGCGTCACCCCGGGCCGAGAGAGAGCCCCCCGGGCCGAGAGAGAGAGAGAGAGAGAGAGAGAGAGAGAGAGAGAGAGAGAGAGAGAGCCCTCATCACAAGAGCACACGGCTGCAGCAGCTAAACATAGTTTACACTACACTTTATATCCATTAAAATAAAATCGATATGATACACACCGCACTCACACTGCTGAGCGAGAACAGATACAATTATCATTCTACTTAATTTTCATTTATTACACCGGATTCTGAAATCTGATTGGAGAGAAGGCGGAGTTTCATTTATATCATTAATATACCTCAGAATAGAGCAACAAACAACGACTACTCTCTCTCTCTCTCTCCCCCTCTCTCTCTCTCTCCCCCTCTCTC
>JAQNCB010000011.1:17699983-17714770 GCA_030068295.1 Euristhmus nudiceps | reverse complement strand
CTCTCTCTCTCTCTCGCTCGCTCTCTCTCTCTCTCTCTCTCTCTCTCTCTCTCTCTCTCTCTCTCTCTCTCTCTCTCCCTCTCTCTCTGGCTCTCTCTCTCTCTCTCTCTCTCTCTCTCTCTCTGCCTCTCTCTCTCACTCTGTCTCTGTCTCACTCTCTCTCTCTCTCTCTCTCTCTCTCTCTCTCTCTCTCTCTCTCACTCTCTCTCTCTCTCTCTCTCTCTCTCTCTCTCTCTGTCTCTCTCTCTCACTCTGTCTCTGTCTCACTCTCTCTCTCTCTCTCTCTCTCTGTCTCTCTTCTGTCTCTCCCTCTGTCTCTCTCTCTCTCTGTCTCTCTCTCTCCCTCTCTCTCTGTCTCTCTTCTGTCTCTCCCTCTGTCTCTCTCACTCTCTCTCTCTCTCTCTCTCTCTCTCCCCGTATCCTCTTAGCGGTATCTCCCACTCAGTGAGTCGGAGTAACGTCACCATCCATCATCCCTCGCGTCCCTTCTTCACTCGTCTCACTGGTGTTTCTGCGCTCTCCCGTGTGTGTGTGTGTGTGTGTGCAGGAGAGGGGCCACGTGGCGGTGATCTTCAACGTAGGTACGGATGACATCAACATCGAGGAGAAGTCCAAGATGGTGAACGACGGCAAGTACCACGTGGTGAAGTTCACGCGGAGCGGGGGTAATGCCACGCTGCAGGTGGATGACCTGCCAGTCATTGAGCGCTACCCCACAGGTACGAACCCCACACACACCTCCCTCTCACGCTTCAGATCTTCAGCTCTCAGCGGCGCCAGGCTGCCTGTAGGACGCTGCGAGGGTTCTGTCAGTGTGCGCTGCATTGTGTTTTCTCCCCACCCCCCCCTCCTTTTTTTTTTCTTTTTAGGCTGATGTTATGTAACCAGATAACCATATAGTGTTTGTCTGGAGGGCTGGATTCTGATTTGGGGGGCTGGGGGGGGGGGTGCATTATCTGGGTGCCATGACGACACAGAACAATAGCATTCCTTATGTTACTGTGGAATTCTGGACCTTCCGTGTTCACCAGCAGCTCGCCACTAAATCCATCAGCCGCTCTCAGCGACTTCGCGCTAACGTGCCAGATTTGGAGCTTTACTCTCATTATATTTTTTTATTTTTTGTCAATTCCGTTTTCACTACTGAGTGTAAAATTTCCGAGCGTGTCAGGCGGTATTTACTTCAGGCACATTAGCAAACACACACCTGCAGCGCGCACACAGGTGGTCGGATTTACAAATATGGAAAAAGGTCAGATGCGCGGCATGGGACGAACAGCAAAGAGAAAATTGATGATTCAAGTGGAAAAAAACGTAAAGAAATCAACATGGTGGCGCCGCTTTCATATCCAGAGCGCCAGGCAGGAAAAGCCCGTGTTCTGATCCG
Source organism: Euristhmus nudiceps (assembly GCA_030068295.1). NCBI lineage: Eukaryota > Metazoa > Chordata > Actinopteri > Siluriformes > Plotosidae > Euristhmus > Euristhmus nudiceps. The sequence goes on along the minus strand of JAQNCB010000011.1, from coordinate 17,713,383 downwards.
ACAATTACAAAGTTTTACATGATAGAAACAATTTTTTTGGAGGAAAAGTGTACACCATCTAATCTAAAACCGAACCGTCAGTGAGTCACTCGGGTCCATATAAATTAAAGCTTAAAATAAACTACAAGAGAGCGCAAACCTCCACCAGGGCAGCTCATTTCCCTTCTTATGTTCATTTCTGCTAATTTTTTTTTTTTTTGGACATTTTTTCTTAACTCGCCATAAATATTTCAACGTTACGCATCATCAGAGGACGATTATCATTCAGTTTATGAATTAAAGGGTAACAGTAATTTTTATCCTTTATAAAATGCATTTAAAAATTTTTGTAAATAAAAAAATGTAACTCCTGGGTCCCTAATGTTCCCACATTTATTTTCAATTTTGTTTATTGTTCATTAGGTTCCAATTATTGTAAATTTTACATAATAATAATAATAATAATAACAACAACAACATTAGCACAGTAGTTTTTGTTTTGTTGTTGTTGTTGTTGTTAAAATGTTAAATTTCTTGATCACAGCATTAAGTCTCAAAAACTTGGTTTAATGTGAGTTATTAATGGCTTTTATTAATTAATACTTTTACATTTCCTCAAATTCTAAACTTGGTTCCAAAAACTCACTGTTGCTTTGTTGTTGTTGTTTTTTTAATTCCTCCTAACCGTGCGACCTGATTGGTCAGGATTTCAACAGTAAAAGCCTTTGAGGCGAATCGATGCTTTCCTGAAAGCGTTTTCTCCCCCTGCCCTGATTAAAGGAGGAAAAAAAAAACCACAAACAGCAGCAGTTTTACAAAAGCGTCCGAGTCCCACGTTAAATTTGAGTCGGAGCTTTGAAGTTTAAAAAAAAAAAAATGTTAAAGGAGCCTTTCATTAGAAATCGGTTTAATAGGTCCCTTAGTGCGGCGTTTAAAACTCAAATCTCACGGTAAGAATAAAAATCCCACGCACGCAGACGCACCGTCAGTCTGACACATTTGATCCGTCTCGCTTGTGCCGAGTCGCGGATTGTAAATGATTCCATACCAAATATGGCAGAGATTATAATAATTAATCCAAACACACTCAGTGCCTTCCAGCAGCCGTAGTCTGGACCGAAGGTCCACAACATCCCGCCCAAGCGTTTCTAACGATTTGGGTTGAAAACGGCCAGACCGGACTTCCTGCTCCGTATCACGCCATGGAAACGGCCGTAGAAATCCGAGTCTGGCAGAGGGACCTGGATGAGTTTGTTGCTGTTTTCCATCACGACGTTCCAGTCCAAGCCAGATGGAAGAGTGAAATGTGGGCCGGGGCCGAGCCATCAGTCATTCTGTCTTCCACTTATAATTATTCTCCTTTCATCCAAATCCCTTTTATCCCGTTTCAGGAAAAAAAAAAAATTAGCAGAATTATAACCTGCCCTGTGATTAATACGGTCCAGACAGCGAGGTGTACGTGTGTGGCGTAAGAAGGATGAACTGAACCCGCTTGAGACTCAATTGAAAGGATCGACTGAAAATATTGCCGTCTGCTGCTGTCATAAGACCGTGTAGCTCTATTTCTCTCCGAAACAAAGAATTTGCTTTGCTGAAAAAAGGAAAACCAGAGAAATTTGCTTTTTTTTAATTCGCTGGAGATGTGCTAGCTTAAAGCTAGCTTCCTCGCTAGTCTCATCTTTGAAACCTCGTAGCTGTCCTCAAAATAATATATATATATATATTATATGTTACTTATATATTATATATATGTTACTTTATCTGATCATGCATCTCAAAGCGTAACAAGTGAAGTAACAAGTTCAGTTTGTTCCTAAAGTATTTCTGACTAGCGAGCGATGATCTTCACGCAAGCAGTTTTTTTTTTTCCGAACAAATTTAAAATCTTGTCACTAAGTGAACACAAGTTTAAAAAACAAACTGTCCATATTTACCCTTAAAGGGACTCTACCTTAAAAGATTTATCCCAGCCTGGACGTTTCTGCCCGGGCGCCCAGCCTGGGTGTTCCTGTGTGGAGTTTGCATGTTCTCCCCGTGCTTGTGTGGGCTTCCTCCGGGTACTCGGGTTTCCTCCCACAGTCCAAAAACATGCACAGGAGGCTGATTGGCTGTTCCAGACCCCCCTCAGGTGTGAATGGTTGTGTGAGTGTCGGCCCTGCACTGGCCTGGCGAGCTGTCCAGGGTGTACCCCGTCCTCGCCCCTAGTCGGCTGAGATGGTCGCCAGCCTCCCCGCGACCCTAATGAGGATTAAGCGGCAGAAAATGAATGAATGAATGAATGTCAATTAATTAATCAATGTATTAGTTGATGAATCTTAGTATTTTAGCTAATCTTAACCTTCCTGTTAAAATAATTACGCCTCTTTCAATGACCGACAATTAATTTTAAATTGTTGTAACACTTCTGGTATTATTAGTTTTAGTTAGCTGTCTCAGTGTGATCTCTCGGCTAGAAGATGAAAAAAACTTGACAGAATTCTGTAAAAATGTGCTTTTCAGAGACGACAAAATACATTTTTGCCCAATGTGTTCCCTTTTATTTTTTTAAAGTTAGCTTTGGAGGTTTCTGAAAACAGTGACAGATTTAAATCCTCTAAATCCGTACTCATCCATCTGTTAACAAGGAACTATTTATTTACACACCTGATGAAGATTGCAGACGGTTCGTTGTACTGTTAGTGGCAGGCTTTCAGTCTGTAACGAAAGAAAATACACATTTCCGACATTCTGATTGCGATAATTGCTTTTTCCAAAGATGCTTTCCATCAACTAAACCCATTGTTCCAGGCAGGAGGGAAAAAAAAAACAACAGTGTTATTCAGTGCTTAAACAAATGGTCTTTAATTTCATCAGCAGCACCAACAAATGTTTCATATGATTGTTCTGTACTCCTGGGTCTTACCCACAGGAACTTAAATTCACAACGGCACCCCAAGTCCGGATCTGGCCCTCAGTTTGAAATGCTGATGCTCAGGTTTCTTGGTTCAGTCGTGTTTTAACATGAACAAAAGGTTTTCACAAAAGTGGTAGAGGTTTCAAATTGCTGCACTTTGCTTTGATTGCTGCTCAGAGGGTTTCAGGCTTTAATAAAGGGAAAGTCAGATATTGGAAGGAATCTGATCTGGGTCCAGGTCAGACTTGGTTGGATAAATGGTTTCTGTGAGATATGATCATGAACAGAAAGATTACTTCCTCCTACCATATGTGGAATAAAGGGTTTCATTTCTTTTTAAGACGCCGAGGGACAGTAGTCACACCAGCAGGCTGTAGATCGTAAAATCAGTGATAGTCCCTGATATATTAGATTTATACAGAGACTTACATCACTATCACACTTCACTGTCCTAGAATAGCCATGAGTGTTTCTTTGTCAATAAGGAAGAGTGTTTCTCCTAAATCACAGAATTTGATAAAAGAACATTCGAACCCTTGAGGAATTTTGCTCACAGCGTCAATAAAACTGTTGGGTTTTTTCATCATCATCATCATCATCATCATTATTATTATTATTATTATGATTATTATTATGGTTTGTTTTTCATTAGATTTTTTTCTCAAGGAAAAAAAAACAATGACAAGATGAAAAACGTCCACAAATAACCTTTATGTTCATCAGCAGAATATGTCCAGCAACATTCTGTTCATTATTGACAAAATGTTCCAAACATGAAAATATCAGAAGCAGTCGATCATACTGACGTGGAACAGGGAAGCTTGCTGCTGTTTGTTTGAGTTTCCACGGTTCCCATGGTAACGCTACAGTATAATTTTTATCCATTTAAGAGTACATTTAATGCTGAGGAACACCGTATAGAAATAGAAGTGCATCAGGAGTCTGTTCCCCCCCCCCAAAGTTGCAATGCTACCTACACTGTTTCTGCCCCGTGGCTAATTATTCTGTGTTTGCACAATATGTTTCAAAGCACTCAAAGATCTGTAACTTGTAAACATATCATATCTAAAGGGTATCAAGTTGACAGTAATGCCCCAGTGACAGACTCTGGCACCCTGAGGGTACCACAGTTAGCTGTTATGCCTGTCAGTCTCAGTGGGTGTCACTGTACAATCCCCGAGATGGAACACTAAGGGAACGATTCAATTCAGTGATATCCACTCAGCCCGAGGTGAATAACTATTTAGGTGTTTACTGCATGATCACATAAGCGCAAAGCGGCTGAAGGAAGTGGCTGCCATCAAGTGTACACAAACCCAACCCAGATAGTTCCTCCCACTAGTGGTGGGTCCATGGGACGGTAGACCTGTGTGTCCTAGTCAGGTTGGGCCCGGCTGGGATCCATGGGCAGAAGCCCGAACATGAGACTCTCGCCTTCGAGCCACTTCCCCAGGCTTGGCTCCACAGGGTTCCCCGTAACCCACGTCCAGCCAAGGAAATCCAAGTCCCTAGCTATTATTCTGTCCATAGGGGTCTTCTGAACTGCATTTAGTCTGGACCTTCACCTAAGGCCTGTTTGCCTTGGGGCACCCTACCAGGGGCATAATGCGCTGATAATTTGCACTGATGACCGAACTGCTTGTTACAGTAAATTGATGGAAACTTTTTGGCCAATCAAAATCCAGAATTCAGCTGCGCCACAGCTTTACAGCTATTTATATCGCCATCTAAGATCTAAAGACCCCCCACCCCCCCACTGTTTATATCCTTGCATACACGATTTGACATTTTTCTTACTTGAGAAACTGAAAGCCAGCACTCGTTACTATAAATTGCCTTCTTCTCATTTCGTCCTGAGGGTATGCAAACTTTACCACTTTGACAGTACTTGCTGGGTTCCGTGCGGACGTCTAATGAACGCTAATGAAATAAATAGCATTTTAGATTCAATGAGCTGGAGGAAATGAGGTCCAAACATCGAATCAGCGCTTCATGACGTATCATGTGCTTAATAACATAAGAAATAAGCAGGCTTTTGTTTTGTTTTTCCTCCTTTCACGTGATAAACATCATTTTTAACCTTCAGCCGCCTGCAGACCCTCAGAGAAGAAAATCTAATTCTTCCAAGCAGGAAAGAGGCTATTACGCAGCGTAAGATTTAATTAGGGAGAAATCTATGAAGGCCTCGAAGTGCTCTGGTCTTATTCGCGGCGTCTCCAGGTTCGCTGTTCTGACAGTGGACAGGTTGCAGCTAGAACCGTATCTGTGGCGTAGACCCGGAGTCCGGATCCGACTGTCAACCCATAGGTTCGTTCCTCTGCGTTTTGGTTGCCTGTCCAGTGCCTTTAATTCCTGATCCTGCCTCAGGCACGTACCGTCATGGAGTCTTCCCCATGAAATGCTCATCCAGTGACATGTGTGGCTGAAAAGGTCAGCAAACATCACAGGATGGATGATGAGAGAACAGAGCGACAGCAGACAGACAGCTCTCGTTCAGTGAAGATGCCTTCCAGTCAGATCCCATTGAAACCAGAGTCAATTACATTCACATACTGTGGCGGATTTCTTAAACAAGCTCCATAAGATGATCCCGCCAATGGTTTCCCATCACTGAAATTGGTTTTTGGTAATGAAATAAACCCTGACAGGGTGATCGGGACCGTGGTGCGTACCCTCTAGTGGTCTTTTTGGGAGGAAACTGGACTACCTTGGGAAAACCCGCTTGAAGCACAGGAAGTGCATCCCAACTCCACACAGGAACACCGTCGCCGCGCACAGGGACTTGATGCGGAGGTGCTAATTACGGTGCTACAGTTCCGGCCATCACATGAGCTCATCGATTGTTTTTCGGCACCCTCGAACCTGATTTTTTTCTGATCTCTACCATTTCTAGTTGTACGTTTTGTAGGTGACTTGTACAGTAAAGAGAGATCGTTGTTGTTGTTGTTGTTGTTGTTGTATTCCTTATTGAAAATGGATGATGGCGCCTATTCAAAATTGCACTCGGCTAAGCTGTACATAGCAACATTTTGGAGATTTTTTTTTTTTTGGTGAAGAATCCAGCGAGGAAAGATGGAAAGCGTTCCATTCAGCGGAAGGTTGACCAGCTTTCTCATTAGTTGGGTTGGGCATCAATTTGCACGGCCGAATAGCCCCAATCATCCCCTTCGCTGAGGGCCCCCATCTCAAATTAAAACTCAACACAAGGGTGAAAAAGGGAGAACTTCTTCAACCTCCAGACTCTCTGAAGAGCTTTTATTAAACGCTGCCTGGAATTGACTCCACACCGTTTTCCGACGGCAGTTTAACAAACCCCGCACTTGTGTTGGCGCCTCTAAAAACGGCTGCTCTGGACGACACATAGTACTTATTTTGCTTTTTTTTTTTAACCCCCCTGTCCAAACAAGCAATTATCACTTTCAGTGAAAATCAGGTAGAACGACAGCTAACGGATTTAAAAGCATTTTCCCACCATATGCTTAAGAATCTGGTAAGGTGCCATTTCAATTAAACAATCTGCGCAGAGCAGCGCGGAGCGCACTGTACTTTAATTACAGGGTTCTCAGATTGTGTGAGTAAAGAGCTTCAACCACAAACAAAATCTAAACACTACAGCTGAAGGAACACAGATGTGAATGTAAGTCTCTAAACTTGAATCAGACCTCACAGCTCATGCTTTTAAACTGGACTCAAATCCTCCGACTTAAGACCCGAAATTCAGCCCGGACCATACAACTCAAAGTCCTGAACTTGACTTTGATCTTACAACTTAATTATTTAAAAATTGAAACTCAAAAAAAAGACCAAAATTTGACGGGAATCTTACAGCTTAAGGTCTTAACTTGACCCGGATCTCACAACTCAAAAATCAAAACTCTGAACATGGCTTAAATCTTCCAGATCATAACCCCTGACTGAAGTCTGATCTCACAACTCGAAATTCGAAACTTAACTCAAAACTCTAAATATTTCTTAAATTGTACAACTCAAAACTGTAAACCTGCCTTAAATCTTATCGATCAGAACCTTAAGCTTAAGTCTGATCTCACAACTCCAAAGTCGAAACATAAATCGTGAAACTCAACACTCTGAACTTGAATTTGACGCCTCCAGAGTTAACTCGAATCTTACAATCTAAGACCATTAACGCGACCCGGATCCTCCAACTCGAAACCGTGAACATGGCTCTGTTCTTACACCTCAGGAACTCCAAGCATCACTCCAGTTCCACACCTCAAGACTAAAATCTGACCCAAAGTTTACAGCTGAAGACCTTGATTCTGATCTTACAACTCAAGTCCAAACCTGACTCAAATCTTACGACTCGAGACTCCAAACTTGATTTGGTTTAAGTGTTTGACTTGAATCTCTGGGCTGAATCCAGATCGTGTAGATCGGACTCGATACTTTATTGATTTTAAATATTAAGAACTCAGTACATGGTTGTAGGGTGCTGGATTACTGATCCCAAGGTCAGGGGTTCAAGCCCCACGATCACTCGGTTGTCCCTGCTGTCCCACCAGTGCCGCTAACAGGGTTACCGCAGGCCGGCGGTGTCTCTCCCTGTCAGAGGGATGTAAAAGAACCATCGCTGACTTTCATAAAGAGGATCTGCAGAGCCGTCAGCGAGTTTCTGCCCTGCGATGGCCTGGCGAGCTGTCCAGGGTGCACTCTGCCCTCGCCGCTGAGACGGGCACCAGCCTCCCAGCGGCCCTCATTAGGATTAGGCGGGTCAGAACATGAACAAGTGAATAAATGGTGGTGTAATTGCAATAAGTTGATTTTGCGAAATCGAAAGAAAAACTGCGACTGGCTTGCGTTTTATAGAACCAGAAATACTTTGGACTACAACTCATGATTTCTTTTTTTAACGGTATTCAATCCAGCGAGTTCGCCTGCTTGCTTGCTCCTTTTAACCTTTTACAACGTGATAGATTTTTTCTTTTTTTTATTCCGCTAAACCTTTAAGTACACATTGTGAAGCCTGTGATGTCAAGTGTTACTGGGGCAGAGCTGTTGTGTATTAGCATTGCGTTCATGGCGCTTTTATTATACGCAGTGACATGATGAGAGCAGCGGGGCAGCCTGTTGACTGAGCTTAAAGCCTGAGGGCTTCTGCTCTCTCTTACACAGCATGCATAATTACAGAGTAATAACTCCGAATTCATTTGCCTCCGCGCGCCCTCTTCTTCCCGTTTCCTCTGGCTGCGGCGCTCTGTAGCGTTGCCCAACCTCGCACCTCGTGTGCGACCTCTCCACGCCGAGGTGTTCGGCGTGCCCGCAGGTGGCTGGCGGGATTGAGGCGGGCCTCAGGCCTCGCACACTTTACCCAGATATGAAGTGACAAGTATTTACTACCCTCCGCGCTCACACCTTCTTCCATTGCGTTGTTCAATTCCCGCCTGCTCTGCTGTCGTGAGCGTGTTTCTTTAAGCGCGCTCTGAACGCTTTGCCATTATCCTTGGAAGGCAGGGGGAGAAAACGCCTGCCAGCCGCTCAAAGAAGTTCGTTCGGCTTTCAAATAAATAAAAGAGTGTTTCGCTCAGACATTAAAGCCACTTCAACTCAGCTTTTCTTCAAACCTTGTCTGTTCTTCGGTGTCTTTGCAGCTTCTCCGAGCCCGAGCGGTTATCTTTCATGGTTCCGCTTGCGACTCGTTGGCCTAGTTTACATATTAAGGCTTCGCAATGTCAAAGTGTACGCTCTGTATCAGAAAGAAAGTGAGACGTCTTGTTTTTTACTTTTAATCATCCGGAATTATGCATCGTCTGATCCGCCATCAGATCCCATTCCTTTCTGAGGCATTGCGTTTCTAAATTCGACTTGAAGCGATGAAGACGTCGTTATTTTCTGACATTTTCTCCCAAATCTTCCCCCCTGCCCGTTCCCGTCTAGCAGGGCAGCCGGCACTCACACCGGATATCGCTAACACATGCTTCGTCTCAAACAACTGAGGTCATGATGGTAGTAGTGCTAACTCAGGGGTTACGGTTCTGGACCAGAAGGTTCCGGGTTGAAACCCCAAAGTTTCCTCTGTAGAACTCTTGAGCGAGAGCCTCATCCTTAAAGAAATATTTCTAACCATGAAAACGAGAGCTAGCTTTCTTTATATTTCTACACCACTGTGTTCAAAAAGGTTTCTCTGATGTATTTCAAAGTTGCGACAAGATGGGAGGGGCTAGATATGTATCAACCAATCAAACTTATTCCCTCGTAACCAAATCTGGCTAGCTGGCACGGTGGCGCAGTGGTTAGCATGGCTGCCTAACAGGGTTCGAGTCCCAGGCCCAGTAAGGGGATTTCCGTGTGACGTTTGCATGTTCTGTCCCTGCTTGTATGAGTTTCATCTGGGTGCTCTGGTTTCCTCCTACCATCCAAAGACATGCACATTAGGATGATTTGGCTTTACCAAATTTCTCCAGGTGTGAGAGTGAATATTTGTGTGTGTGTGTGTGTGTGTGTATGTGTGTGTGTGTGTGTGTGTGTGTGTGTTGGCCGGGTGAACTGTTCAGGGTGTACCCTGCCTTAGCTTGAATCCAGTCGGCTAAGATGGGCTGAAGTCTCCCAGTGATCTAAAGATAAAGGATGAAACGGTACTGGAGCTGTTTTTATTTTCCGCGTTTTCCGTTTCAGGTTCCTGCTGCAGTGCTTTAGTCTTTCAAAGAAATAATAAGTAAACATCACGTCTGAGCTTGCATTGAATAACAGCAAGTTATAATAATAACAACCCAGTGGCGTTTCCGGGTAAAACCCTTCTCTAAGAGTCTACACCTTTAGCTCTTTTTAAATTGTTTTTTTTCTTTTTTACTGGTAATGATATCAGTTTTATCTTTCCAACAAGGGAAGTTTTCCAATCTCAACATCAATCATTAACACTCGCTATGTTCCTCACAGGTTGTTTCCAATACAACACGCTGAGATCTGACACACTTTCCACCTTGTTTTTTGTTGTTGTTGTTGTTGTTGTTGTTGTTGTTTTCTTGCTTTCTTTCTTTTGCCTTCCTGACTTTTCAGAATATTTCTGTGATCCTCGAGCAGCAAATTGGGTTTGATTTTCATTGGGAAACAAAAGCTTTTGTCAAAACCTTGATCCACCTGTTTACTTGTTTACTTCTCTGGCGCTTGTATTTATTTTATGCTCTGTTGTTTTGACCTTTCCGAATACTGTAACCACTGTGCAGCATAATTAATATGATAAATAGTTATTTTTTAAAGTGATTGGAGGTGGAAATGTGGTTTATTTATACTATAATATATATATATATATTAGGTATTTGAATGCCTTCAAACTGATAATTAGGCGTAAAACTAAAGAAGGAAGGCATTGATTAAATTTTTGCTGTTGTGTGTAACTATAATCTTTTTTTTTTTTTAAAAAAGTAAAAATAAGTATTTTGTGTAAATATAAAGTTGTCTGATGAATATTGGTAGAATTGGATGTATTGTTTTAGTATAATGTAGTGTATTAATCTATCTAATTTAAAAATTATGTTAAAGTAATGTTGACATAATGTAGCACTAAGATAAATTTAAAATGATAGCAGTTCAAGTTGGAGAACTTTGGTGTTTTTAATCTTTCTAAATTTTTTTAAAAAGAGGGAAAACAAGAAAAAGAAAATTAAATATAAACTGTGCAATTGTGTAGTTCAGGCTTCTTCCATTTAACCCTTGACCTTTGAGATTGTAACCAATGAAATGTCTCTTTAAACTTTAAAGGCAGCATTGATAACGAACGACTGGCGATCGCTAGGCAGCGAATCCCATATCGACTCGGTCGAGTAGTTGACGAATGGCTACTCGACAAAGGTAAAAACCCCATGATTAAAACCTAAGCAGTAATTTGAACTTTAAAGTAATATTTTTTAGCACAATTAAACAAATAAATTAAATGTACAGTTAAACAGACACTAATAATATTAAATTAAATTTTTTTAAAAAGCAGATAAATGTAGTTTTAAGTTAATTTAATGTATTGAAGTAATTTTTGACGGTTTGTTAAATATACATTTCTATTATAGATATATATATTTATATGTTTTTCTGTTAATTACAGGTTAAAGGGACTGTAATGTAAATCTAATTAGTTGATAAATATATACGCAAAACAGTAATCGCAATATTGTTATTTTTAAATGATTAAAAGAATAAAGTAACTTTAATTTGTTTGTCATTTAGTGCTTTTTTTTTAAAAATATTGCTATTAACATTATTTTATGTTGACGCTTATGGACTTATTTAATCTGTAATTTTTTTTCCTGCTAAATAGATTTCAATTCATTGGCATCAGAAGTCCCTTTAACAAACATGTTAAATGTACGCAAGGCATAAAGTAAAAAATTAAACAGCGAGGAATGACATTGAAGTGCATGCTTGTGTTGTTTGTTTGGTTGGCTGGTTGGTTCGTTTGTTTGAATAAATGGGAAGAAAAAAATTCAAACCTCGTACACTGAAAATGTGCCATTGTTGTTTTGTTATCAGGCAACTCATCACTTGTTTTGTTAGCGGAAAATTATTTTTCTTTGGCTTTTTCTATTCATTTCTTCATGGTATGGTTTTGTATATTTGTATATTTATTTATATATATAGTCATGTTTATGTGCTGTAAGACGCATTTTACTAAAATGACGCCTACGGTTCCTAATCCGATCCACAGCTGAAAGATTTGTCGGTATGTAAGTGTTTCTGGTACACCACTCGGTTTTAAACGGCGAACATCTTGTCTCCAAAAGCTAATTGGTTGACAAAGCGGAAACATCTGTTTTTCGATGCCGTTACGACATTAGCGAAAAAAAATTTAATTAAAAAAAAAATCTCTTTAACCACATATGGAGCGTTCATATGGAGAGCGAGCTTTTTCACGACGCCTTCATTAATTCTGACAAACGATTCGACGGTTCTCTTTTGGGAGGCGGCTGTGGGAGTGAAAGACACACTGAGCGAAGGCTTTGGCGTCCTTTTAGAGAAAAAAAAAGAAAGTGTTTTTTAATTTACATTTTTTACATTTAAGTTTATTGCTGTTTTGCCATCACTCTCGATATCTACAAATTTATATCATTTCATTTCACGGCTACCCTCATCATCATAACGGCGGATAAATTACAAGCCGCTCCTGCTGGCGCTGGGTAATTTATCCCGCTCGTCACCCGCCGGCAAAATAATCCGTCTTTTTCCCCCCAGGCGTGATTATTCCACAACATTCTTCCCGACCATTTTTTTTTCTTTAGAGTGTATGTTGTGCGGCGCGTAGGCGCTCGGAGCACTGCTGCCGTCCACTGGAGCTCGATGCTTTTCGTTTCCCCCTCCCTCAGGTCGGCAGCTCACCATTTTTAACAGCCAGACTACGATCCAGATTGGAGGCTGGGAGCGAGACAGGAGTCGCTCCTTCCAAGGCCAGATGTCAGGCCTCTACTACAACGGGTTGAAAGTGTTCAACATGGCTGTCGAGGGAAACCCGAACATCCGTGTGGAGGGCAGCGTCAGGCTGGTGGGTGAAGCGCCTTCCTCTTCCTCTTCATCCTCTTCCTCCTCCTCCTCCTCCTCCTCTTCTTCCTCCTCTATCACGCCTCAATCCAACGCCTCCACCTCTATCATGGAGACCACCACGACCACCAGCAGCAGCAGCAGCACCACGACAGCCTCTGGCCGCCGGGTGAAGCAGACCACGCCCAGAGAGACGCAGCAGGTGAGGAGCTTTCTTGTTACTTGTATGTTGGATTTGAACACGGTGGTGGTTCAGGTATCGTATCCCACAAATTTCAGCTCTCAGACAGATGGCCTCACAGTAGCTTCATGCACTCTTTGATATGATGCGGAATTCATAGTGGAATTGTTGGCTATATGTTGCCCTGGCCCTGAGGCAGCAAAACAAGCCCAAACCAATGCATTGCCACCGTTATACTTCAGAGCTGATACGAGGTTCTTCTCTGGTTCTTCTCCATGTGTTCTGTGACTGTGGCCTTTGATTCATCTGTCAAGGGCACATAATTCCAAAAGTTCTGTTTTTGGCCTGGTGTAGCACGGTGGTGTCGTGGTTATCATTCATGCCTTACACCAAGAAGGTCCTGGGTACAAGTCCTGGGTCTGGCAAAGCTGTTTCTGTGTGAAGTTTGCATGTTTCCCCCATGGTTGCATTGGATTTGTTCTAGGTATGAGATGATTAGAATAATCAAGATTAAACTGTTTCAAACTTTTTCTACATTTTTTTTCCTGGCATGCCTCCCATTCAGGTCAAATTTGTTTCTTTCAGACTGTTGCTCAGTGTCGATGTGTGCACCTTCACAACAACAGTTATAAGAGAGCCAGCTACAGCGTGACCCCAAAAAACCTTTTAACAATCCAATAAAACCAAGCGTGATGGAAGAAAAGTATTTGATTAATAGTAATTGAAACCTTAAAACAGGCCATTTAAGAAAAAATGATGGAATTTATTTTTTTTAAAAATGACTTCCTGTAGGGGCAGTGGTGGCCTGGTGGTGCGGTGCTGGATTGCTGATCCCAGGGTTGGGGGTTCAAGCCCCACTGTCAACAG
>JAQNCB010000011.1:17629039-17642257 GCA_030068295.1 Euristhmus nudiceps | reverse complement strand
GATGGCCTGGCGAGCTGTCCTGGGTGTACCCTGCCCTCACCCAGAGTCGGCTGAGATGGGCGCCAGCTTCCCTGCGACCCTAATTAGCATTAGGCGGTTTATAAAATGAATGAATGAGTAATAATAATTATAATAAGTGCATTTATAAATTATAAGGGAAGATTATCAGCGATTGGGCGGTACGGTCCTGTCGTGGTTAATACATCAGCCTCACCGCAAGAGAGTCCCGGGTTCTCCCTGCACTTGTGTGGATTTCCTCTGGGGACTCCGGTTTCCTCCGACAGTCCAAAGACATGCTCATTCGACTGCCTGGCTATTTCTAATTGCCCCTTAAGTGCCAGCATGAATGTGAGCATGGTCGTGTGTGTTGGTCTGCTGGCCGATGTGTTCAGGGTGCGCCCCAGCTCCGCCTCCTCCAGGACAAGAGGTCTTCCTGTATTTTTAATGGCACGGCCGCATGTGCCGTTGGTCGTGCTGGTTGAACTGGCTGAACATTCTTCTGCTGATTTATTGGGCGGTTGTTATCCGGCTCAAGCCAGATGTAGGTCAATATAAAAGCGCACCCTACCGGGGGTAGTTTATATCGGCTCGGTAATGGGATACGAGCTCCATTTGGCTTAATTGGTCGTACCAGACTGTTGGTCTGGGCAGTTCGTAGCATAACGCCGTTCAATTTGGAATGCTGCTGGGGAATCGGAGCGACCTGTTAAAAACAGGATAAACCCCAAATGGACCCTTTGCTTTCACTCGCACCGTTCTTAATGCCTTCAATAAGCAACGCGCTACGTTTAGATCGTTACACTCGCTCCTTCCTCGGCAGTATAGGCAGCGACACGATACACCATCGCTTCTTTCAGGGCAGACTTACGGTGAGACCCAGAGGCCCTATTGCAGAGGGAAAAAGGAATCGCATTTGTTGTTTCCGACAGCTTGGTGTTGCCGTGAATTGGGCGACGCACACATTACCGTCCGGAAACTATGGGAAATGTGTCGACGTTCCCAACATTCTCGTCCTTCCTGCTCTCATCAATCCCGCTAACGAAAAAGGTCTGCTTATGTGCGCCGGTCATCACGGCATAAACAGACATGATCAGCCCATTACCTGTACGGCATACGGCGAATGCCATGACCTCTTTCCACTCCTCTCTCTGCCTGCGATCCGTTTTGTAAATAAACCCCTTTGTGAATAGCAAACGAGGAAAAATTGTTTACCGTGTATTCGAATTCCTCCTGGTTTTGTTTCCAAACTGGCTAGAAGCCTCTCTCTCTCTCTCTCTCTCTCTCTCTCTCTCTCTCCTTTCTTTTTCTCTCCCTCACTGTGTATTGATGGCTGGTAAGACAATGGGCTGGGGGTTTAGGGATGCTGGCGAGAGTTCAGGCCCAGAGAAGCTTGTTAGACATTTTACGCAAATCAGCTGAGCGGTTCGGTTCTCAGCCCTAATCTGTTTCCAAATCACGTCTGCGCATCGTCTCGGGGTTCCTCAGAGGCACCAAAGGCTCCTTCTGTGCACATTCATCAAAGTGCCCTTAAAGAGGACTATTCATTTATTCATTGATCTTCAAGAACCACTTTATCCTGATCAGGATCATGGTCCGAACCCTACCCCGGGAGCTCCAGGTGCCGGACAGGCATCCACTCTTGTTAGGAAGATATTCCTCTGCAAGACGATTCGCACCTGGAGGCTGTGTCATCCGAAACACTTACCTTCATGGTCTGCAAGCTGGGATGAAAACCAGTGAGAATTGAAGAAGCCTGTAGGGAGGTGAACGCAACATCATTCTTCCATGGATTCATTTGACTGGCCACTCAAACTTTCTAGGGTCGCGGGAAGACTGGAGCCTATCTCAGCTGACTCTGGACGACGGTGGGGTACAGTCTGAGCGGCTTTCCAGTCCATTGCTGAGCCAGTACACACACACAGAACCATTCATACTCAAACTCATTCGGTCAAGTGGCCTACCGTTCATGCCTTTGGATTATGGAAGGAAACCAGAGTACCTGGAGGAAACCCCGGCAGTCACAGGGAGAGAATGCAAATTCGCTGATCGCTTGAACCAGGCCTCAATCTAGAGGCGTAGTTTAAAATTGGTAACATGCTGACAGTTACATTTAGGCGTCCTGTAGCCGGTTGATACGTGGAAATGTGGCTGGGGGTACTGTGGTCTTGCTGCCGGATTTTGAAGAATAATTGCAAATGAAGAGGCCGTCACCGCCAATTGAATTGATTTGACGCTTGGACCGTAACCAAACGTTCCAGGAATGGAAGTCATACCCTTGCGGTTGACAACTGGCGCACAAGTATTCCGAGAAAAGTGGCCCAAACAATGATAGGGTAATGCCAGGAGACCCCGGAAAGAATGCGTCCAAGTTTTCAGAGTAATTCCCAAGGGAGGGCCTTAAACCATATCACCGAGACCAGATGTTCTCCACCCTCGTCCTGGATGCCTACCGTCTTGCACCTTTTGGTCTTTTCCTTGCTCCAACACACCAAATCGGACGAATAAGTCACCTAGAAGTATTGTGTAAAGCTCTGTGGGTGGGACGTTCCAGGGTGGCAGCACCCCTCTCTGTGACATCATTACAGACTGACCACGTCAATCAGTAGGGTGATGCCACAGAGTCGGTAGGTTGCGTATCGTGTTGGCGGGACACTGTGACAAAATGGCCGAGATACAAAGAGACAGTG
Organism: Euristhmus nudiceps; assembly: GCA_030068295.1. Lineage (NCBI taxonomy): Eukaryota > Metazoa > Chordata > Actinopteri > Siluriformes > Plotosidae > Euristhmus > Euristhmus nudiceps. Next base: position 17,639,570 of record JAQNCB010000011.1, on the reverse strand, counting down.
CGCCCCAAGGGATATCATCGTGAAGTGGTCCCACAGAGGATACGGTGTTCTCCTACACCGGGGTGAGGAACCTCTGATGAAGACCAGCATCTCACTCCATTTACTCCTGGAAGAGTTCAGAGACAGAAAACAGGAACCCAAAAAAAGGAAATATGACTTCTCCCATGATCCCATTCATTCCCCTGACACACTTTCCTCTCGCAAAGCGCGCTCACCCTTCCATTATCCCCTCCCACTCCCCCGCTGGGCCATCACGGAAAATGGCTGCGCACAGGGGTTGTTTGGTCTCCATCTAATTTTACCCTTGGGTGCACTCGAGTGGAATTTATAAGGACCTCACATTATTTTATAGACTTCTTTCTGGCACAATTTCTCGATAAGTGTCGTCAGGTATTCACGGAGAGCTAACGAAGAGCCGAGTGTGCGTGGACGGCGAGACAGGCGGAGGAAACGAGCGAGATGGACCAATCAAAACAAGATGAGCGATGCGGAATTACCGTGTTCTTCTACGCCAATTAAGCCGCCGATGTTTGCCAATGACCTTTATTACTGAGATCGTTATCGGAGCGCTAAAAAAAGGTCCGGGAATCAGGTCAGCTCGGTGCACTGACATTTTAATGAAAACATACTAGCAGTGGATTTTGTCTGTAGAGGTTACAGCATTGTGGTATTTGTCTTCTTGACAACCACTCAGATTTTATATATATATATATACTTATTTTTATTAATTTATAAACATCAAAAGGAAACTGTAATGGAGTCATTCAGTCATCTGCCAAACTGCTAAGTGTTACCTTAATCCGACTGGAAACACAGGGACGCTGGAGCCTATCTCAGCCTACTAACTTTAATTAGTTTGGCAAATGAGCGAAAGAAAAAGATCTTGAACCTGACAGCCACGCAACCTCTTCCACTCACATCTAGGGGCAATTTGGAACCGCCAATCAGTTTTTGGACTGTCAGAGGAAACTGGAGTACCCTGGACGCCGGGGACTTGAACCCAGGACCTTCTTGCTGTGAGGCAGACGTTGATGTATTAAGGGAAAAGAATACCTCGAGTTTTCTGCGAAGACTATTTTTCATTTTAATTTGTAAGTGGGCGGCAGCGGTGGCCTGGTGGTCGGGTGCTGGATTACTGATCCCAAGGTCGGGGGTTCAGGACTCACTGTCCCCGGGTTGTCCCTGCTGTCCCCCCACAGTGCACCTAACTGGGTTACCAAAGGCTGGCCGTGTCTCTCACTGTCTGTGGTGGGAGGGATGTAAAAGAATCACCGCTGACTTTTGTAAAGAGGAGCTGTGTAGCCGTCAGCGTGTTTCTGCCCTGTGATGGCCTGGGGATCTGTCCAGGGTGTACTCTGATCTCACCCAGAGTTGGTTGGGATGTGCTCCAGCCTCTATGCGACCCTAATTATGATTAAGCGGCTTAGAAAATGGAGGACGAAGAAGGTTCAAAGAATGATGACGACGATGATGACGATGATGACGATGATGATGATGAATTTATGAAGTGTTTCCCTCTAAGGAAAAATCGAACGAGGTGCATCAGTGTCGTTTACCAAATATGGAAGAAAGCCCGCCTCGTGTTACAAGGGGACACCGTGCACGTGCAATGCATGATTTCTGCAGGACCTCGGAAAGTCCGTGTAGCTACTTTTGCTTTCGTAAGTGCACAGTGCACAGTAACACTGCCCCGCCCACCTGAGACCGGTCCACCTTCCATATATGGTAAAGAACCGCAGCATGTGTCGTCTGATTTTTGTTTCTTTTTTTTAAATTCCGGGACTAATTTGCCTTTAGCGCAATTCCCTCGTTTTGGAGTCTTGCCCCGACACCGAAAGCGGATCGCCGTGAATACGTGCAGCTCTGGCGGCCGTGTACCTGCACGTCGTCCCAGCGCCGCACCTCCGTCGGCCCCTGCGTGACGCCAATCAACAGATCAGCGCAGACTGCAGGTGTGAAACTCAGCCTGAGCTCAGACCGCCGGCTTTCCATCACCTCGAGGAAGAAGGGAAGCACGGAGCGAAGTGTCGCACTGCAGGAGAACCCACAGCTAAATCCGTCCTGGGAGCCAGACGTGTTTGCAAATAACGCAAATCATTTCTCGCCACTTTTCCTTTCGTTCTATTTCCAGTTATTTCTGAGAACGTTTAGCTGCTTGAGCTTCAAACACGTACGAGGTCGGAGACTATATCCGCTAAGCTTTTACTAATCCATATATTAATAAATTATTATGCAGACATTTACACACGCACGCACACACAGCTTTACAAAACAATGTTTAACATTTGTTAGAAGGGCGATAATGCACATTTTATTATGTATTTTATTTTATTTCATTTATGTAAATATAAATAGTTTCTGACTTCTATTTTGGATTAAATGAGTTATATAGTCACATATTCATCTAATTATTTAAAAAAATCAGAAATGAATGAATAAACAAAGATAAGCAGGGGGTTGGACAGGGTGTGGAGTTTGCATGTTCCCCCCGTGCATGCACTGGTTCCCTCCAGGTACCCCAGTTTCCTCCCTCAGTCCAAAGCATCGCACACGAATCCAACCAAATTCCAAAGTTAACCCGAGGTGTGAGTGTGTTGGCCCTATGATGGACTGCTGAGCTGTTCAGGGTGTACCCAGCTTTCACCCAGTATTGGCCGAGATAGGCTCCAGCCTCACAGCGACCCTAGTAGGATTAAAAGGTTTGGTGACCGTGGTAACTATAATTTAATCAAGAAAAAATATCTCATGTATTTTTTTTTCATTTAATTTGCATTAATTTAATTTACTTTGCATTTTATTCATAAAATTAAAAACATTTTTAACTCTCGCTCGATTCACTTCCTTCATTTTCCCCTTTACTGAAGGAAGTAAATAAAAGGATGATAACACAACCTGGACCAGCTGTCTTTCACTCCTTCTTTAACGTGTCTCTGTCCTCGTCTCCCGTCCTGACTGTCTGACCCCAAACAACAAATAACCCCAGTCCTGCATCGTCCCCACACTGGTCCTGACGTGAAAGGGTGACAGCCCACAGGATCCTTCTTTTTTTTTTTTTTGCCTTGAAGGACTGAGTTTGCTTCACACCTGTCCGATGGGATAACGCTGGCAGTGGCAGAAACCGCTAATCTGTTCCAACGCTCGCTCGCACTCCATTCCCCGAGGCATCTTCCCCCTGTCCTTGAGCTTCTGCGAGCATCCCTGGACTAGCGTTACACTTTAACAGGCTTATATTAGACACTGATACACACACACACACACACACACACACACACACACACACACACACACACACACACACACGCCTGCAAATGTGTACAGCATGGAGATGTGCGGCTTCGACAGGACAGAGAGAGAAAGTGGTGAAGGAAAGCTAACGATAGCAAAGACGCGAACACGTCCACCTGATCCGCTTCTAAAGCACGGTGTGGTTGGTGTGGTTGGATACGTCCTTGTGGACGATGTAGTTGGGTTTTGTTTTTTTTTTATTTAAATAGGGATATTGTTTCAATTATGAATTAAAAATGATAATGATAACTCCGCCCCGAATATTAACTGTAACCGTCATGAGCCCTAATTTAGCATATATTTGCTAGTTGCCGTGCAGAATTTTATTTGCTAGTTCGAGTTTAGCGCTACATTTCTCAGGTCTATCCTAGCTTACATGTTTTAATTTAGCTAATGCTATATGTGCTGGTTCTCAACTAGCTTACATTCACTAGTTGTCACTTAACTTATATTTGTTATTTCTTGCTTAGCCTACATTTGCTATCTGTAGCTTATGCTATATTTTCTAGTTTTAGCATAGTTTACATTTGCTACTTTAGGCCTATTCAACATTTGCTAAGTTCTCATCTAGCTTACATTCATTAGTTGTCACTTAACTTAGATTTATTTCTTGCTTAGTTTACATTTGCTGTCTAGAGCTTATGCCAGGGATTCCCAACCTTTCCCAACTCAGGGCCCACTTGAAAGTCTCAAAAATATCTGTGACCCCCCCCTGCCACAGCCCCAAAGACAACAGTATAATTATAATATAATATAATATAATATAAACTACAAATCAATAAAAGCCAAATAATGTTTTCTGCGATGCCTTTAATTTTGAGGAAACATCTGGAACACACTGGACAAAAATGGCAGTAAATGGAAAGCTCAAAAATCAAGCGAGCATTTGTCATGTACAATATTAAATTGAACAACAACTTGATGCAACTTGATGAGGTTATGAGTGAACAAACATGCAACTTTAAATCTCTGAGTTCTGTGTGAATGGACAGATTCACCTTTATCAGTTCCTATAGTGGGACATCGATGATCCCTCCCATCGTCAGAGACAACCCACAGCACCAGAGCTGACACCGACACACGTTTTATTAGTGGATATAAAGGCGACTTGATGTGACTCTATCAGTGTTTCTGACAGACTGCAGTACATGACTGTATGTCTATCGAGTGAGTTGTTAAGTTAAGTTCGTAGAAAAACCAAACAGCTAATTAACCAAATGTACGCGATGTCCAAGGCATGTGTTTTCCTTCTGTCAACTGGACTGGAAATTTGGTTGAAGATGTTTCGCTACCTATCCAGGGAGCTTCTTCACTTCTGCAAAACTGCGCTAGGTGAAACTAACACCTCTTAGGAAGGGTGAGTCCTGAACCAAAGAGTATAAATTATGGTTCCCTGCATGAGTTTTTTAGAACTAAAGAAGCTCCCTGGATCGGTAGCGAAACGTCTTCAACCAAATTTCCAGTCCAGTTGACAGAAGGAAACCACACGCCTTGGATACTACGACCTGGACGACTGAGAATCTTCACAGACTTGTACGCGATGGTTTGGATTCCGCAAACAGATAAATACACTTGATGTAATATCCAGTGGCGAAAGCCAGGGCTTGTCTGGTTAGCCTGGATTTTAGTTGAAAGGTCATGCCATTGCTGTGCCAAAATAAACCCTGGGATTTCTCTTCAGCGATAATGTCTCTTAAGGTAAGCCTGAACGAGGGCTGATTAGCGTCTGTAGAGAAATGTATTGATGTGAATAGAGAAGCAGAAGAGAGACTGAATGATGCTTTATCAGCTCAGAGCATTAGTGGAGAGAAAGAGAGATAGAGAGACTAATGAAGGGTTTACGGTGCCGAGTGTTATCAGAGTTGATGGGAGTCGGATTATAATTTGGATGGCTCTCGTACATAATGGAGGCTCGCTGATATGTAATCAGTTTCCCATTCAAAGCGGCGAATGGCTCCCAAAGCAAAGGCTGCCAGTCATTAATCCCCACCCTCCCACCCTCCCACACACACACACACACACACACACACACACACCCTATCAGGCGTTTAGAGTACTGTACATGGAAGTGTGGTTTCATCCCAGAGCCGAGCGGCATCCGACGGCCGTTTTAGCCGTTCCTAATTTGAATCATTACGGCATTTTCGCACACGTTAGCGAAATCGCTAAACACAGCTGCTCTTTTTTGATAAGGGGTGTCCCCCTGGCGAATAGAACCGTGTTCTAGCGCCGCAGTCATTTTCATTACGGTGTGGGAAAACATTCTTGAGTGTGCAGCCAGGATCAGTTACAGCACAGCTTCCCGAGGACATGATCGCGCTGTGCCAAGCTCGCCACGCTGACTTGGGAGAGTCGATTTGGAGAGAGCGCTCGCCATCTGCTCGCCCTGTGACAAAAACCTGCCCTGCAATTACTGATCCAGCAACAATTTCCTCATATCTGTGAGCTTTGTTTACTTATTTATTGTTTTTTAGATGGCCGCACATAACCCGAAGCGATTGGATGAGCCCGGGATGGGATATAAATCCAAAAGAGAAAGCTGCAAAGATCCGTCTTTATCGAGGTCAAAATCGGTGCCACAAGATGTCGTGTCACTACGGAATGTGTAGGGCGGTCAGTAGGTAACGATGTCGCAGAAGGGGCGGGTCAATCGGTATGTGAAGTCACTGGGCGGGGCGCTAACACTGATGCCCAACCAGGGCTGGACCGATCATGTGGATTACTTTCAACGTCATTGGTTTGGACTGTCTACTGCCCATCTCTGTGAAATCCTCATGAAGTGTGTGGGTCATGTGACGGTTTGGTCGGCCATTATGACCGAGGGACATGAAGTCTGGCTCCTGGCCGAGCACCGCTAAGTAGTCCATCCAATAGGACGTCCCACAACTGGAAATGATGCCTAAAGCTCTGTGGGTGGGATGTCCCAGGATGGCGCCGCCCCTTACTGGACATTATCAGACGGTGTATGTCATGTGACACACTGGGGGAACATGATGGAAAACAGTGGAACCTCGAGATACGAAATTAATCTGTTCCGGAGTGGCTTTCATATCGTGATTTTTTTTTTCTCTATAATGAATCGTGTTTTTCTCGCCTAATTCGTTCCAAGCTCTACAAAAACACCACATTAAATTTTATAATAAGGGTAAAACCAGAATGAAATAAGAGCCAAATACATTTGAATCATTCAATATACACTGAATCTTTCGTATCTTGAGGTGCCGATGTACGTAGACTCCAGTCCCGAAGTGTAGCACAACTAAGCAGTCTGAACGTTATGTAGGGTGTCCCACAATGACTTTTTCGAAAAACTGCATTAACATAAACCTGTGATATGCCGCTCCACTGCTGCCAAAGCTGCCATCATAGAATCCCAATCAACATCTTCCGGCCAATCAGAATGGAGAATTGCTCTAACAATGCACAGCACTTTCTTTACTTTGTTGAAGATCTATAATCGAATGCTAACCTTTGATTTTTTTGTGTGTGTGTGTTTTTCCACAGCGAGCCCGACCGGTCCAGGTCTGAAAGGATACCCTGACCCGGTAGAGGTGGTCCGGGAGTCCAGCAGCACCACGGGGATGGTGGTAGGCATCGTGGCGGCAGCGGCCCTGTGTATCCTCATCCTGCTTTACGCCATGTACAAATACCGCAACCGGGACGAGGGCTCGTATCGCGTGGACGAGAGCCGCAACTACATCAGCAACTCGGCGCAGTCCAACGGGACCGTCCTGAAAGAGAAACCAGCCAATGTGGCCAAGAGCGCCGCCAAGACCAAGAAAAACAAGGACAAGGAGTACTATGTTTGATCACTCTTTCACTGGATGTGCTCCAGACCCTTTTTTTTTTTTTTTTTTTTTTTTTTTTTTAGACTTTACAGACTTCTGGATATTTTTATTTCCTCGTTCTCTTTATGAAAGAATAATAAAAATCCATATCCTGTGTATGATAGCAAGATCTGAACAGAGAAAACTGCTTTGGGAAAATAAATAGTCGGTTTATTTAAAGGTGTTGCCGGAACAGGAACAGTGTGGACGGAGGGGGTGTGTCACTGATGTCCGGACGCCGGGGACCGGAGGGCGGTATTGAAGGTGGCGTGGCTTTAACCGGGCATGAGGAAGGCAGTGCTGATTAAGTACCTGATATTAAACTGCGAAGCGGATTATCGACATGGAACCCAATCTGAACCTGAAACTGCCGGCCAACAAAACCCTCCGCTCCAGCGGACGAGCGACGGCGTATTCCCTTCCCAAAGCCTGGACGCTTTTCCACAACAGAATCTGTAAAATGGCGGAACGGTGGACGGTACATCCATGTTGAAGCTCGTGATCGTTCTTTGTGCCAAGAGAGACCAGTGAAGACTCTCCGGAGCCTCCTTTAACCACGACACCGGAGTGGAAAGGCTGCGAGCGTGAGGAATCGGACAGCATCCTGAAAGCAATCTCAAGGCCTTATGTTTTCGACCAGAGGGAAAAAAGTCACGGCCATAAAACAGTGGAGAAAATAATAATAATAATAATTAAATGACGCGACCGTTCGAGAAACTCTTGATGCACGCAACAGTATCTTATTACATATGTTTATACACCCACATCTAAATGTGCTCTCTGGACTGTGACTGTGGTGTTTTCTAGCCTGTTGTATAGATGCAAAGTTATAACTGCTCCTCGATCATGTTTTTTATTATCATCATTATTATTATTATTATTATTATTATCATCATCGTCATTTCATTTTGGTTCTGTTTCAGTAATAAAAAGTTTCAAAAAAAGGAGAAAAAAAACACGACGTAAATGTCAGTAAATGTTGCTCGATGGACTTTAATTACCATTTGAGCGGAAAATCAAAGCTTATTTGGGTTGCTCGAGTTCATTGGTTTATCTTTCAGGCTTTAGCCAGACTTCATGCTAAACGCTAAACCACCGTCACCGCCCTGCGTTCTGTCCTGTTATCGAATGAGTCAAACAGAACAAACAGAACGAGTCCCATCGTGATGGATGGCGTCCGATCATCCTGGGAAAATATGGTTTAAAATCTGCTTCATGTGTGTGTGTGTGTGTGTGTGTGTGTGTGTGTGTGTGTGTGTGTGTGTGTGTGTGTGCTTCAAAGTGAGGACCTTTTGGTTGCCTGGGGGTTCAGACTTGGTGTTTAGGCTCCAGTTGGATTTGGTGTTGGGGCTCAGGACTCGGATGTGATGGTTGGAGTCCGGTTTGGTGACCAATGGAACGCATTATGTCACTGATGTCCCCACAATGGCAGAAGAACGGGAATCAGATGTGCACGCTTCATATTGAGGATTGGAATACATTTTTCAAAAAACAAAGGGGACGTTTTTGGGGACGTGAATCGCTTTCTTCTTGGTCCTGACTTTTTGAAAGTGCTGTTTGAGGGTAAAGACTTGGTTTGAGGGTTCAGGTTGGATCTGAGTTGAGGCTGGAGAGTTGTTAGGGCAGTGCTTCTCAAATAGTGGGTGGCGCGGTGTGATGCCGGGGGTGGGGTGGGGGGGGGGGGCGTGTGACCTTGGGCAACATGCTTTTTTTGCCATACTGGACTAGAACTAAGTGTAATAGCACCTCCAGGACAGTAGGTGGCAGTGGCGCTCTTATAGTCGTGCTATGGTGTCGGGGATTTCTGCAGCGAGCAAACCATATGAAATGAAAAGAGAAAGAATGTTAATAAAGTTTTTCTTTGTTGGAAGTTGAACTATATTTATTATTATTTTTGTTTGTTTTTAATGTTAATAAGGATACACTGTAATGCAGAGGTGCGCTAATATTAATTTTATAGATAAATAACACTATTTATAGTCACACGTGTGGGAAGAGCGAAATTTTTTCTTCTTCCTGGGGGGGTGGGGGGGAGATCACAAAAATAATTGAGAAGCACTGCGTTTGGGTAAAGGTTGCGGTCTGACATTCAGATACGATGGTTAACGTTAGGGTTCGGGACCAGGGAACGTGTTACGTTAATGATGTCCCCACAACCATAGAAGTACAGGAAAGTGTGTGTGTGTGTGTGTGTGTGTGTCTTATCATCAGATGTCATTAGACGTCTCCATTGGACGAGCAAGACAGGAAGTAAAGTCCAGGCTGCGAGTCGAACCTGCATTCTGTTTCCGTTCGGTTTATTTTCTAATTCTACCGATGCTTTTCTTTTCTACAGTATTTTCTGTTCAAATTGTGATGGTTCTTTATTGACCTCAAAGTACACAATTTATTATAAAAAAAATAGTTTTGAAAAATTAAATGAGTAAATAAAATATTACCGAAGCGAACAGAATGTCTGTGGATGTTTTATTCTTTTATTCGATGACGTCATTTTGCTCGTCATCAGGTTGCTGGAGTGAAATTATACCTGTCATGATGATGTCATTTGTGTGGAAGCTGTTTGGTTTGCTTTAAAGGTCCAGCATGTCGGGTTCAGCTGGCCAGTGGAATGCCCCTCCCCCTTTCTCTTACTCCTCCTCCCTCCAACAGTGTATTCGAGTGTACCGGTGGATGCCACGTCATTGTCGTGTACTTCCAAATGCTTACCCTGGCTTCACAGCGGCCCCGCGGTGTCCACGATCGCCCCGATTCGAAAAGGGCGCAGCTCTCTGATTTATGGCCGTGCTCAGACCACAACTGTGGTACAAAAAAGAGATGAAACTCAAAGCGACCGCGTCTCCAAGATCATCCAGATCCTCCTACGATGGCACATCAACATCTGTTACGCCCTGTTCAGTTCCGCTGCACTTCTCTACAGCTCTACGTTCTATCACGAGTGGCGTCAAACACTGCTCCGTAATAACCGTGACAGAATGTTTGGCACGATCGTCACAGTTCCACCGAGTTTTTTTTTCCCTACATGAAAGTCCGTCCTCCATTTTGATGATTTGATGATTAATCTCGTTAGCACGCACCAACAATCGCTGATTTTGCTTCCTTCCACTCATAAAAACAAGAAGAGCGCCCTCTAGAGGCGTGTCCTTTCTGCGCTTATATAGCAGTGTAACATGGCTTCTGAGACATGGCCCCGCCCCTCATTTACATAGCGATCAGGGGCTCAATCTAAGCTTTGCGAATTATGAATATTCCACGTTGTATTCCCTCTAAATCTGTCATAGTGCACCTTTAGCACCTTCAGCGTAGGTATTTTATATTATTTATATTTTATTTGCATCTTATACATTGTTTTTGAATGTTTAATTGTTATTATAAGCATTTATAGTGTTGAAGATGTATTTATTGATATTATATACACATAT
>JAQNCB010000011.1:17581530-17593148 GCA_030068295.1 Euristhmus nudiceps | reverse complement strand
TGCTCTTCCGGACATTCGGTAAAAATTTGGTGAAAATCCGTCCATAACTTTTTGAGTTATGCTGTTAACAGACAAAACAGACAGACAGACAAACAAACTCCGATGATTACATAACCTCCTGGCTTCGCATAAGGGGTTTCGCATGAGGTCAGCTGTGATGTATGTTCATCCATTCATTCATTTTCTGAGCTGATTAATCCAAACTAGGGTCACGAGGAGGCTGGTGGCGCCCATCGTAGCCGACTCTGGGTGACGGCAGAGTACACCCTGGACAGCTCGCCAGACCATCGCAGGGCAGAAACATGCTAACGGCTCTGCAGCTCCTCTTGATGAAAGTCAGCGATGGTTCCTTTACATCCCTCTCACCACGGACAGGGAGAGACACGGCTGGGCTTTGGTAACCCGGTTAGCGGCGCTGTTGGGGTGATGAATGTTATTAGTATTAACTGCATGGAAAACGTGCACTCTGATTGGTCTGCAATCTCAGGGTTGTAATTCATATTCTGACGGACGCATTACCACGGCTTAGAACGTCCACAGAAATCGAATTTTACGTTGTTTTTATGTATTTCCTTGTAGTATATTGGAAACGCCAAGCTGTGAGGCAGACCCGCTAACCACGACACCATCGTGCTCTACTTGCTAACAGTCACATTTTCTCTTCACCCCTTTACTTTTCACCCTTACTGCGTTTTTATTCGGCACTTGGAACCTCACAGCACGGTGGCATGTTGAGCATATTATCCCATGTTGCGTTCTCGTCACCTATGAAGCTCCTTATATTCCATTCCCGAGCAAAAAAAAAAAAAGGCTGAAATCCCATTCTGAAATCCTCTTATCTACCGACAGCATGTGCAGCAGCAATAGAAACTCATAAATCAGAGGCGCGATCCGGAAGATAACGGCAACGTGGCCTTTCTGTTGTCCGCACCAGATCGGGACTTTCTCTGCTGTTTATTTGACCCGAGTGTTGGATTTCTCTCCATTGTGCCCAGGATTTAAAATATTCATGACCCATAAACAAGCTTCTCTGGCTGAGTGAGTGAGAGAGACAGCCAGTGACAGAACCGTGACAAAAGATTTGCAGAGCTTCGGGAAAATGAGCAAACAGGGCCTTTGTTGGAAGTTGCTTTGCTTCGTATGTGTAACCTTTTAACGGGGATGAAAAGAGAAAAAAATCCACGTTATTTATTCCAGATTATTAGGTCAAGTTGTTCTGCTAGCAAGTGCATAATATTTATGATAAATAGACATTTTAAAAAAGGAAATGCAACACGAAGAACGCAGCCTGGACCTCAGTCCTCAAGCATCACTGGCCGATTTTATTCTGTCTGTTGTTTGGTTCAAAGCCGTTACTTTTTCTGCTGATGTGGTCTTTGGGAACTCAAGGCTACTTTAAAATTCCTTGGGGTGATGTAGGAAGGTTACAGAAAAGGTTGTATTCATTATACAGGATATTATGAGATAAAAAACACTTCTTTGCCAATTCAGAGAGTATAAAAGAAGAAAAAAGAGGACAAAAGATATTCTATCCTGTGAATATTCTTGATGTCATGATTTCGGTGCAAAGATATAAGTAAGTTGGCAAGCTCCATAAAATAAATATATGATGGGCTTCATATGGTATACCTCAAGGCTGTATTTTAGGCCAGATCATACATCCAAGCTTTTCATACATTTTCTTCTGCTAGGTATTGTTTTAATCAGCTGTGGGGTCATATTTTAATTCATTTATCAAGGTGTTATAGCGGGAATCATGTTATTCCAATCAAACAGAGGGAAGGGAACCCTGAGTCTGATATTTTTGACCAGCTGCTGAGATTTTTTTTTCTTGCACTATACACAAAATTAGATGTCCTTTGCTTTACAATGTTTTTTCTTCACTAAGAGTAAACACATGCATGCTTGTTTGTGTACACTTTTCAAAACTTCAGATATTGTTAAAACTTACAGAATACCTTTTCAAAGCATTTTTCTTTTAAGCCGTTGATGGCTATTTTCTCAGAAAGCCACTAACCAGGTGCCGGCCATGCGACCTCCTGCAGAGCATCTGATGATGTCTCCTGTACCCAGTGGCTATTTGTAAAGGCCTGCCCTTGGCAGGCTGCTTTTCCCGTAATTGGCTAACAAAAACAAAGCAAGCATGATAGCTTCAGGTTCCAGTAGGAGGGATTAAACCATGCAGACTCCATCAGAGCCTCCAGAAAGTGCCACGATGGATCTCAGTAATCGGTAATTGAATTCCTGACGCCATTGCGGGGTGAGAGCGAGTAACAAACAGAAGCAGTGGACTAAAAGTCATCAGTTTCAGACTGAGCCTGAGATTGAGATGGTAAGCGAATCAATACTGCATTTCTATGGCGTGATGAACCCATAACCTGTCCGAGGGGTTTTGGGGGGAAAGGGAAATTTGATTGGCGAAGACGGAGTTAGAGAGGCATTGTGTAAAGGTACTCTCTGTCCAAAAACGGCTTGATGAGGTGTTTATCCGTGGTCTAGCTGAAAGTACCCATTGTGCAGAGCATGACAGTCACCTCTGAGAAAAAAAAAAAGTGGATTTTGATAAGACATCCATCTTCCAGTGCCGATGGTGACGGTGTACGCGCAGCAGGGGAATCTCTTACTGTGAAGTTAAATTCAGTCCCACGTGTGTCAGATGTCATTGCGTTGACGCCTGATGACATTAACAATGTCAGAGAATGTTTCTTTCATGAAATAAACTCAAACTTGCATGAGTGCATGACACTTGATGATAAAATTTTGAAAAAAAAAAAAAAGACAGATTTTATTTGGCAAGCTTTGTTAAATGGAGTATGATTTACGGATTCTAAATATGTGCCTTAGGAGATCTGTTGAAGGATTTGAGAAGAAAAGAAAACATGGCGCATACGGAGGTTTGGGTGGTGCAGCATACCAAGCATACCATTGTTTTTAAACAAATATCATTTTTTTATGATTCACTGATGCCTCTTTCATTCATTTTTTTATTGGCAGTAGTAGTTAAAGTGTGTGTTTCTGATGCTCATCAGAAAGCACTTATTTATTCTGTTTACGTTTCTCAAAGCACAGAAGTTCCAGGCTCGAATCCTGCAGCTGACGGAGGAATCTCTGAACGGAGACTGGAGGTCGGTTTCCTCTGGGTGTTCTGATTTCCTCCGACAGTTCAAAGACATGCAGATTAGATGGGGTGCTTGCTCGAGATTCCCCGTGGATGCGAGTAGTTGTTTGTTTCTGGTTGTTTGTTAGCCCTGAGATAGATTAGCAGTCTGTTTAGGGTGTACCTCAGCTCTTATGGAAAGTCAGAGAGGATTGGTTCCAGCTTCCTCCCAAACCAATATACGGATAAGGGATGGATGAATGAATGGACAGATAAGAGGTTGGATGGGTGTGTCTGGTGGATAGATTAATGGTTAAATGGATGGTTGGGTAGATAGTTGGATGAATGATTGGATGGATTGTTGGATGGATGGTTGGATGAATGAGTGGATGGATGGTTGGACGAATGGTTGCCCAAATGGTGGGATGGATGGATGAATGATTGGACGAATGGTTGGCCAAATGGTAGGATGGATGGATGGATGGATGATTGGATGGATGGTTGGACGAATGGTTGGCCAAATGGTGGGATGGATGGATGGATGGATGATTGGATGGATGGTTGGACGAATGGTTGGCCAAATGGTGGGATGGATGGATGGATGGATGGATGGATGGATGATTGGATAGATGGTTGGACGAATGGTTTGGCAAATGGTGGGATGGATGGATGGATGATTGGATGGATGATTGGATGAATGTTTGGCCAAATGGGTGGATGGATGGATAGATGGATGGATGGATGGTTGGATTGGTGGACAACTATACATAATGCATGTAATTTTTTCTCATTAGGGATATTATACTGGGTAGAAGTTATTAGTTTTACCCACATACCATTATCTGTATCTATGTTTTTGTTATTGGGTTTTTTGTTGCTTTTTTGTTTTGTTGGTGGGTTTTTTGTTTGTTTATTTTTTACTGAGTGCTTGCCGCTAGCAATGCTCCTTGCGTAAGATTATCTTAAATTCTAGGATTGACTGAATTATAAAACCCGTCCAGATCTGTTTATCACCATGAGGACGTACACAACGTTCACCTGGTAGCGGATATCGCTAGCAGATTTTGGAAGCAGATCTGATTATTTTACAAGTTTTTAAGCCTATTCATTGCGCTTTAACAGAAATCAGAATCATAATCAGAATACTTTATCGAACCCGGAGGAAATTGTATAAAATAATAAATTGTCCTTCGCCTTGGAGACCCATCAGCCATTAGAAATGGCGTCATATATTTTCTTGCTTTTTGTTTTTTTTTTTTTACTCATTAATGCAAAATCTTATTCTCTACTCTGTTCTCCTTCCCTCTCATCCTTTCCTCTCAATACCAGGTGATCTAATATCAGAAAATGGACACTAATGAATCTTTTTCTTGCTTCGTGCAGTGGGTATAAAGCGGGGGGGCACAAACCTGAATCCATAATTACGTTTATAGAAAAACGCACCCAAGCATAGAGGATGGGCAGAAAGCTATTCATTTGAAACGCATCACTGGAGATGGGTACAAGCACAGGAGATACGAACAGAGCGCCAACACCTTGAAATAGGCCGGTGAGGGCTGGCTGATGGGCTCGTAATGATGTACGTGCAAAAACGCTAATGTGGTAAAACTTTTCCAATAACATGACATTCAAGATATTTGTGCTGATTGTTTACATTTTCTTCAGTTACTTGAGATTAGCTACTCGATCAGAGTATTCTATTACTGTTACCACGTCGGCTGACTGGCACAACACGCCGACACTGGAGACTCCTTCCACCAATGCTAACTTACAGAAAACCTGATTATATCAGCAAGGTCGTTATGGTAGGGCATTAAAACGAGCACGATAATATAAATCTGCTTTAGAGCTGCAGTGCTGTCCAAACTGCTTTTAGGGAAAATTAATCAACAATCACCAACCAATCAGAATTGAGAAATATATAGACCAGTCAAATTTAAACTCATGACCTACGTGATTTTTGAGACCGAATTCTGAATTCTGATTCTGTTATCAGCACACAGAGCCTCAGGCTAATGGATGCCAATCCAATGTGCTTATTAGCACATTAGGCCACGCCCACACTCGAGCACGCACTAGGATGCAGTTGTCGTTTCCTCAATCCTCACTTTGCTGGCCGTCACAATTGCTTTATTTGCTCATCAAGGCAGCAGGATCAAGAGCTCAACAACCGATGAATCAGAATTACAAAAGAGCAGCTTTCCTGGAAGAGCTGCACGCCAATGTATACCTGGAAATAGCACGCCCCTAACATGACGTTGGCCACTGTTGCTCAGCAGGTCAGTTGTACCGCTGCCATCCAAAGCAAACGTCACTTTGCACGAGGCTTCTCGCATCTCTCCATGTTTCCTTGATGGGAGGAGCTAATGGGTTAAGATGCAAAAGATAAGACACTAGTGAGGAAACAAGGATGAAACTTGTCTAGCTTTTATTATTATTATTATTATCATTATTAGTATTATTATTATTATTATTATTCATTCTGAAACTAAATTTCCAAACATTTTTCTTGATCTTGCAAAATGTTCCCAGAAACTTCATGATTAAGAATTAATTCATTCTTGCTCCGTTGCCAGGTTTAATCTTACACACGGTTGTTGGCACGGTTTTATCTTGATTCTCCATAGATAAAAGATCTTTGTGGTAGAACTTTCATCAAACCTTTATTAGCTTGGAGATAAGCATCAGTGTACTACCTGTCTGCGTTATTCCCAGTCGTGCCAGAACTAGATTTAAATATAATTACCAAAGGGTGGAAAACCTGCATAATATGAGTCCGTAAGAGATGAAATTAATTCCACAGATGGTGCAGATTTGTTAAAAGGTTTCAGGTTGTTGTGAGGAGGAACGTGGTCAAGGTGGAGTTTGAGAAACAACTGCTTGGACAAGACCGTGTTATCGTTTTTGATGCGTAAGAGCTTATCAAATAAATACCTGGATAGATTTCAGTGAGATTGTGGGAACGGTGGTAGACGATGCAGCACACACTTAACATGTGTGGGAACCACGTCCTTTTTATACGTACTGCACATATTGTATCATGGTTTGCTGCTTTGTTCTGAGTGTTTAAGCGATAGTTTCAATTCTTAACATCAAACTATCCAATCATCTATCCATTATCTGTACCACATCCCATCACGGACATGTATAAAAGATGTCGGAGATTCTAAGGGATCAGAGGAAAAAAGAATTTTTGATTTATCTCAAACAGTCTCCGAGATATGAAGCAAAATGTAACTGCTTGTGATAGCGCCACCTGTTGGTGAAAATGTATCACTGCAGGAGTCGTTCAATATTCCGTTTGTTCTTTCCAGCAGATTGCACTATTCAAAAATCTCCTCCGGTGTATTGGGAGTGATTTTGACATGAATGGTCTTGAGTTTTGTAGAAATGAGGCAGGGTTGACCATTTTTGGATCCAACTGAAGCAGGAACTGATGCAATATAATAACCTGTGCTTTTTAGCTTCCTGTGTGCAAATGTTTACTATTTTTAAAAAAATGAAAAATTAATCATACTGCTTGAGGTAGCTTAATACTGAGCTCATTTATTACTTCTCAATAAGTGGTATGGAGATCGGGAGACACTTAGCGACAATAAAAATTAGCTGGAAATAGCTGAGAGGGTTTCCTATGCCCCTCCTCCTCATATGAAAGTAATACCAGCTCCAAAAGTAATGCCCCAGCACCTGAGTCATTTCTCAACAGGAATCGGTGAGGATTCCCGACGGTTCTGCTGTCTGAGGTTTGGGAGCCTAACTCTGCCAGCTCTTCTAAAAGGTCTGTACACAGCTTCAATCCATCCAGGGTTATAGTATCAAGGTACACCCTGAACAGCTCGCCGATCCATCCCAGGGCAACTGTTCACACTAACTCTCACACCTAGGGGCAATTTGGAACAGATAATTAGCAGAAGAAGGAGACCCATGCAAGCACCACGGGCCGTCTTGGTGTGTAGCGGACATGCTAACCACTACACTATCATGCTGCTCCACCTAAAATAATAAGAGTGTTTAATTACGGGCTCCCGCGTGGCGCATCGACAAGGAGCGCGATTATCAACCCCGAGATCGCAGGATCGAATCTAGTTTAATGTACACACTCCGTGACTGGGAGTCCACAGGAGCTGATTGGCCGGGCTCTCACGGGAGGCTGGGATGGAATACACTGACCTTCTTGTCAGTCACAGCGATCGCCAGACAGTCACAAGCTTCTGCAAGCTCATTTGTACGAGAAGGCAGATAGCGCTTTCCCTCCAAGTGTGTTAGACCCTCCCCATATATGCATGAGCCACATTTCGAAAAGAAGTGGGTGGCTAGTATCACATGTCACAGGGGGGGCGTGTGCATGCTTTCGCCCCTTCCTGGTCGGTGGTGGTGGTCAAGTGACAGGGAAGGTAACACCTGATGGGTGGGAATTGGATACGAATAAATTAGGGAGAAAAATGCAGAAAAATCAAAATGAATAAAAATGTTTGACTAGTCTGATTAGCATGAACATCCCTTTGTTAAAGAAACACAAACCGGCGTTAGAGTCCTGATCACTCTGTCAGGGTCTATTCTGTAATCACAACCAATTTTACGTGATTAATTTATATTCGCCAAAGCATTCTAAGTAAAGCAGCAGTAACGAGAGCAGCTTCTTTCAGCCGTCGCCTCGTTTCCTCATCTCGGGTTTAAGAGATAAGATAATCCTTTATTCGTCCCACAAACTGGGAAATTTACATTGTACAGCAGTAAAGTGGATAGTGCAACACAGTCTAAAAGTAAAAAGAAGAAAAAAACAAGTAGCATAAAAACAACTAAGGAACCATATATACAATATAAATAAATAATATAAGTGAATGATACAATATAAGTAAATAATATAATACTATTTTATATAATATTGTTTTACTCTCGGCCCACCTGATCACAGGATTCCAAACGGCCTGTAAACGTACACAAAGCAGGTTCCGGGGAGGAATTTCTGGATGAAAACAAATGTGGCGGAAGGCTGCGCACGACCTTGTTTCTCCTGCGGAAATGATGTATGAAATGCGAATGTAAATGGACATGCGAGACTCGTTCATAACGCCAGGTGTAAAGATCGATGCGTCTCAGCCGTCCACTTACGATCGGATCCCTCGAGATGGATGTGAGGAGGATAAAGCTGAGTTTGAGGGGAGCCCATTCTGCGGCGGTTTCACTTCTGTACTAAAGAAACGCATTAAAATGCACACACACACACACACACCACCATTCACATTCACACTCACACTCATTTCTCGGGGCAATCTGGAACAGCCAGTTAGCCCAATGCTCATGTTTTTTTTTATTGACTGTGGGAGGAAACCAGAGTCCTCGGAGGAAACGTAGGGAAACATGCCTTCGCCGAGGACTTGAGCCCAAGACCTTCTTTGAGGTGGACATGCTGACTGATACGCCAGCGTATTTTTTCAAGATGGATGACATTTGAGTTGCTTGGTGACTTGAAAAACGGCAAACAGAGCGACGACGGACCACAGATTTCCAACTCGGAATCCTTGTGGGCGGAAGTGTTGGCCCGGTGGTTGGCTACATGTTTTATACGCTTTACTTTTACAGTCTCTCCATGCTTTAAATTTTACTTAACTTTCATTCTATTTTATTCTTCTGTTTTTTTTAATTGAATTTTTATCTCATTTTATTATTTTATTTCTACTATTGTTTAATTCTTATAAATTTCCTTCCTCATTTATTTGATGTAATTTTATTTTCTATTGTTTACTGTTTTGCTTTTACTTCTGTAAAGCACATTGAACTGCCACTGTGTATGAAATGTGCGATATAAATAAACTTGCCTTGCCTTGCCTTGGGTGCTTGATGACTGATCCCAAGGTCGGCGGGTTCAAGCTCCACTATCACCAGGTTGTCTCTGCTGCCCCCACAGTGCCGCAAACTGGGTTACCAAAGGACGGCCGTATCTCTCACTGTCTGTGGTGAGAGGGATGTAAACGATCCATCGCTGACTTTCATACAGAGGAGCCGCGTTTCTGTTCAGGGTGTACTCTGCCCTCGCACAGAGTAAGCTGAGATAGGCGCCAGCCTCCCCCCCCCCCCCCTCACTGTGCTACAGTGGACATTCAATGTATTTCCAGGGTCTAAGAACTTTTTTTTCCTCATCGATAACTGATTCTGCCATCCTCCCCGTCTTGCCTTAATTACTGCCATACCGCTCTATCTTACGGTTTCCTTGGGCACGAACCCCAGAAATATCATTAACCACTCAGTCGACAGCGGCGGTCCTGCCGAGGGCTGCGCCTGTAGGCCGAGCACGCCGTTCATCATTAACAAAGAGCTCACACTTCCTCGGCGCTTGACAGACCTCGCATGCAGCACTCTATCCACCCAGAGTATATCATTATCCTCCATCAGCATCTCTCCGTCTCTCCATCTCTCCATCTCACCATCTCACCACCTCTCCATCTCTCCACCTCTCCGTCTCTCCATCTCTCCGTCTCTCCATCTCTCCACCTCTCCTCTCCACCTCTGTTTCTCCTTCTCTCCACCTCTCGGTCTCTCCATCTCTCCGTCTCTCCATCTCTCCGTCTCTCCATCTCTCCACCTCTCTGTCTCTCCGTCTCTCCATCTCTCCACCTCTCCGTCTCTCCACCTCTCCATCTCTCCATCTCTCCACTTCTCTCCAAACGTAAGCATGGAACCCTCTCCCTTCTCCGGTGTCACGTGTCCGCGCTCCCTCGCGCTGCTTGACGGACGCCACTTAAGAGGATGATTCTTTCGCTCTGTTAATTTAATTTTTTTTTTCTGTTTTACGTTCTGCTTCACCGCACAAATGATGTCTTGGGCTGAAAAATCATTCACATCAGGAGAAGATGAAGGACTCCTGCAGAGAACATATTCTCCTGTCAGTGATACAATCGACTCCTATCGGGTAATTTTATTTATTTATTTATTTATTTATTTATTTATTTATTTATTTATTTATTTTAAGGCGGAATGATATGAGCATCGCTTTGTGCTGCAGGATCCGCGTCAATAAACTCCACATCATGACCGCCGAGGCAACCATGGACGTCGATACATCAACAAATTAGCGTTAGCAATGAATTAGCGCACTGAGGAGCCCGGAGCTGTCGGCTGGAGGCCCTTTGCGAAAACAAGCATGTCAGGTGACGCTACCGTAGGAGGAAACATCGGAGTCACATCGGAATATGATCGGGATCGTGACAGGCATCGTGCGAGCGCACGTTTTATTGAAAATGTTATCGTATCCTCATTCTGCCATGGGCCAAAGTCCAAGCATGTCCATGGACACCATACCGTCGGTTCCTACCGCGTTCTCATTACGTTGTGTGAGTTGTGACTGCATCCAGATGATTTTTTGAGGACGTTTCGTGACTTTAAGGACACAGAGGTCAGGAACCGACTGTTTGGAGCTGGTAACTGTGTGGTGGTGGTGTTGGTGGTGGTGGTGTTGGTGTTGGTGTAGATGTTGATGTTATTGTTAGTGGTGGTGGTGTTGGTGTTGGTGTTGGTGTTGGTGGTGGTGTTGGTGTTGTTGTTGGTATAGGTGTTGGTGTTGGTGTTGGTGGTGGTGTTGGTGTTGTTGTTGGTATAGGGGTTGGTGTTGGTGTTGGTGTTGGTGGTGGTGGTGTTGGTGTTGTTGTTGGTATAGGTGTTGGTGGTGTTGGTGTTGGTGTTGGTGTTGGTGGTGGTGTTGGTGTTGGTGTTGGTGGTGGTGGTGGTGTTGGTGTTGGTGTTGGTGTCCAGCCGTTCCATGGTGTCATGGTGAAATGTTTGGTGATAAAGGTTTTCTCGGTCGATTATAGCCCAGCATTCATAGGCTGGAAACATGATTTAGAAGTTTGTTTATTTATTTGCTGAACTGATTAATCCTACTATGGTGACAGGGAGGCTGGAGCCTATCTCAGCCAACTCTGTGTGTAGACAGGGTGCACCATAAAGCGTTTGCCGAGCATGACAGGTTCATCACACACTCACGACTATTCACGCTCACACTGAGGGGCGATTTGGGAAACCTTTGAACTGTTGGAGGAAACTTGGGAACCCAGAAGAAACCCACGCGAGCACAGGAAGAACATGCAAGCTCAACACCGGAACGCTTTCTTCGAGCCTGGGATTCGAACCCAGGACGTTTTGTGCCTTGTGTTGTTGTTTTGTTTAGTTTTTAATTCCTATTGAGGAGGTGGGCGCTGAAGGATCGTCTCTGTTTTGTCGGCGTTCCTGAACATCTCAGCTCTCGGTGAATAAACTCTCACCGCAGCGCCATCGAGGCTTCGGGCAAAACTTCAGTGTTTGTGTTTGTCTGTATTGAAGCGATTAATCCAGCTTTAATCCCAGAACGCGACAAGAACCCCGATAGAACGTATTCACAAACCCAGGAGAGGAATTCAAGGAAAAGGAGACAGAGAGAGAGAGAGAGAGAGAGAGAGAGAGAGAGAGAGAGGGAGAGAGAGAGAGAGGGAGATAGAGAGGTAGTGAGAGAGAGAGGGAGAGAGAGAGTGAGAGAGAGAGAGAGAGA
>JAQNCB010000011.1:17552431-17567576 GCA_030068295.1 Euristhmus nudiceps | reverse complement strand
GTTAAAACATAAGGTTTACATAGGTCAATGCTGCTGTCAGCGAAGTCACGTACACACTTTATCTATGTGACATTAGACTGAAAACACATACAGGTCTCTTAATAATAACACAAAGATGGTTTTACATATTCTTACAGTCATATAGAGTACAGATACATATAAAATAATTCTTACAGTGGGTTTCAGTGGAATCATTAGCCTCGTGTTACACATCAGAACTGCGTTAGCAACGTTAGCAACGTTAGCAACCTAACGCGCTTAAACTCCGTCTCTCGTCCACGCTGTGGGTTTTTCCCGCTTCACTGGCGAACGTCTGAGTCAAGTAATGAAACGGATAAAGATCTGATTACAGTTTAGAATGTAATCTGGTCTGTCAGGACAATGAAGGGGGAGATGGACAGAGTGCTGCTGCACTTCTTTCAAAAGAAAGAAAGAAAGAAAGAAAGAGGATCTTGGTTGAACAGTTACACTGATGATATTTCTAATAGACAGTACATTTAAAAAAGGAAAGAAGAAACAAAGGGAAAAGTAAGGAGAAAATAATGGAAAAGAATACAAAAAAGAGAAAATGGCAAGGAAGAATGAATGGACAGAGAGGAAGGAAGGAAGGCAAGGGTATAAATAAAGGAAGGACAGAAAGAATGGAGGGAAAGGGGAAAGAAAAAATAATAAATGGATAAAGAAGGAATACAAGAAGGAAAGGAGGGGAAAGAGGGAAGGAAGTATTAAAGGAAGGATGGAAAAGATGAGTCATAAGGAAAGGAAGGAAGGACTATAAGAAGGAAGAGCAGAATGAAAGAAATACAGGAAGGAAGGTCAGAGAGAAAGATTGAGGGGTTGAAAGGAAGGAGGGAAAGAAGAATGAAAGAAAGAAAGTGAGGAAGGAAGGAGGGAAGGAAGGACAGAATGGAGCAAGGTATGAAAGGGATTAAGGGAGGAAAGAAAGAAAGAAAGAAAGAAAGAAAGAAAGAAAGAAAGAAAGAAAGAAAGAAAGAAAGAAGAGGAGGATGGAAGGAAGGAAGGACACAAGGAAATGGGGATGATGAAAGGAAAAGTGGAAAGAAAGAAGAGCTATGAGAAGAAAGGACAGAAAGAAAAAAGAAGGAAAGATAGGACAGGGAATGAGGAAGAAAGGAAGTACAGAAGGAAGAAGGGAATAATGAAAGGAAGGATGGAAGGAGGAAAGAAACAGAAAGGAAATTGAAAGGGGGATAGCAAGGAGAAAAGTAAGTATGGAAGAAAGAAATAGAAGGAAAAGATGAAGAAGGAGGTAAAAATAAATAGAAAATGATGAAAGGAAGAAAAGAAGAGGAATCCAAGAAAAGAATGCAAATGTCAGCAAAACGGTGCCGTTATCCCACGGGTGAAGAATCATGCACGTGGCGGAACAGGAATGAGTCGGGATCACGTGTGAAAATGAGACAGTGGTGAAATGATTGCGTGCGGAAACTTCAGGAAACGTGAAGGTGAGAAGTTTCACTGTAGACGTTTTGCAGGAAGGTTTGTTCTGTGGACATTGGATTAAATGTTTTGGAAATGTCGGAGATTTGAGACGCGGACGAAGCGGGTAGAGCAGAACGAGCGCCTGCAGGAGGACAGAGACGCGTCTCCCCGTGACAGCGCGCCTCAAGCCGTGATTAAACAGAAACGTTGGGCACCATAAAATATTAAAACAGGAGGCTTTGTTTCAGCAGTGACAACACCACCCCTGCTATCAGTCCGTGTCTCAACTGGACGACTCGCCGTTCCTGTTCCGGAGTCGTGTTCAATATTGATTTCCGTTTAATCTGAGAATCTGCAACGAAAACATGAATCGACGACACTTTGTTTCTCGTGAAGGAGAAGCGACAGGATGCAGGTGACGGTAATAAAGCGATTCATTTGTTGTGCAGATTATTCCTACTATGGTCACTGAGAGTCTGGAGCCTCATTCAGTCGACTCTGGGTAAAGGCGGAGTTCACCCCTGAGCGCTCGCCAAACCATGACTGGGTCAACAAAAACACACAGCCATTCGCCCTCATGACTAGGGGGCTAATTTGGAAGAGTGAGGGAGCCTCGTGTGCATGTCTGTGGAGTGTCCAAGGAAACCAGAGTACCCAGAAGAAAACCATACAAGCATAAGGAGTACGTGCAAAATCCTCACAGGAACGTCCTCACCGAGCCCGGGACATGACCCCAGGACCTCTTCGCTTTGGGGCAGATGTGTTTAAGGATGTGATCACCCTAGAGAGGTGCACTGTCAAATTTGTCGCACAACATTCGAGCCATCGCATTTTGGCAACAGAAGGGACTTCATTTCCTCCTGCGCTGTTTTTCAGTCGCTGTCGACAAGCGGTGTTTCGGTTTGGGTAAAAACACACAGGAGTTATGATCTGTCTTCAGGACGGCGAGATTTTTTATTAGTTTGCGCTTCACGCCGGATCATTTCGAGCAGTCCGTCCCAGATTGGAGTGTATGCTACAGTGAGAGATAGAGCACAAGATATAGAGGTCAGATGGCTCGGGAAAGTCAACATCGGAGCGGTTCGCTTCCTGAACACCTGCTGCCTCTTGCTTCGGCGTTTATTCATCCAGCAGAGCTAATGAAAAGTGACTGCACTGAGATGACAGGTGTGTGACAGTGGTGAGGGAGCGCATACGAAGGATGAGCTACGTGTAAGATGAGGGTCTATGTTCCGAAAACAAAGAACTTTCACACCTATAGCACTCTTGTGTCATCAGTTGTAGAACAGGTTGGGGAAAGGAGAGGAAGAAGAAGAGCCTGAGGAACAGCGTTGGGAAATTCAGGCGAGAGTGATAAACGGACAGGTGATGTATCATTCAGCAGATCCATCCACCGAGGCCATGCATCAGCAGCGCGCAGAGACAGGTGTGACTACACCAATGGCTTGTTGGAGGACGACGCCGAAGAGCCTCCCGGAGAGCAGGCTGATGAATATTACATGTGGTCCCTTGTTCTCATATGCTGGCTGGGTCACACCCAATTCCATCCTTCCTATCATGCTGTTTGAGCATGCTGAGCAGCAACATGTGAACTCATACTCTGCCTCAAAACTATTTTATCAACTGATTTTAATCTCGCACTCAGACGAGACAATATTTAGCACAGTTAACATCTCGCACTGTTGACTCCCACATCATGACAGTACCCCGCCACTATTTATAAACATCCTCAGCACACCCACGCATAGATTTTTACCAAACTTGGTGGAAATACTTCCCTAGCAGAGTTCCAGAGATCATGCCATTTCCGAATGTCAAGGTCAAAGACAAAGGTCACAGCAAGGTCACAAAGTTTTGGGGATAGAGGTTTCATTCATTTCAGTCATTTTCTGACCACTTAATCCTAATTACGGTCATGGGGAGGCTTGTGCTCATATCAGCCAGCTCTGGGTGAGGAAATAAATATGCTGATGGTTATGCAGCTATTATAAACGAGAGTCAGCGATGGTTCTTTTACATCCCGCTCACAACAGACAGTGAGAGACATGGCTGGCCTTTGATAACCCAGTTAGCTGCACTGGGGGACACAGCAGTGACAACCGTTGAAGTGGGGGGGGCTTGAACCCCCAGCCTTGGGATCGGTAATCCAGCACTTTAGCACCAGGCCACCACTTACCGGGATAGAAGTTTCCCTTGTTAAATTTGAAATTGTTTATATCAGAAATAAGAAGATTTAGACCTAAAGATGCAAGTTATAGGAAACCATGGACATGCTTTTAAATGACGTAATTCCTTTTGGACTTGGGTGACCTTGAAAAGGAAAAATCAAGGTCATAGGATTTTCAGCACTTGCAAATGAGTGAAACGAGTGCTGGTAAACACGATGTTGCTATAGAGCACTAATAGGATACCATAAATGGTCTTTTGTTTCTTACAGATTTTGTCACATTACAACCTGTAATTCAAATGTTTTTTAATCTGAATTTATGTGATGGATTGGCACAAAATAGGCTAAGTTGGTGAAAGTCATGGATATATAAAAAAAAGTTAATTTTTGATACGAAGCCCCTCAAAAGTTCTGGTGCAGCCAATTCCCTTCAGAAGTCACATAATTAGTGAAATGAAGTCCACCTCTGTGCAATCGAAGTGTCAGATGATCTGTCAGTATTAAGACACCTTTTCTGGAAAGCCCCACAAGCTACAACTCCACGAAGCAAGAGGCACCACGCCAGGAAGACCCAGAGGCTTTCCAAACAAGTCAGGGACCAATTTATTATGAAGTACAAGTCAGGGTTGGGTTATGAAAAAATACCCAAATCTTTGATAATCCCCTGGAGCACCATTAAATCCATTATCTTTAAAAGGAAAGCACATGGTACCACACAAACCTGCCAAGAGAGGGCTGCCCACCAAAACTCACAGACTGGGCAACGAGGGCATTGATCAGAGAGGCAGCACAGAGATCAGAGATCACCCTGAAGGAGCTGCAGACCACAGCAGACACTGGTGTCACTGTGCAAGGGACCACAATAAGCCATACACTCCATAGAGTTGGGATTCATGGAAGAGAGGCACTTCCATATTGCTTCAGAATTAAAAAATAATAATATCTTCAGCATTGTAGGTATGTTCTGAAAATGAAATGATGCAATCCTTCAAACAGACCATTTTAATTCCAAGTTGTGAGGCAACAAAGCATGAAAAATGCCAAGGGGGTATAGTGAATACTTTTGCAAAGCACTTGTAACGGGTGGAGGCAAGGTGGAGGAACCTTTCACTCTAGAGTTCCTCTATATTTTTTTATTATTATTGGCTTTACCATGCATTAAACCTTTCAAACTTATTAGTTCTTGTTTGCCAAAACAAATATCTTGTAATTCTTCTCAATTTTTCAAAGCTTTAAACACATGAATACCTTGCCCATCCCTGGCAAACCTCAGGCATGATCTCTAAACAGATCTTCTCTATAGCCTGGAGGAGGTGAACAAGGCTGTAGAAGTCACAGCCATAAATTTTTAACCACAATGTTTAAAAAAAGAATTCCCTCATGGAGTTTAAGAAGCTAAAATTATTCAGCAGAATCTTGAGTTATTTATGGGAAAATTCACAAACTATGGTACTACTACTACTAATATGCCTAGCTGCGCTGGCTCCCTCTACCAATGAACTTGCAGACCACTCGGTTGTCCTCTAGACCAAGAGTGGTATGGAGGTGGGTGATCATTTGTTGGTCAGGAACGTTCATGATGGTGGAGTGGTAAATCCTGCCACATACACCAAGATGAGTTCACGAGGACTAAGAGTTCCTTTGAAAGGAACACAATAGGCCTGTTTCACCTTCAACCTGCTCTACTGATGAATGCATTCCGTTGTAGAGACACTGGCTGACACTATCTGTCCTGATACTCAATAACTTTCCTTTATATCTCACAGAAGAGAATGATTTCATTGGCTATGACCATAAAGATGGCCATCTCTTGCACTTTTGAAAACAGCCAATTTCTGCATACTGGTGGTTCGTTCTGTTCTGCAAGAATAGAAGCGCTGACGGGATTAGTTTCAAACCATCCGTTTCACAAGTATTTAAATTTCTTATCCGTTTCCTTCACAAAAGGTCCGGATTATACAGTCCCAAAAATAGGAGCTATAAACCAACTCTTTGCCCAGTGTCACTCATGGACATCCCAAGGCATCTGAGGGCAACGAAACCTCACCAGAACCTGTTTCTCCCTACCTTTTCTTCTTTGTTTTCTACTGGAAATTGTAGGTTTCCTGTTGTCTTCCTGTAGCTTCAGGACTGTTCCAAAGCAAGCAAACAGACCCATGATTGTTTTATCTATCTGATTGATGTGTGACCAATTTTGACTCTCCGTGCTCTCGAGCCATCAAATCTGAATGATGTGTCAAATACTGTACTTGACAACAGTATCCAGTAGTTAGACAGATTACCAATATGTAAGATAAGCAAGAGTTTTCCAAAAATAGGAGATGAAGGTACTAGACAAAGGGCAAGAGACAAAAGACTCAGAATTTGCATTAACATTGACTGGCTCTAAAAATGCATATCATGTAAGGGGCTGCATGCAGCTCTTCCAGGAAGGCTGCTCTCCTGGATCCTCAATCGTCGTTCTTCGTTCCTTGCTCAAATGCACAATTAGGAGAATTGGGACAGCCAGGAAAGATGGCTAACCAGGAAAATGTCCAGTTTAAGCAAGGAGAAATGAAACAACAAATAAGGTTTTTGGGATGCACCCGTTGTATCTGTGCATTTTAGGGTCTTTGCGGATAGGAAATCAACAGTCGAGGAAGAGTCTCAAGAAGCTGAAAGATGTCGCCCTCTGGTAAAGTGGTGAAGAGAATAGCTGTGGAGGCATCAACCATTCCATCCATTGACATTGGATGTGCCATGCATTATATTTAGAACTGAGGCGCAAGAGGGAAACCAGACCCAATCCCCAACTGACTTTGGGGGAAAAGGAAGGGCGACATCTGGAACAAGTCACCAAACTTCACATTCACATTCGCACCTAAGGACAATTTCAAGTAGCCAGCTGACCTTATCTGCATGTCAGCAGTTTTGGAGGAACCCCGAGTCCCCAGAGGAAACCCAAGTACCCAGAGGAAACCCTTGAAATCACAGGAAAAACATACAAACTCCAGCAGTCGACTAAAATCTGATCCCAGGACCCTTCTTGCTGAGGGCTGACAGTGGTAACGACTACACCACTGTACTGCCCACATCTACCCTGCTATTTCATTAAATGAACATTAAAATTAAAAGACTTCTTGTCAAGTTTTCATCAGCTGGTCCCTTTTCTGCTTGCTGTTCATTTCCTTCCATTTTATGACTAGAAATAACTGCCTGTGAGCATGACCAAGATGGCCACCAAGTGGAAAGACCTCAAAAGAAGGGTTTTTTTTCATTTTGATATACTGTAATAATCCTGCAAGAGAAATTATTGCTTCAGAATTTAACCCATCCAAAGTGAGCACACACACACTCTCAGAGCAGTGGGCTACCACATACGCTGGGATGCCTGGAGAGTGGTTGGGGACTAGGTGCCTTGCTCAGGGGCACTTCAGGCACGATGGTAGAGGAAGGAAAGGTGCAGCTCACTCCCCCACCACCACACATTTTTCCTGCTGGCTTAGGAATCGAACAAGTTACCTTTCGGTCACAAAGATGCCTCTCAAGCCATTAGACTACAGCTGCCCCCATTTCTTACAGGCTTTGATTGCATTGTTATTCTGTGAACATGATAAATACTCCAACGAAACCCTGGTGTGGCGTAGCATTAAGCGAAACGAAAAAAATCTGCACTTCTTCCCAGCTGAAAGAGGATTATAAACTCCTTGCGCAGCCATGGACGCAAATTCAAATTCTGACCTTCTGTGCATGATTAAATACCTGCAATCATGAGCGCTAACGTAGATTCAGAGTTACAGTAGGCGGAAAAAGATAGAGTCTAAACAGTACAGTCGGTCCTTGGGGGTGGAACATTTACAGCGCGCGTGCGGTGTGTATGACTTGTTTACGTTTTTCAGTCTAACAGGGTTACAGCTGCGAATACAAGTGCGCTCGATCGGGAGCGTGCATAGAAATGTATTCCTCCTTTTCATTGATCTCAGGGAAGTTGTGACCACGTCTTCTCTCTGCAGAACAAGGTGTCACTCACAGATACTGAACAACGGCACAATTACCTTGACAGAAATCGATAGAAGCAGAAGGAGTAAAAAAAGAAAAGAAAAGAAAAGAAAGAAAAAGAGAAAGCTCAGAGCTTTTTCACGCCATCACTGCTCCCGTTCCCTCCTGGTAATTGAATTCCTGTCTAAATACTCCCACTGCACCTCAAATTCTAATCCCGAGCAGTTTGTCATCCCCTTTCTTTTTATTCTATTGAGGATCACAAAAGAGTCTCGGAGCCGAGAAACACGACGAGCGAACCTGTGACGGTGCTCCGCAGAGACGTCGACTCGGCCCCTGCTTGTCAGAACACTTACCTTCACTGGCAAAACCACAAATAACATCTGAATGAATAAAACAACACCAACAACAACATCACAGGAAGAGGGCAAGAGGAAAGGCGAAGGCGACAGAAATTAAAATATACTACGGTACATTGTTCCGTCATGGAAAAATCAGCGCCATCCAGGTGGTGTGATGAAACCCATCTATACTGTGGAGCCTACGCAAAACAGTCATCCTACATCCTAATAGGGTCATTGGGATGTTGGAGCCTATCTCGTCCATCTCCAGGCGAAGATGGTGTACACCTTGAAAAACTCCCCAGTCCGTCACGGGATCAACAAACACACCCTCATTAACAGTCATAGCCAGGGACGTACTTTGGAACATGTTTACTTGTATATTGAGCATGGTGGAGTAGTGACAAGCCGATCCACCAAACAGCAAGAAGGTCCTGGGTTCAAGTCCCGGGCTTGTGCGTTTCTCTGTGGACTTTTATGCCTGTTCTTCCTGTGCTTACCTGGGTTTTCTCCAAGTAATCTGATTTCCTCCCACAGTTAAAAGTCATGCATATGAAGCCAATTGCCCCAAGCTAGGTGTGTTGCTCTGAGATGGTTTGGCTGTTCAGGGTGTGCCCTACCTTCCCCGGGTGTCAGCTGAGTGTACCCATGACCCTAAAACGACTGCAGCTCAGCAGTTGAGTGAGCGCCTGTCTTTGAACTGTGGGAGCAAACCAGAGTACCCAGAGAAAACCCATGCAAGCTCCACACAGCTGAGCCCGGGGCTCAAACCAACAACCTTCTTTTTGTGAGGCTGGTGTGCTAACCACCAGGCCACGGTGCCACCATCCTCCAAACTTAGCATCTCGCAATTAATTTATTTTCTAAGCTGCTTAATCTGAATTAGGGTTGCAGGGAGGCTGGCGCCCATCTCCGCCGACATGGCGAGGGCAGGGTACACCCTGAACAGCTCGCCAGGCCATCGCAGGGCACCTCACAGTTGATTGAATCGATAAATTATTCTAATTAAGGGTCACGGGGAGGCTGGTGCCCGTCTCAGCCGACTCCGGGCAAGGAGTCACCCGAAACTAGCAGTTTATAGGAGTGTCTCTCTTTCTATTCTCTCTCTCTCTATCTATCTATCTGTCTATCTCTCTCGTCCTGCATCTTTCTGCACATCTCTCTCTTTCTCTTTTTCTTTTTTGCTGTTTGTCTTTCTGAATGTCTCTCGTCCTCTGTCTCTTTCTCTCCGTACAGCTCTCGCTCTCTCTCTCTCTCTTTCTCTCTCTCTCTCTCTCTCTCTCTCTCTCTCTCTCCATCTGTCTTTCTGCAAGGCTCTCCCTCTGTCGCTTTCTGTTTCTGTCTTTATTTGCTGAATTCCCCCTCCCTCCCTCTGTCCTGGTCTGTGTCTTTCTGCACACCACTCTCTCCATCTATCTCTTTCTGTCTGTCAGTTTCTCTCTCTTTCTCGTTCTTTCTCTCTCTCTATATCTGTCTTTCTGCAAAGCTCCGTCTCTGTCTCTTTCTGTTTCTGTTTCCCTCTCCGCCTTTATTTGCTGTATCTCTCTCTCTCTCTCTCTCTCTCTCTCTCCTGGTCTGTGTCTTTCTGCACACCACTCTCTCCATCTATCTCTTTCTCTCCCAGTCTGTATTTCTGCACATCTCTCTATCTCTGCCTCTCTGTAGCTCATTCTATCTTTATCTCCCTGTACATCTCTCTCTCTCATTCGCTCTCTCTCGCTCTCTCTCAAGGGCTAGGTACACCCTGAGCAGCTCGCCAGACCACTACAGGGCCATCACACACTAACCATTCACGCTCACTGTCACGTCTAGGAGTGATTTGGAAAAGCCTACTGTGCACGTGCATGGCGTTGCACTGTTGGAGGAAACTGGAGTCCGTGGAGGAAACCCACACAAGCACCACACAGAAACGTCCCGAACCCGCGAATCAAACCCGGAACCTTCTTGCTGTGAGGCAAACGTGCTGACCACTGCACCACCCTTTATCATGAATTAAACCCAGTCGGGTACACTGATCGGATGAGGCGCGTTCGAGTCCTCCCTGAACGCAGCCGTGACACGGCGTATGTCGCTTAGCAACAGTTAACGGACAGCACGACATGCTGGAGATTATTTATGCGAATAACTTTGATTTCATTATAGAGGGTGATTTTTTTTTCCCATCATGCATTCTGCATTGTGTTATTTCTGATAACACCGTTGTGCGTGGAGCGCGCTCCTCCAAACAGCCCGCCGCCTTTATTTCATCATTTCCTTTTATCAGATCTTTAATTGAATTATGCGCCGACCCGAGCACATTATAAACCACAACCAGGGGATTTAAGTGCAGAAGCCTCGGAACGCTTCACCTCTGGTTTAAATCTCGTTCATTCACATGGCGTGGTCCTCAAGTCAACGAATACACACACACACACACACACACACACACACACAGTGAGAGAGAGAGAGACACTGATGATTCAGGGCTCGTTATGGATGTGTTTGCTCGTTACACAAAACTTTTCTACATAGTTTTTGGGGAGGCAAGTGACTGTGAAGGTGGCCCGAGGTTTCAGTCGCCATGGTAACAACAGGAAGTTGGAGGTGAACTCTTTGCCCTCCAGTAAAGCAGCAGCGGAGTGCAGATGAATAAACCGGATGCTGCATCCACTTTCACCCGAAACTAGCAGTTTATAGGAGTGTCTCTCTTTCTATTCTCTCTCTCTCTATCTATCTATCTGTCTATCTCTCTCGTCCTGCATCTTTCTGCACATCTCTCTCTTTCTCTTTTTCTTTTTTGCTGTTTGTCTTTCTGAATGTCTCTCGTCCTCTGTCTCTTTCTCTCCGTACAGCTCTCGCTCTCTCTCTCTCTCTTTCTCTCTCTCTCTCTCTCTCTCTCTCTCTCTCTCTCCATCTGTCTTTCTGCAAGGCTCTCCCTCTGTCGCTTTCTGTTTCTGTCTTTATTTGCTGAATTCCCCCTCCCTCCCTCTGTCCTGGTCTGTGTCTTTCTGCACACCACTCTCTCCATCTATCTCTTTCTGTCTGTCAGTTTCTCTCTCTTTCTCGTTCTTTCTCTCTCTCTATATCTGTCTTTCTGCAAAGCTCCGTCTCTGTCTCTTTCTGTTTCTGTTTCCCTCTCCGCCTTTATTTGCTGTATCTCTCTCTCTCTCTCTCTCTCTCTCTCTCCTGGTCTGTGTCTTTCTGCACACCACTCTCTCCATCTATCTCTTTCTCTCCCAGTCTGTATTTCTGCACATCTCTCTATCTCTGCCTCTCTGTAGCTCATTCTATCTTTATCTCCCTGTACATCTCTCTCTCTCATTCGCTCTCTCTCGCTCTCTCTCTCTCTCTCTCTTTCTCTCTCTCCCTTCATCTCTCTCTCTCTTTCTCTCTCTCTCACTCTTTCTCTCTCTCTCTCTCTCTCTCTCTCTCTCTCTCTCCTAATTCTTCCCGTTGCCTAGACACTGCCATCTTGAGGTCCTGGATTCTTTTATTCTTTTTTTTTGTTTGTTTGTTTGTTTGTTGTTGTTGTCTGTTTTTTTTCATTTATCATTCATTTTAAATGACATACCGAAAGATAAATGAAATGGAAATAAATATCGAAGGAAGCAATGAGAATCGCTCCTCTCCCGCACCGCCCTCGGACGGAACCAGATATTCGATCAGATTCTACTCTTCTCCTCCTCTGTGCTGGAGACTCCAAACTCGCTCAGTGTCCAATTACGCTCCAGACGGTTCAGTACGTGCGACTGTTTCTGGCCGAGTGCATGGTATTCTGGGAAGTGTTACCGATCCCTTTTCACCGCTTCTAATTTTTGCAGCGCCGCCGAAAGCGTGTCTGTCAGACGGGAGAGGGCGGAGTTAAACACGAGCTTTTTCATCTCAGATTCTAAAAAAGTCGTTCGAAAAATAGACTTGATTTATCCGCTCGCCCAAATATTTACTTCTCAATGATGCACGGTGTCATTTCTCAGAACCCGACGCTCCGCCCGATTCCCAGGAAGGGGGGGGGGGGATTTTACATGTTTCAGGTTATTAGGAGGAAGTCAGGTTTCATCTGGGAATTGGGAGACGAGCGTCAGCCTGGTGTCGCCGTAGTCTCTACGTGAACGCGCCATAATGAGACGAGCTTCCCTCTGAAGTCTCCGCTTCACTTTTATCCCCCGAGAGGATTCTGATCCGGTGTGTTTGCTGATGAACAAATTGACGAGACGACACCATTTCACTTTCTCGTCTCTGTCGTCTCGCAGGATTAGGAAAATGCAGATCTTGAAATGTAAACGCCGGAATTCCGCATTAATTCCGGCGGGATTTTTGTGGATATACAGTGAGATGCGGACACTTTGGAATGACGGCTGATAATTAACGAGATTTGGGTTGATCTTGAAGCTTCAGATCCTCAAATCCAAACCGAAGCTTGAGCTTCTGAGCTGCAAATTAAAATCTACTTCAAGTTTTGATCCGAGTTTCCAAAGTAGAATCAGTTAGTAAAAAGTGAGTGATGTGTATATAAACAGATGTAGAATGAATGAAGGTAGGAATTATTTCCTGTGTAGCTC
This sequence comes from Euristhmus nudiceps, assembly GCA_030068295.1. Lineage (NCBI taxonomy): Eukaryota > Metazoa > Chordata > Actinopteri > Siluriformes > Plotosidae > Euristhmus > Euristhmus nudiceps. The sequence continues at coordinate 17,555,109 of JAQNCB010000011.1, read as the reverse complement.
AGGGGGGCATTTAGGTGGGACTGGTCTCTCACTGAACGTGCTCCTGTGATGGACGGTTGTGAAGCGGGTGGGAGGGATTGTTCAGTATCGACTTTATTTTGGACGACATTCTCCTGTCCAACAGGACCATCAGAGAGTCCAGTTCCGTCCCCACAACGTTACCGGGCTTGCGGATCGGTTCGTTCAGTCTGTTAGAGTCTGCGACCCTCAGCCTGCCGCCCCAGCATAGAGGAGAGCACTGGCCACAACAGACTCATAGAACATCCTGAGCAGTGTCCGACAGATGTTAACGACCTTAACCTCTTCAAAAATTAGAAATGGTTCTTGCCCTTCTTTCAAAGTGTGGTAGGGTTCTTAACCCAGTCTGGTTTATTGTCAATATGAACTCCAAAAGTATCTGTAGTCCTCCACTATTTCCACATTGAAGCCCTGGATGGAAACAGGGGTCGCTGGTGCTTTGGATCGCCGAAAATCCACAATCAGCTCCTTGGTCTTTGTCACCAACCCCCCGGATACATCCGACTAAACCACAAATCCCAGTCAAGTCCCACATTTCTAAGCTGCAAGTCCAATCCGATTTTTGATTCGCTGAGTCAAGTGCAAGTCAGGTCTTAGGTTTCAAGCTCTGTAAGTCCAGGTCAAGTTCTGAGTGCTGTGAGTCCAATCCCTGTCTCTGAGCAGTAAATCCGAATTAAATCTGGAATGCTGTAAATCCAAGTCAAATCTCGAGTGCTGTGAGCCCAACTTCAGTCTTGAGTGCTGTGACTCCAAGTCGAGTCCCTGAGCCACAAGTCCAGATCAAGTCCCAATCAAGTGCTGTTACTCCAAGTCGAGTTTTTAGGTTCTGAGTCCAAGTCAAATCTTGAGTGCTGTCAGTCTAAATCGAGTCTCCAAGCTGCGAGTACAAATTAAACCTTGAGTGCTGTGAGTCCAAGTTGAATCTCGGGTGCTGTGAGTCCAACTTGTATCTCTAAGCTGCAAGTCCAAATCAAGTGTCGAGTGCTGTGATTCCAGTTTCAGTCTTGAGTGCTGCGACTCCAAGATGAGTCCCTAAGCCGCAAGTCAAAATCAAGTCTTGAAAGATTTAAGTTCAAGTCAAATCTCGAGTGCTGTGAGTCCAAGTCATGTCTGCAAGCTGCAAATCCAAATCAAGTCTTGAGTGCTGAGAGTCCAAGTTGAGTCCCCGAAGCGCAAGTCCAAGTCAAGTCCCAATCAAATACTGGTACTCCAAGTCAAATCTGACTGCTGTGTGTCCAAGTGATGTCTGTAAGCTGGAAGTCAAAATCAGGTCTTGAGTGCTGCAAGTCCAACTTGAGTCTCGAGTGCTAAGAGTCTAAGTCGAGTCCACGGGCCACAAGTCCAAGTCAAGTCCCAATCAAGTACTGGTACTCCAAGTCAAATCTTGACTCCTGTGACTTCAAGTCATGTCTGTAAGCTGGACGTCCAAATCAGGTCTTGAGTGCCATGTTGAATTTCGAGTGCTAAGAGTCTAAGTCGAGTCCCTGGACTGCAAGTCCAAGTCAAGTCCCAATCAAGATCGGTTAGTCCAAGTCGAGTTTCGAGTGCGGTGAGTCCAAGTCATGTGTATGAGCTGGAAGTCCAATTCAGGTCTTGAGTGCTTCAAGTCCAAGTGGACTCTGGAGTCTCTGAGTCTAATAAGCAGAGCCATGATAAATGATATCGTCCAAGTTTTCTCTCGTCCGTGTGCTCTGAACTTGAGTCGAATCTCATGCATCTGAGCTACAAGCCTGAATTACAGTCTCAAGCGTCCAGGTCAAATTCATTCCATTCTCTAATAGTCATCATTCAAATTGTTGTTGTTTTTTAATTCAGACAAAATTGTCAAGGATATTTCCATCATTATCAGTGAAGAGCCTCCTCTGAGTGGTGCTTCATGGGTAATTTGTTTTCCAAACCCCTTAACAGTCACGATTATATCTGTTTGAATGCCAACAGTCCTTTGGGTACAAACACCATACTAAAAGTTAAACTCTGTAGCCTTGAGCAGCTCCCAGTCCCAGTGTTTGCTATTTCATGTGTCCCAGAACGTCATGCATGCCGTCCATTCATCTCAACAATTTCGCACAAAGAAAAAAAAAAGGGAAAGAACATCTCAGTTTCTGCGTGTTTCCATCCTGCTGGTCCCCCGTGATCCTGCGGCTTGTCGGTTTACTCCGAGGTCCAGGTTCATATTCCGCACAATATTGCAGGAGAGATTTTCCCGCTTCCTCTCGGGTCCATCCTCTGGCAAACCATCTGAAATAACTTCAGGGTTTCGTGTAAAAGGACACAGAATCTCAGGCTCAGTATCACCATATAGGTTTATATATATATATGTGTGTGTGTGTGTGTGTGTGTGTGTGTGTGTGTGTGTGTGTGTGTGTGTGTGTGTTTATGGTGGCATGTTCGCCTCACAGTAAGAAGGTCCTGGGTTCGATTCCCAGCCTAGGTGTTTCTGCTTGTGTGGGTTTCCTCGGGGTACTCCGGTTTCCTCCCACCGTCCAAAAACATGCACAGTAGGCTGACTGGCTGTTCCAACCTCCCTTAGGTGTGAGTGCGAATGGTTGTGTGAGTGTCGGCCCTGTGATGGCCTGGCGAGCCGTCCAGGGTGTACCCCACCCTCACCCAGAGTCGGCTGAGATGGGCACCAGCCTCCCCGCGACCCTGATTAGGATTAA
>JAQNCB010000011.1:17536804-17548032 GCA_030068295.1 Euristhmus nudiceps | reverse complement strand
ACCGAGTGCACTTTTACTCATCTGCACTACTGACTCTACCGAGTGCACTTTTACTCATCTACACTACTGACTCTACCAAGTGCACTTTTACTCATCTACACTACTGACTCTACTGAGTGCACTTTTACTCATCTACACTACTGACTCTACTGAGTGCACTTTTACTTATCGAGTGCACTTTTAGCTATCAATGCCACTGATGCTGCCTCATGCACTTTTAACACCTGATAAAACTGAACAACTTTGAAGAACTGATGCATGCTAGTGCACTACTATCCACACTCGAGTCTCATGGTCGTGCACCATGCTTCAATTACACTACTGACTCATTCTAGCGCACTATTAATGACAGAATGTAATTATTTAGTCATTCATTCATTCCCTGATCCTTTAATCCTAATTAGGGTCGAGGGCCGACTCTGGGCTAAGGCAGAGTACACCCTGGACAGTTTGCCAGGCCATCACAGAGCGGAAACATGCTGACGGATATGCAGCTCCTCTTTACGGAAGTCAGAGATGGTCCTTTACATCCCTCTCACCACAGACGGGGAGAGACACGCCCGCCTTTGGTAACACCGTTAGTGGCACTGGAGGGACAGGGACAACCTGGTGATAGTGGGGCTTGAACGCCCAACCTCAGTAATCCAGCACCCTACCACGGGGCCACCACGGCCCCGGAATGTAATTAATAATCACTTATTGGGTATTTATGCACTAATGCACCACTACTCGTACTGTAGTGTAGATAATAGTGTAGATAATAATACGTTACAGCCGAGCGCACTATAACCCGTCTACGCTCCCGAGCCCTGCGTGTGCATTATGATCTTTGCTCCATCACAGACCCGACGATCCTCCCGCACAGCAACAGTCGTCATTAAGCGAACAATTATTCCAAACGTCGCGACGCATGAATGATTTATGGACGCAGCATCTCGGCCATCGTGGATAATCACTTCAGAAATCATTTATGATGGAGGCAGCATTTGTCTGCAGGTTAAAATGAGGCTGGAGCAACGACAATTTGTGGCTTAATAACTCGGCCGATGAGCAACGTTTCCTCTGAACTGTGTGGCGTGCGACAGGATGAGATCGGGCAGCTACATATTACGAGCACTTACTTCATTACAGCATCCTGCTTCCGCTGGACTTCAGTCATCAGTCATTATTAATGTTTGCAACGGCTGCGTTTTACCGTCGGACGGAAAAAACACTTCATTAATGTATAATTTGCATCCTCTAATCTCAATGTAAGTGACAATTCCAGCGCCATGAATATTTATTAGACCACCAGACCTCAGTCGTAACCCTCACATTTGCTGGTTTTTTTTTTTTTTTTTGAACCAGCAAATTAGCAATTTGTTTACAAATGAACTGAGACGTAGCCTTCCATGTAGCGTTTGATCGTGAGCGCTTTATTCCGTGGCATTTCAAATAATTCTTTGGAGCCCGGTAGAGACAATACGGCGCGTAGCCGAGGACAGGATGGCTTTTACGGGCCCATTTTCATCACTTAATAGGGTGTGATGAGCTCCCCTGCCTGGTATTAGACCTGTTTAATGTGCGCTGTTTTCATATATCGCTCACCTGAAAAGCCAACGACTTCATTAGCATCTGTGGCGGCCGACATCAAGAACAGAATATGACGCACGCGACATTTTTCCATGCAGCGGTTCTCAGACACAGAGAATGTGCATTAGGTAAGGAGTAGACTTGAACAAAGTGAACGCGGGACGGAATAACGGAGCTCGCTATGAGAATAATACAATGGCTCATACACAGTTCTTTTTGAAATCAAACCCGAAGCTCTTGGGTGCAGTGTTCACGTCCTGCATACATGCCTTTGAGATTGGAGCGAGGCCGCTTCCAGCTTCGGGAGCGATTGATCAAGAAATCACGCTGACAGTTTGATGGGAGCTTGACGGACAGCCGGCTCTGACAGTATCCCGCCTTTCAGGAGGGAATAAATTGCACACCCTGCCAATGATCAGCTTTGAACGGAGAAAACATAAAACCAAGGATGGAGGTGCAGAACACTGAAGAAACAAGAAGGTCGTGAAATGCAACTCAGATCGTTTGCGTTTGGCGTTTGAGTGGTTTGTATCGGCGTCATGATTAGCTATTTGACTGTTTCAGTATCCGGGAAGAAGAAACCAAATTATTAAAAATGTAAACTTGTAAAGCGGAATACGTCTGTAGAGTTCATGGTACTAGTTTTAAGTACCCGTGTGCTTGTTTTATGTGTTCTTTGGCTCAGAGATACAGCCAAATTAGTGGAAAAAACACTTTTCTTTCAAGGATTTATGAGATGGCTGAGATTTGCCCTTTCAAGGTTACTCAAGGTCAACGTTAACTGCCTCATTTGAAAGACCATCCATGGTTTCTTCTCAGAGTTTCATAGTATCAACACCAGCTTTGAGGCTATAAGCACTACAAGTCCGATGACCTTGATTTTAACTTTTCAAGGTCACTGAAGGTCAAAGGTAATTGTCTCATATGTAAGGCTATACATGGTTTCCTCTTAGTATTTCATAGTTTCGCCACTCGTTTCAAAGTTATAAGCACTAAAAGTCTTGTGACCTTGATTTTGACTTTTCAAGGTCACTGAAGGTCAAAAGTAATTGTCTCATTTTTTAAGGCCATACATGGTTTCCTCTGAGTGATTCATGGTATCGGCACTCGTGTCAAAGTTATAAACAAAATTATAAACACTGAAAGTCATATGACCTTGATTTTTTACTTTCCAAGGTCACGCAACACGAGTTGAAAAGCTTACGTTTGATCTTCTATCCGTCCCTGATTTCATTTTGGGTCTGTGTCAATTTGTTTCTCAGAAATAAACCAATTTAAATTTTGTAGCAAGAGAAACGTCCGTCTCCGAAAACTCTGGCTTTGTCCTGACCTTCACCTTTGACCTTGACGTTTCAGAATGATAAGATCTCTGGTACTCTGGTCAGGTAGTGTTTCCACCAAGTTTGGTGAAAATCCTTGCATGGGTGTGGTCAGGATGGTCCATATATGGTCTCCGAACAGTGTTCCATAGCAGAAATTATTTCGGATCCATAAATGTAGTATTTATTACTCAGACAGAATTTAAAATATATTGTGTTGTATAAGACGACTGTGAAGAGGAATATAAACTCCGAACAATATTTTTTCATAGCTGTTGGAAGTAGAAATTGAGCCATGTGAGTTGTGAGACATATTTAAGTGAGTGACATGTGGTGAGGTCTGTTTTTCTCTCCTCCTCTGACTCATATTGATCAGAAATTCCAATCGAGCGTTCCGAAGCTCCGCTCTCCCGCTGCGTTTGCAGTCACCTGAGGCATAAAGTGCGGCGCCGTGTTTGTCGCCAGGATTACGATGCACAAAATCCATTTATAACAACTTCAGCTCCCATCATACACCTCGTGGATTACATTCAGGACTCTATTTGCGATTTGATAGATTTACACACGGGCGTAAACGTCCTGGCGTCTTTGTTGAATGCACTCAGGGTGATAAACACTCAGTGGTATTTTTGTGCCGCCGTACCGATACGCACCGAGCGCGCCTATTTCGTTGTTGCTATCATGATGACGCGGCTTTGCCTTTGTAATGTTATTAGCGATCACGCGGAAGCCGTAGCGAACGTAATAAAAATATTGTTTAGCATGGCGCATTTCCATGACATCCCATAAACCTCTCTGATAAGATATTTGTATGACCTCTATTTATTATAGCGTGCTATAAAACAAGGATATAAGATTTTTCATGGGTTTTTTTAATATATAGATTCAAGAGGCTTTATTGTCATTATGTTCACACATAATGTAATTTTGTATGAGGCTCTCAGCTTTAATAAGCAAGTTAAAAAGGTGCAAACAAGACAATAAACTTTATATATAATATATAAATAAGGACATAATAAGGACTGCCGCTAGTCAGGAAAATATTGCTAGCATGCATTGCTGCATCCTTCTAGAAACAAAAACGTCAACATTCCAAACAGCAGCGAGAAAGACAAACAATAGGTATTTATTTCATCCCCATTAACCCTGTCATTTTCCCCGTCTCCACTAATCCTGTCTAATTGAGACGAAACGATGGACTTGGATGCTTGATTGACCCACTGATTGCCCTTCAGCTCGTTCGAACAGGACGTCTGTGTCTGTGGAAGGCTTTGTGTGCTTTTATGCAAATGAATGCATTTCAGAGAGGCTCATTGACCAAATGATGACCTGTACCATTTAAAAAGCACGTCTGGTTTCCTTTCAAGCCTCGAACATGCTCCAGGAGATGCATTATTAAGGTGGAAATGCTCAAGTCATGCCAAGGTCGCTAATTGGAACTTCGCCAGAAATGCGAACAGACATGCTACCAAAGTTCTAACAAACAAAATTAATTGGAATAGATAGCACCTGCTAGTGCAAAAGTGCTAGCTATAATTACTTCAGGTGTATAATACTGTGAGTGTTGGGGGGGTTGGCGCAGTGCATGTCTGCCTTACAGCAAGAAGGTCTTGGGTTCAATTCCTGGGCTCAGGACAATTCTGTGTGGACTTTTCATGTTCTCCCTGTGCTTGCATGGGTTTCCCCTTGGTGATCTGGTTGCCTCCAACAATCCAAAAACATGCACAGTAGGCTAATTGGCTGTTCTAAATCACCTCTCACTCTAATTGGCTATTCTAAATCGCCTCTCACTCTCATTGGCTATTATAAACCGCCTCTCACTATAATTGGCTATTATAAACTGCCTCCCATTCTCATTGGCTATTCTAAATCGCCTCTCACTCTCATTGGCTATTCTAAATCGCCTCTCACTCTCATTGGCTATTATAAACTGCCTCTCACTATAATTGGCTTATTATAAACCGCCTCCCATTCTCATTGGCTATTCTAAATCGCCTCTCACTCTCATTGGCTATTCAAAACCGCCTCCCACATTCTAAATCGCCTCTCTCTCATTGGCTATTATAAACCGCATCCCACATTCTAAACCGCCTCTCACTCTCATTGGCTATTCTAAATCTCCCCTAGGTGTGAGAGTGGGTGCTCATGGTTGTGTGTGTGTGTGTGTGTGCGCGCGTGTTTTGGCACTGCGATGGCCTGACGAGCTTTTCAGGGTGTACCCAGCTCTTAGCCAGAGTCGGCTGAGATGGGTGCCAGCCTCCCGGCGACCCTAAGTAGCATTAAGCAATAAAAAAAATGACCGAAATGAATTAATTTTTTTATCCTGCTTTGTAGAGTCAGTCGTGCTGCAGATCGAAAGGTTGCCAGTTAGTGTGAGAAATGATTCGGCGCACCTGAGTGGCTGGCACGGTCCGAAATAAAGAGGCGCTTCTAAATACTTCGTTGTCACTATCAGCTTGTCACAGTCGTCTCGTGACCCCCTTTTGTCGCAGGTTACTTTGTCATCGTTTGTCAGCCGAAGTTAATTACGGATAAGACGATGCATCATGCGTCTGTAGCTTCTCTCCCCTCTCAGCGCCGTTCTCGTGGCTGGTGCGTCACAGTCGGGTCCTGGTCATGAGTCGGGTCCACATGGGGCCTTCGGGAAGCGGGCGATGATTCAGTATCATCATCTGCTGAAGAATTTGAGTGTCTTAGAATAGCAGGGCAATAACTTTTTGATTTTCTTCCTCCTCCATCAAATATGTTATTTTGAACTTGGGTTGCAATTGGAGCATGTGTGTGTGTGTGTGTGTGTGTGTGTGTGTGTGTGTGTGTGTGTGTGTGTGTGTAATAAATATATATAGAGACTTGGACAAAAATTTAAGATAAGTTAAAGCTTACACTGATGGGATTTTCATTTCCTGTTTCTTTGTTATCTGACGAGCTATAACGAGAACTCTACATGCAGCCTGATCTCATCAAGTTCGAACACAATCCTCCATCTTTCCTGCACCAGCATCCATCATACCGCGTCTACCGGATCCCAGTCCACTCCACTCCGCTCCGCATAGCACAGGATGCCGCCAAGAAATTGCTCGCTTATTTTAAAAACCTAATTAATAATAATAACAACAAGAGCACTCAGAGAGTGCAAACCTCCACCAAGCCCAGAAAAGATTACATAAACCAAAATGTAAAAAAAGATTGCCAAATCTCACAATGGTAAAGGATCCTTTAAAAAAATCCTGAATGCAGAATCTGGTCGCCATATTGTAATGGAGTCTTCCTGGTCCAAAGCCCCGCCTCTGTTAGTACTCTCAGGGCAATCCGTATACAACTTTTTGTGTAATCCTTTCAATGAACAAACAGACTAAGGGTAAAATATAACCTCCTTGAGGTAGAAATGGACCAATTAGCGAGCCATGAGGTTCCCCACACATGTGAATTACTTCATTCATTCATTCATTCATTTGCCAGATGGCCTTATCCTATTACAATCGAAGGAAGACTGGAGCCTATCTCACCTGTCTCTGGGAAAAGGTAGGGTACCCCTGAGCAGCTCACCAGGCCATCGAAGGGTAAACACACACTCCCATTCACAGCTAAGGGCAATTTAGAACAGCAAGATGGGTGTGTTTGGACAGAAACCAGAGTACCTGGAGGAAACTCCAGCAAACTCCACACACAAAAACGCCCTCGCCAAGCCCGGGACTCGAACCCAGCACCTTCTTGCTGCGAGGCAGTAAGGCTGAACACTTCCTCTTCACGCCACCCACAGGTCATCGTGCTTCAGCCAATCCCATAGCTTGGTGTTAAGCACTAACAGGAACTGAGTTTGAATTTAAGAACTTTATTGCCCAGCCGGCTGTAACACACCGCGTCATGCCACCCCATCGGCGCCGAATCATCTACATCCACATCACAATGCACCGATTCAGTGATTATCTCCAACACCCATCATCGTTTACGTTATTCTAAGAGTTTCCACGCAGATCATGTGCTTTATACTGATCTGAACCCGTTCACGCGAGCTTGTATTCTGTCTCGCTGATATTTGCAGCACGCAGCCGTATGATAGAGGGACTCTGATGTGTGTTTGATGGCTGTGTTTTGGTCTGTGACAGTCTGTATTTTTACCAAACCTGTTATCAAAGAGAATCATTTCTGACACTAAAGGATGGTACTCTCGCACGATTCGTGTCTTACACACGTTCCTGTCACTGCGTTTCGCTTTTACGGAGAGCAGACTGAGGGAAGAGTTGTCAAATAAAAGGTGCAAACAAACTCAACATGTGGTGATTAAAACCACACGCTGGTTATCAACTAAACGTTCGTTCACGAGCATACACTCCCGATCAAGTTCCACCCTGAAAACACTCAGACGTTATCCAGCATTAAACTAATTATAAAATCATCATAATCGTGATAACCAGTACTTTTCATGTTTCTAGATACAGGGATCCCTCACATTTGGCGGTTAATGGGGATGGAGACCTCCGCGAACACCCCGAATTTCCATGAAGTAGGATCGACGCCCCTGACTGATGTATACGTACATGTATATGTGTATATAACATCAATAAATACATATTCAACACTATAAATGCTTATAATAACAATTACACATTCAAAAACAATGCATAGGATGTAAATAAAATGTAAATAATACAAAATACATATGTGTAATTGTTCACAGATGTAAATAAAGTGTAAGAAATCCCTTGACTTCAGCCTTTTCTGCCGCACGAATGCTGTGAAAATCGTCTCAACCAATCAGCTTGCGAGATTTCAGAGCCGAGTCCCAAGCCAGAGTCAGTTGTGAGCTTGTGGCCTTTCCCTTAACTTTTTCCCTATTTAATAGTGAAAGAGTTAAGGGAAAGGCAGCAAGGTCACTACTGAGTCCGGTTTGGAACGCGACCTCTGAAATCTCGCAAGCTGATTGGTCGAGACGACTTTCCTAGCAAACGAAGAAGAGGCTGGGATCCGAATCCGAGTCAGTAGCGACCCCTTATGGCATTTTCCTGAACCTTTTCCCTATTTTAGCTTATTTTTCGAAGAATATGTTTTTAAAAATCCGCGATTCACTGAAGCCACAGCACCTGAAGTGCGATATAGCGAGGGATGACTGTATTTCTCCCTGAGGAAGTCGTTATTTATTCTGGGAAAGAAAAAAAGAAAAGCATGAATAAATATCTCTGAATAAAATCTCCCGCAGCGTCTCATTGTGTTTCTATCAAGGCAGTGTAATATAAAATCTTGTCACTGACGACTACACTGAAGGTTGACGCAACTGTCAGAACATTCAGGTCAGCACTTTCCATTTTCATCCTGAAAGAAGAAATACAAAAAAAAATAAAAAAAATCTCATGACATCTGAGAGGACGAGAGCTCCGCAGAGAGCAGATGTTCATCCTGTGGAGTTATTTGTTATGGCACTGCACAATAACTCCCAAAACAGCAAGCGTGCCCTTACCTAACACTTATTGTCAAGCAAAGGTGGGCGACATGCCAATGCCTTTTTCAGGCGATTATGATTTTTTTAATTTTTTTGCCCAAATGTATGAACGCTGACGTCACTGGCTTGAGCCGTTTTACACTCCGTATTACACGCGGCCACATAGTGAGAGGGATGGAACAGAACCATTGCTGACTTTCATCAAGCGGAGCTGCATCGCCGTCAGCATGTTTCTGCCCTGCGATGGCCTTGCGAGCTGTTCAGGGTGTACTCTGCTCTCACCTAGAGTCTGCTGAGATGAGCACCAGCCTCCCCGTGATGCTTTATTTTTAGCGGTTCAGAAAACGGATGACTGAACACTTGGCTAATCAGACGAACTTTGGGGACAATCAACAATGCAAAATAGCAAGTGTTAACTAGCTAGCTAGCTAAAAACACACCAATCTCCTGTTAGCGAATCAGCAGATTAGCGATATTAACTAATCTCTACAAGTTCCGGTTACTGGTTATCGTAGCCCGTGCGCACGCGGCGGCTCAGAGTTCTGAGCTATTTTCATTTCTTTTCATGTTTTCGTTTATGTTTCCAGGACCTATAGCCATAATTCAGTCTCGTTTGCACCTTTTAATACTGAGAGCCTCGTACAAAATTTCGTTATGTGTGAACATCATGACAATAAAGCATCTTAAATCTGGGTGGCACCACCCAGCAGGCTAACAATCACGATGAGTGTTGTCTAGCTAGCTAGCAAAGAACACAGAAATCTAATATATGCCAATAAGCAGACTAGCATTGCAAGCTAATCTCTACAAGTGATAGCTGGCCGGGTTAAATAAGGACATAGCAGGCTAATGAGTGCCCAACCACAGACTAACAATGTAAACTAATCTTTAAGAATGTTAGCTTGCTAGTTAGCCAATTATCAATGTTGTATGTTCGCAAACCAGCAAGCTAGCATGCTAGCAAAGCACACGGCAATCTAATGTTATCTATGCAGCAGATTCGCAAATGTAAATGAATCTTTCAGAGTGGCTAGCTAGCTAACAAGTAGAGTCACAATGTAAACTCACTTCTAAAAATATTAGCTCACTAGCTGGCTAGCTAGCTAGGAACACAGCAAGCTAATGTAAACAAATCTCTGTGTGTTTCCTTGCTAGCATATGGATGCTTAGCAATACAGCAGAGCTAAATGGTTTGTAAATCTATTATCTTATTGTTCTCCAAAAAAAAATATGTAAAATGTAAAAAAATATATATAAATAATAAATATAAATAATTCAAGAATATCGCATAAATAAAAAGAAAGTATTTTCTGCAAGGAATTTGTATTACGTGCTCACTCATCACTCAATCATCTGCCAAACCGCCTAACCTGATCAAAGTATTGAGGAGGCTGTTGCCTATCTCAGCCAAGGTGGGGTACACCCTGAACAGCTCACCAGACCATTGCAATGAATGCACACAAATATGTCCACCCACACTCGCACCTAGGGGCAATTTGGTACCGCCAATTAGCCTAACGTGCATGTCTTTCGACTGTGGGAGGAAACCGGAGTACCTGGAGGAAACCCACAGAAACACAGGAAGAACATGCAAAACTTTACGCAGAACCCTGGTCTCAAACCCAGGAACCTTCTTGCTTTGAGGCGGACGTGCTAGCCGCTACGCCACCGTAACGCCCACTATAACGTGCTGAGGGTCCGAATCTACGCCCGAGGCTCAGTGTCAACGCCAGTGACAAGGATAAAGCAGAAACCTTTTCATGATGAGTAAGCTGTTAAATCTGCCAGTTGCTATCGGGTCACGTAGCACAGCGGAAAATCTTTCACCCTACGTCGACGTCTACGTACTTCCATTTCAGGGTCGCTTATTTTGATATTTTGAGAATGAGATTTCATTTCCTTTCTGTTCTTTTTCACACACTTAAACATAGAAAGGAAGACGACGCTATCTATTTTTAATATCGCACTTCCTGCGAGCTTCATTTGGCCTCTCTTTGTGCCCAGAGTCAGAAGACTATTTATTTATTTACTAAAATCAGTTGAGTGGGATCGAGCTGGGTGAGAAAATCTCATTTTCTGGCAGCATCCCAACACACAGAGGAGGGCCGCGCTTCCTGTTCTGCAGGACCGCGGGGAATCCAGCTCTGCACCGAGAAGAACAAATGCCAGCTCGCTCCGCTTCAGTTACAGTCGCAGCAGAGCCACTGAAGAAAACTGAGAAGGAGTCATTGGATATACGATGTGGCCGCAATGGGAAAACCATGATACACCTCCTGGTTTTGGAGTTAGGCTGTGGCAGAATCCTCAATCAACCAATAGCCCATTGGACCGGCATCTCCAGGGGCATCTCGCTATACTCCGTGGTTTCTTGTGGCAAAGTCTAATTTATTTATTAACGATTTTATACCAGAAATGTATCTCATCTCAGTGTAGCAATACAGGCAACGCAGTCGCTCAACCACCTATGCCAATGACAACAACTTAAGAATAAGTTCCAAATCGTCCCTAGGTGTTGTTCAGGGTGTACCCGCCTTCATCCAGAATGGGCGCCAGTCTCTCCGCAACCCTGATTAGGATTAAGGTGCTCAGAAAACGTATGAATGTATGAATGAATGAATGTTGGGTTGAATGTGCGCAAGACTTGTCACGTAGTTTACGTACAGTCAACCAAATATCACAGGAATATCGTACAAGGATTTTCCACAATCGTATTGCTTTCATACGAACATCATACGATTTGACTTGCACATCCAACTTTTTTTCCCCCACTACAGATGTACAGCACTTATTTTACGTGTGAACTCAACGGTCCGAGCTTTCAAATACAGTAAAACCTCGGCTGACGAACGCTTAAGCTCACGAACTTTTCGCCTCAAGAACATTAAATTCGCGAGCATATA
>JAQNCB010000011.1:17405841-17418911 GCA_030068295.1 Euristhmus nudiceps | reverse complement strand
TTTTGAATGTTTAATTGTTATTATAAGCATTTATAGTATTGAATATGTATTTATTGATATTATATACACATATACATATACGTCAGTCAGGGGGGTCGATCCTACTTCACGGATATTCGGTGTTCGCGTCGGTCTCGGGCCCCTATTAACCACGAAATGTGAGGGAACAGTGTATATATTTAAAGCGAGAGCCCTTAATTCTTGAATCTGATTGGTCAGAGGGTGTGGTTAAGTTTTTTTTTTTGTCCAAATGTGTTTGTAATTTTATACCAAGAGCTCATAGAAACTAAAACTAAATCATGATAAATAAGACGACGCCCCACTGTGCGCTTTCTTCACAGTTCTACCTTAAGTGCACCATCAGGCGTCCTTTCCAAATCAGGCAGGAAGTGACTCAGTGCGTCCTCAGCACGAAGCCGGGTTGCCGCTTCCGCACGAACCGCCCTCTCTACCATCTGCTCGGCTGAGAGACCCGTCGGAGTGCTCACGTCCAGCGGCTGCGGGCTGAAGTCGATTCCGTCCAGCGTGAACTCATCCAGGTTTCCTGCGGGCGACTCTGCAGTTTTAACGGGAGTCTCGGGAGGGACCTGAGCTTCGGTCGGAGGATCAGGAGGGATGTGAGAGGGCTCCTGGTGCTGTTGGAGCACCGGCGGTTGAGAGGCTTGAGGGGCGGGTACCGGTTGGGGACACACCAGCGAAGGAGGCGCCTGGGCAGCAGGGAGGTTATGAAGGATCCCAGTGGGGAGGTTCCTCTGCTCCACACGGGGGCGGTTAACTTGGGAAGGCATGCGCTGGCAACCCGGAGCCTGAGTCACCATCACAGGAACGTTCACTTTGTAGAGGTGACCTGTCGGTACAGAAAAAGGGGTGTGGCTATTTTATGATTTTTTTTTTTTTTTTTTAATATTTATTTTTTCGAAAGTGGAACATGTACAAACATTAAAAGTAAAAATATATTTTATAGAAGGGCGGCACGGTGGCACAGTGGTCAGCACATCCACTTCACAGCAAGAAGGTCCTGGGTTCGCGTCCCGGGCCAGGGTTCGCCTCGTGTCTGCGTGGGTTTCCTCTCAAGACACTCCGGTTTCCTCCCACAGTCCAAATAAAATGTATATTAGGCTAACTAGGTGAGAGAGAGAGTGAGTGTGAATAGTTGTGTTGCCCTGCGATGGTCTGGCGAGCTGTTTAGGGTGTACCCCGCATAGAGGCGCTAATAGATGAGGTTCAGGAAATGAGTGAGTGAGGGAGAATGAAAGCCTTAAAATTAATAAAATTAATTTTTAAATAAATAATATCTGCTAAAATAACACATTTAAATTCTAATTGAAAGATTTTTATTATTATTATTATTATTATAATAAACAATGAGGATTTTGAGCTCTGATGTGTAAGTGAGCCCAGCGTCCTGTAGAGGGCGCTCACATAAACCTGGCCTGTTGGTTGTTGTCCAGTACTGTACAGTAGATCTCACCTGAAGCAGTCTGGAGCGTGACACCCGCAGGGATCTGAACCGGATACGTGACTCCGGGTGGCAGAGAAAACGTCGCGATCGTGCTGGTGCCGCTCTGGAAATCAACGAATATTAAAATCTCACTTTCTGACAGGACACTGAACTGGAACAAGCGTGTCGATCAGCGTGTTAGGCTAACTGGATGTTCTCGATTGCCCCTAGGTGTGAGTGTGAATGGTTGTGTATATGCTGGCCCTGCAATAGACTATATTATAATAGCTATTCAGGGTGCCCAGAGTTGGCCGAGATAGGCTTCCTTCATCCCTAGTATGATTAAGCATTTCGGCAAATGAATGGAAGTTTTATTAAATAAATAAACATTATTTGCACAACTATTGTATCTCTTGTACTGAGAACTAGATGGCTGTATAAAAAAAATAAATAAAAAAAAAAAACTCATTCAATTCAGAACATTTTCAATTGTACTTTTTTTTTTTTTTAAGAAATACACAGAAGATAAATTAGATTAATATAAAATATCTGACTTACAGCTTTCCCTGTGAAATTCTGCTGCCTGGCAGGAAAAACACCGGCAGCTAAAATAAAGCATAACATTTTTATGGATCATTTTTGCCAACAATGAAATTAAAAAATATGTACGTTATTCAAAAAAAAAATCTACTTTATTTTTTCTGAATGTAGTGGAATGTTTTTAAAACTAGTTCCTGTAAACTCTAAACCGTTCCTCCATGACTGCATTAAAACTAGCATATTAATATAAATCTGACCAATCAGAATCCAGAATCGAACATCTGGGCGGTACTGCATCTGTACACCGAACCGACCTGTGGATTTCTGGAGCGTTTGGGCATAATTTGCGGGAAGTTGCAGGACGAAGTCGGACGAATTGATGCTGTCCTTAGCAAAACCTTCCACTGCTTTCGACTGCAGGACCTTCGACTCCCACAGCTACACACAGAAAACAGTATTTATTAAATAAGTGTATCATAAGGTTGCTCAGTGACATTTTTGATACGGGAAATAATAAATAAAATGCAAGATGCCAGTATAGCTTTGTTTTTAAAATATATATAATTTTATTTAAAAAAAAAAAGTTTATATTGCATATTGTGATATTACAGCAAAAAAAAACAATTTCTATGATTTATCAAGCATAAGGAATATTTTTTATGGAAAAACTCAGTACTCCCCAGAAATATATAAAGTTTCATCCAAGTGACATTCATATAATATATAATTTAATTTAGAACTATAGCACTTTTAACACACACACACACACATTACACCGTATTACGCAATGCCCAAGACCGAAGGCTGATTTGTACCAGAAATCAGAAGTTGTTGTATTTGGTGGGAAAGAACATCTACATTTTGATTAAATATATAAATAAATTGTCTCCAAGTACTTTCATTACAAATGTGTTCACGTTAACAGATTCAACCCTGAATTAACTGTTTAAAAAAATAACTAAATCCACTAAAAGTCCAGCTTGTAATCAGCCCCGTTTTTTTTTTCTTTTCTTTTTCTTCGATTTAAGCTCACAGTATACGAGCTGATATCCTCGGAGTACACGAGCCAATCAGAGCGTGCAGCTGCTAATGTCTACTGATCTAAGACAGAGAGCGAGTATTCAGGTGTGGCTTAGTGGTAACACATCCACTTTACAGCAAGAAGGTCCTGGGTTCGAGTCCCAGATTCAGTGTGGAGTTTGCATGCAAGGGTTTCTTCTGGGCACTCCGGGGTTTCTTCCTCTGCCCAGGGACATGCACAGTAGACTTAGTGGCGGGTTCAAATTGGCGTTAGGTGCGAGTGTGAGTGTGTGTGTGTGTGTGTGTGTGTGTGTTGGCCCTGCAATGGCTAGCGAACTGTTCATACCTGTACCACACCTTCCCCAAGAGTCGGCTGAGATAGGCTCCAGCCTTACTGTTACTCAGTCTTACCTGCCGGAGTTCATCCAATACCCCCTGTTCCACTCCTTCATCAATAAACAGCTCTCGGACACTCTCCATCACATCGTCGATGATGGACAGGTAAAGTTTAGGCTGGAGAGGGAATCAGGACCATGTTTATTTTCTTGCATTTCAATTAAATAAAGATTAGTTGATGCAGGTATAAAAAAAAAACTGTGGCAAAGTTTAAAGAGGAATCGATTCTGATGAGTCATGCTGATGTTCGATTCCACGGGATAGTCGACTCTAAACTCTTCTCTATTCCAAAATTGAAAAGAAAAAGGGAAAGGTGAAGATTTTGTGCAGTATAATTCAAGCTTAATCACTGAATTTAGAAAACTTGTCAAAAGTCGAACTATCCCTGTTTAGATTACGTACACAGCCAGTGATTCAGGAATCAACTCCTTTTAATGGGGGGAATCGATTCCCTGTTAAGCATCAAACGATTGATTATTATTAAATAAAGCTTATTAAATAAATAAACAAGCAAATAACCAGGAACTTTTGGGTTATTTAACTAATCCGTTCATCAAGTACTTAGATAGATAACAGACAAATGTCATCATTACATATAAAACCAATCAGGTTTCTGACTGAGTTGTATAATATAGCTAACTGAATCTACTTACTAGTATGTGTGAATTTGAGAGCATCCTGATGTGAGTAGCGACTCTTTTAGCATCCAAACTCACACTTGACACACTTTCATTCTCACTTGATGGGTCTTTGGTTGATGGCAAGAATTTACACAGCTGTTCTGTGGAGGATTAATTAGTAAAACGCCTAAGAACGACGAACCAAAAATGAGTCGATTCCTGAATATTACCTCAGGTAAATAAGAGTCGATTCTGAATATGTTGAAAATTGATTCATTTCCGATTAGAGCACCTTTTCATAAGATTAATGTAATGTAGCTACATATATTTATTATTTTTTGACATTACATGATTTAAGGCTATCGATAACTCACAATAAAACAAAATTGTCTGGAAAAAATTCAAAGCATTGCTATTAAAAAAGGAATTCAGTTCTTTGGAAAGCTAATGCTAGTTAGCATTAGCTTTCCACATTACATGACTGTTGGTTAATTTTCAAACGGTATTAAATGTTTGTAAATGTATTTCTTACTACCTTCACATTCAATCACTGTATTACTGACTTGCAGAATATCTTTTCTGATCATTGGTGTCAGTTAAGAATCAAAAATCTAGGTTTTTCAGTGCATGTGTAAAGAATGAACTCACTGAATCGATTCTTTTGAATCAATATTAAATTCAAGTTCTTTGTTTTAATCCTGAAGTTTTTACATCTCATTCTTAAGGTATTAATTCCTTAAATTTTTACATTTTTTTCACAGCTCTAACCAAAATAACCTCAAATACTTCTTTACACACACATGTATAATTTTCACATATATGGAATTTAATTTCATTACCTTTGCCCTGGATGCTGTGTTGTGGGTTTGTTGTTCAATTTGTGTGTGTTTGTTAGCAGGATTACACAAAATGTGTAGTCTGGATTATTATAAATTATTTACCAGTGGCGGAGCTTCGAAGAAGGAAGACTCTGTTAAATTTTGAAGATGATCGAGAATTTTTTTAAAGGATTCTTTAATTAACATTGAAAGATAGGATGTTTTAGAAGTGTGGTATTACAGCAGACCCAGGAGGGGGTGTTGTTTACTTTATTATTTTTGGCTTGTCTGAGGTTTGCACTCTGAGTCCATTTGCTTAGTGTGCTCATAGTTGTCATTTTATAGCAATTTATCTCCACGTCTGAGGTTAATGTTAATGTTCCCAACAGTTTTGTCACATTTTCCAGTCATTTTGCCTTTACCTACTGGAGGTTATCTGGAGAAGTTAATTACTATATTTTAGCAAAGCAAATTATATACAAGCCCACAGAAATACACCCTGCCAAAGTAAACACTGTACAAGAAAACTGGGAAATATATGTCTCAAATTATGACCAATGATAACACGTACGAGATATAGTTCATATAACAGAGCGCAACCAAACAGTTGAATAAGGCAATATGGACTAATCACTAGTCAGAATAATTTTAATCAGTACCTTTGTTTGTTTGTTTGTTTTGAGCCATTTTCAGCCCATAAAATTAGCATTTATACCATAATTGTTAATCATATCATTGAATTTACACCAGAAAAAACCCATACTAACCATAATAATAGTTTAGTACTTCTTTAATAATGCCCATCCATTAAACTTCAATGTAGAACCATAAGCATTGCATCACGACTCAAACTCAAACCTGTGAGTACTTTTCTTTAATTCATTTCAAAAATTAAATTACTTTCAAAGTTGTGAATCTAACAAAAATTGGCTTCTCATGTGTAATGTTTTATGAACACTGTGAATGTAGGACTACCGGTACATGGAAAAACAATGTTGAACCGTGATGGGTATCATAATCGCAAATTATTGTCATTATTTAGTTCAGAGACATAACTGTTAGCAATGTACCGGTAGATATTTATTACAATATAACATCACAATATTGGAATGATACAGTGATTAAGTGTTAGCCAATCTTTTTGAGAAACTCGTTGAATGTCACAAACCTCAGGAGGTAGCATCGACTTAACCAGTTTGATTTTACTGTAATTTGTTGTTAACATCACGTACATGTGTAGCTTTACTGGGATTGATACTCTGGTGAACCTGGCAAAATTTCAACGTAACATCTCTTCAGGGTTTTGTCTAAACTGTGCCCTGCCCTCAGAGGTCCTTCCAAAGCCACGTCTCTCTCCATACGCATGAGGATCGCTGGCTGATGCCTGGTACGGACATGCACATGAAGGAAGACACAGAAGCATTTGATTGGATAATTCCCAGCAGACCGCTGGGATACATTTTTTAGACAGGGTCTTGATTTCAGTCGGGGTGTAAAGTGCAGTTCAACCCATAATATAACAGCTTGTGAATACAGATAAAAGGTTCCCAGCCCCAGCTTGAAACGTCAGCAGTGCTCTGTATGGAATTTGAAGGCTTAATGTGCATCTTATGGAATCTTGCAATGTGTAACATAATAAAGTGCAAATACTATACTTTTTAATGGGTATTGCTCTGGCAGAGCATTACAAACTCTATCAAAATTAAATTAATGGTTAATATAAATACATATATACGTATTTTTTTCTTTTATGTTTTACACTGTTGAAGAATGTATGTTGATCTTAACTTGGGGGGGGGGGGAGTAAAGACTAAAGTATTGGTCTCACATAGCCTGAACGACTTCACGGTAGACTTTTTTCCTTTCTTTCTTTCTTTCTTTCTTTCCGGTGGTTTCAATCAGCGTTACAGCACAAATGGTCCGTGCACTTCTGCTTAAATACGTCAGAGCCAGGAAACTGCGTTGAGAATTGGAAGGGCGTGGCTTCCATTCATAAAATTTCGCTTGATTGTGTCAAAATATAACACGGGCTGCGACCATGAAGGCATCTGTGAGGCAACCATAGCTTATTGGATGCCACCATGGATTCCCCTGGAGGTAAAAACGTACATGGAACACTGACTACCATGCATACGTAGCAGTTCCTGCTTGTAGATGTGACAGTTGCAACGTTTGCATTGCAGACGCTTAGAGTCAAGTGCATATTTTTGAGATACCGCCTCCAAAATCTCCCGGTATGGTCTCAGAATGGCCGTGGTAGTCCCAGCTACAGTTCTAACATATCAGCCGGCTATGTGAGACCTTAGCATAAGAACATTTCAGGTGTCTGTTGTAAGTGCATGCTGATAATTCATTAGTGTGAGTATGCAAGTCTTTTTCTTTTATCATCATTATTATTATTATTATTATTATTATTATTATTATTATTATTATTATTATTAAATGCATGTTTTGGATCACTGTGTCATGCAGCTCGATGGTTTCTGCGATTCCGCCTCAATTAGCTTTTTTTCAATTTCCACCTAAAAGCAGAAATTAAGAGAAAATTAGTCATTAATATGAATTTAACAATAATCCAATGTGCTATATTCATTATTCTTCAGTTTATATCAACTGACAGATGATTGATTGATTGATGTTATCTCCGATTTTACCTGGCAACGATAAAACGCCCTGTAGCTGACTTGTTTCTGAGGCTGAATATCACTTTCTGTTCCCAAAGACTTCACTCTGGTTTGAGAAGCGATCGTATCTGCCACCTCACACTCCATAGTGATGAAGGGAAACCAATCAGTCGGGATCTCTTGGTCCGACGCCAGCTCCAGCTTACAGGAGAAGCAATGAGGAAGGTCTGTTGCTGTGAGTTCGAGAGTCAACAAGGTAAACATAGGAAATGAAAAGTTAGCGCATTGTGACCAGCAGAGGGCACATATGACGCACAACTCAGAGACCTCGCTCCCACTAGTCTCCCATCACGCCATCTCCATTTCCATTGATTCATTTTGTGCATAGCAACTTGCAGGCATTCAGAAAGCTAGAGGCCTCCCTTGATTAAGGATTTTAATTTGAAATCTCCAAGCAGAACCTTATCCAATGATGGACAAGGTGACCTTTGTTCCTCTGATATTTATAGTCAGTTCAATACACAAGTTCCCTTGGTTTTTTGATTCATCAAATTTAGCTCTGCTTTACACTTAAACTAACAGCAACACATAAGGCTCTGCAGCTGGGCTGTCCTAGGGTGGCAGCAGGATTCTCTCTGACATCATCACAGTGTGTGTAGGCTAAATCAGTCGATGACGCCATCATCTAGATCATCGTTTCCTCACCCCCTGCTTCTCGCTTGGACCAGAAGGTCTTTTGGTTCACCAGCTTTACCAACTGTCCTCGTTCCCTTATTGAGGGTCATTGAGGATCACCGAGTGGTGACACATGAGAGCAGCCTTCCCGGAAGAGCTCCACACCAGCCTATAAATAACTCGCCCCTTACATGAATTCCGGCCCATTTTATGCAGCAGGTCCAGCTGTGCCACCATCATCAGAAGCTGTGACGCTTCAGAGGAAACAATAGCTCATTTCCTTCGGCCTCCCCGCAACCCAAGTGGGATTAAATGGTTCGACAAACGGATGAATGAATATCTTAACATTAATCACTTAGCTGGGAATTTGCTATGATTAAACTGTTCCAATTCACTTTTCTCATGGCGATAGTTCAAAAATTCTAAATATTTGATGAATGAACAATATACTTATTCCATGTCCATGAAACCAGATTTCTTTCCTTACCCATGTTTTTGGCTGGAAGTTTGTCGATCCTCCAAACAATGGCTCCGTACACGTTCTCATACTTGACCGTACCAACAGTCACCTGCAGGACAGGGTGAGAGTCTGTGATATTTGCCGAACCCAGACAGGCGTTTCTGTTCATCCGGGCTTTGATAGATTTCTGCCAGAGCAGCGACATTGTGCGAGGAACTTTGACCCAATCCCCAGGCAGTGGTACCTGGATTAGCACGTTCTCACAAAGGGTTTCTGACTGTGACCCAAGTGAAGGGAAGGACGACTGCATGTTGAGAAAGGCTTGTAGCTCCAGATAGGCACCCTGAACAGTGACTGTGGCCTTCACTGAGAAAGGCAAGTCTCCACATTTCAATGACGCTGTCCTGTAGCGTGCGAGTTCCACCCTACAGGCATCCGGCGGCGAGAATCTGATCAACCTAGTGTCTTCAAATTCAGCCTCTCGTACAGACTTGTGAAACTGGTAGTCAGCGATCTCCATCCACGCTTCATCCTCTTCAGACCCATAATTTGCGTCTTTGCTCAGAAGTCCGAGGTCATTCAAGGCCAGGAAACATTCCGTAGAACCGTTAATGAAAGCCAGGCAGTGGAGCCGTGTGATGACTGCATGTTCCAGAGTGGCTCCATCCTTATCCACTCGCATCCAGATATGGTCTGCAATCTGCAAGGACAACTCTTGGTCCTCGTAATGTTTTTGTTGTTTGAGCAGCCCTGGTAGTCTCATCAGTTCCTCTTCAAGGGACACCAGCAAGTCCTCCAGGTCTCTGTACTCAGTTGTGCCAAACTTCAGAATCTGCTCCACTTCAGCTTCATGCGTCACCTCAGGTTTAGGGTGGTAACGCTTTCGTTCTACATAAGACACGTGTTCGATCTTCAACGTCACAATTTTTCGTGGCTCGCCATAGCTTTCTAGTTTGGGGCCTGAAAGAGCGCAATTAGAGCTCAGCTGGAACTCTTTGAATGGTTTCTCCAAGCCTTTTTCATAATACATTTGAAGCACAGCCCCTGGAAGCAACTGTAAGTATATCGGGCCCCACTGACGAGATGACATACGGTTCTTTTTCTCTGGGATCCTCAGCATTAATGACCAGCCATGCTTCCTCTGGCTGAGGAAGAGTCCCTGTGGAACAAAGGAAAAACCTCTTCCTGCATCAATATCCTTTAGTCTGTTGATATCCGAATCTCTTTCCCAGCTCCCCTGATCTTGGTCCTCCTTTGCTTTTAACCTTTCCAGCTTATGGCAGATGTACGAATAGGAGTTTTGAAGTTGGTCCCGGGGTGGCTCGTAACCGTCCTTGGTTCGGATAAAGAAGCGAGGCAAGCTTGAGCCAGGCTCGGAGTCAGACGAGGAACTTCCAGAATCTCTCTTGTGCTTGTTTTCACCCAGAAATTGGTTTACCTGACAAGAGTTATCTTGAAGCGCTGGAAAGAAAGCGGATGTCTCGGAAGACGAACGTCTATCAGGAGAAGAGATATTTGTTGACGTGTTGGAGGAAGTCTTAAAGGCATGAGGTGGTCTGAGAGAATCGTAGTTAAAGGGAGATGGACCAGTGGGAGTCTCCCTTACTGGAGTGCACATCGGAGTGTTGCTAGGTGCGCACGAGCTTCCGTTGAAGCTAAAGTGCGTTTGGGGAGATTCCAGTGGACTGGATAACCTCCTTGCTGAACTGCCCAAAGGAGGCAGGACCAATTTCAAGCCATTTGGTCGAGGTATTGACCCAGAACTTGATGATGGGAATGGCAGGCTTTTCTGTGGTGAGGACTGGGTGGTGCCTTCATCTTCAAACGTTGCTCGAGGTATTGAGCCAGAACTTGATGATGGAGAGGGCAGGCTTTTCTGTGGTGAGGACTGGGGGGTGCCTTCGTCTTCAAACGTCACCCAGTTAGCTGGATGGTTCGTGGAGCACATTGTGTCAGACAATTTATGTGAAAGTAATCTGCTTTTTTTTCGAGATTCTTCCTGGTGTGGCTCAATCTGTCCCACCATTAGGAGTCATCTGTAATCAAGAAAAATCAAGAAGTCACAAAAATGCAGAACTGCATCTTCTGCCTCCAGAAAAATGTTAAACTCTCCAAAGAAACATTCTGAATGTAGAAGCTCTGTCTTTCCAAACAGACTATTTAAAGGGTAATTGCTTAAACATGGCCGTCCGGACAGAGAAAGAAGAATATAAAGAAAGCAGCCAGGCCTGCGTTGTATACAGACATTACAGAATCTCGCGTGTTTCTGGAGGGAAAATCTAACCATCTGTCAAATATGCAGCTGGATGTGATCATACGCCAAGTTTCCATTTGCAGATTTCACACACGTGCAGTTTTAATTACTCAGCAACACGGAACAAGCGTTCGGCTTCGTTTGGCTTCTTCACTAGCTACAGCTCGACCTAAATACGTCCAAGTGGAAACATCTGGGTTAGAAATCTTTTGAGCAGTTGTTGCAACAGCTGGGGAAGGGCAAGAGGGGAAATGTGTCGCACTCTGGGCCAATCCGCTCTCTCGGCTGCATGATTCGACCGCCATGTGTGATTTAGACGCTTAAATATAGCAGCCTGATTCAGATGGATACCGTGTATGGATGCTTTATTCCTCTTCGTGACTGTAGATCTAATAATATTACCAATATGAATAATAATAATTGGTATTATTGTTCCTCGAAAGACTAAAGGCCCATTTATGCTCAATGTTAAAGCATCTGTGTGGAGTTTGCATGTTCTCCCTTTACTCGCATGGTTTTCCTCGGGGTACTCCAGTTTCCTTGCACCGTTCAAAGACATGCACATTACAGTAACTGGCAGTAGGGGCTCCCGAGTAGCGCAATAACAAGGTGCACGACCATTAACCTGGAGATCGCAAGTTCGAATCCAGGTCAATGCCACAGCCGTCCGTAGCCGGGTCGATAGGAGCTACTTGGCCGAGCTCTCACAGCAACACATTCACTTTCCCTCCGAGCGTGTTAGACCCGCTAGATAGAATAGAAGTTTGAAGAGAGGCGGGGCGGGTGGCCAGCATTGCATGTCACGGAGGGGGTGTGTTCATGCTTTCACTCCTCCCTGGTCAGTGGTGGTCGTGTGACAGGGAAGGCAATACCTGTTGGGTGGGGATTGGATACGATTGGGGGAGTACAAAAAAAAAAAAAAAAAAAAGAGTAAGTGTGTGTGTTTTGGCTCTGCGCTTTGTTCGTTTAGGGCGTACCTCGCATTCGCCCAAAGTCCGCTGAGATAGGCTCCAGCCCCCTTGCAAATTGATGAATAAATGAATCTCTGAACTGCCCCCTAGTGGTACTGCCTCGTATCGATGCTAACGTTAATGATTGATGTTGATGGGGTCCATTGGAACATTTGAATGGACGTCTTTATTTTCGTATGTAAAAGGAACATAAATGGGACTGAAGACTAAAATATTCCATATCCATATATGGATTGGAGTAACAGAAGTCTGTATATATTATATATTAATACTATACACGGGATACATGAATGCATATTAAATGTTCAACCGTCTGAGTCTCTAATGCAGTTATTTTTTTAATCAGGTCTGTAAATACACCGCAAGCCACAAAGCTTTGAGACAGAAAAACTCGTGGAAAAAAAAGGGAGAAGTGCTGGATCATTCCTTCTCTGCTGGAAAAAAGTAACCGAGCTATAAACATAGAGCTGACACAAGCAGCATCAGCAGGCCACTGCGGCAACCAGCGCTGTGAGTGGGTAGAGAAATGAGAGGTTACAGAATCGTCAGAGGCTCCGAGACGCATTCCTGACATTCCTCTGGGACGCTCGGCACAGACGAAGGAAATACCATCCCACAACGCTCCGACAAATCCGTGCACAAAACGCCGTCACCGTAAATATCTGACTTCAACGCACCAAACAAACCAACAACTCATAATTGTAATTTCTCGTGTTTTCCTCCTGCGTCGGTATCTTTCTGTTTCCATCCCTTCATTTCCAAAAGCAAAACTACCACCACTTTGAAATAACTGAACCCTGATGGCGTGCGCGAGTCGAACTCTATATTCTATATTTCTTCCCCAAACAATGAGTGAAGCTCACATGATGCTGGTCAACATCTCGTGGTCAGGAAGTATTACTCACTGAATCATACACGTTTGTGGAAATCATTGAACCGGGCGGAATCTGGACACGTTTTGTCCAGTTGAACTTTAAATTTCGGGGGGTTTTTTTGGATGCTAAACAAGATGACGATGCAGTAAGTCACGTTGGGTCAACGACGTCGTTGTTAGCACGTCCGCCTCAAAGCAGGAAGGTCACGGAAAGCTCAGCAACGATGCTTGCATGGGTTTCTTCCAGGTACTCCGGTTTCCTCCCACAGTGCAAAGACATTCTACTACTACTTTTCTTTTGGCTCCTCCCCTCAGGGGTCGCCACGGCGAATCATCTGTTTCCATCCATCCCTGTCCTCCGCATCCTCTTGTCTCAC
>JAQNCB010000011.1:17354660-17368197 GCA_030068295.1 Euristhmus nudiceps | reverse complement strand
CCCCCCCCGGAGAAAGCACTGCAGTCATCACAGTTAAGGCAGCGTTCCTTCTCGTCATTACAACTTGTTCCCTTCGCCCCACCCGCCTCTGCAGCTCCACGCTCCTCAGTTGGCCTGGAATGCCAAGCTGATCCTTTGCAGACCTGCCCTAATCATCAACGGGGGAAACCATGGACAATCAGGACATACATCTTTGCCAACCTTCACCAAACTGGAGAGATAAGGGTACAAACTTTACTAGCTTGTTCTTAAGTGACTTCTGAGGGGAAAGACTGCTTTGGGTAGCACTTGTGATCGGATTCAGGCTGTCAGATATGAGATGATGTAGGTTTATATAGCTGAAAATCGTAGTGTTTTAGATCGGTCCTGAATCATGTGCATGCATGCTTGCTAGCTAGGTGGACCTTTAGACTCAGTATAACCTGACTGAGTCAGTGTGTCCAAAGGTCTTGTGTGTGTTTTAGGCAAAAGGTGATCAGTAATTTGCCTGAAACTTTGCACCCACTCCTGGTGCTGTTGGAACCCGGGGAAGTTTGCGCATGCAGTCTGGAACTCCCATGTACTGTTTCCAATGATGTCAAGTACATGCGGCGTGCAGGTCTTGCGTTGCAGTTGTCGGCTGTCAGCTTTGAGTCCTGCGCACTTTCCAGGCGTCTCTTGGGTACTTTGGGTCGGCTGACTATCATGAGTGCAGCCTTTTGCGAAAGACAAGACTCGTATTGCAACAGTAAGGGCACTGTGCAAAGGGTCGGCTCCGTGTGATTGATTTAAGTGAGTAGGACGAATCGTGTTAAAATGCTTCGGTGGTGACTTGACAGTTTTGTTGCTAAACCTCATTATTCAACAAAAATATCCTTCTGAGAATATATTGAACTTTGTGTGTTGGGGTTGGCTCAAGATGAATAGGGTTTAGCACTTGGCGTTAAGGAGGTGTAAGAATTTGTGGAATGGGATTTTGTGTATACATATTTTTTTACTTGCTAACTTGAGTACAGTTTTGGTGCATACCCGACAAACTATAATTGGTCACTTGATGTCAGAGACGGCTCATGTTCAGGGCAGTGTTACTGCCAAAATGTCTTGGTGAGGTTAACACTATATTAGGGACCTATTTATAGGAGTTGGCGGTACATCTGGTGAAAGCTGCTGTGCCAAAATGTAAGGGCAACTCAAAGCATTTACATTTGCCTTATAAAATACTGTCATGATATTCAAACTGGTTACCAAAAACACCTGAAAATTGGGGGGTTTCAAATTAAGAACCAGCAGGAAGAAGGAAGGGTTGGCAGGACTGACCTTTCTCAAAACCCTCCTTGACCCTCCGGTCTGTGCTAAGCACTTGATGCCACCCACAATAGAACTCTTCATGCAAAACTGTGGTGTTTGAATACAAATAAGGCCAAAGGGAGATATTAGATTTACGAGCTCCAGTTTTTCTAGAGAACCTGACAGATGATTTGGATTGTTGTGGCCAGGAAACCTCTACCTGCACAGTAAGTGTGTTGGAGTAATTGCAGATAGCCTCAAGAAGTTCAATGGAAAACAAATTTCATGTTCATGTAGATTTTGGTGCTACGTTTGATGACCAGATGCATCGTTATGGTGTTTCGATTGCTCCATCAAACGCAGCTGAGGCGTGCAGCCTTCTTTTCTCCCCGAAGCACCCACCTGCCGTAAGAGTTGTTGCGTGCCACCATTAAATTTTATGTGTTACAGATTGATGGACAGCACCCAGAGTGGTGTTTGTGAGGAATTGGCTAATCAGACTGAAGTTACACGATGACTCGAGTTCTAATCTGGTTATAATATTTCCTTTTTGTGTGAAAGGTATCGCTATGAGCTTTACTCACTGTGGGGAAAGTCCTTCGTCATTATTTGACAGTCAGGTGACCTACAAGAAAAGTGAGTTAGCAATCAATGTTTTTGTTGGCTAGTTATATATTTGTTTTGTGCACGGTATGGAAATGGGGTAGATTTTAAAAACAGTTGGAACATATGGTGGTGTATTTTATATTATAATGTACTATTTTATTAATGTTTTTTTTAAAGTAATAATAATAAGGAATTGTTGCAAATTGCACGACAATTTAATCCGAAGACCCTAATGACTCCTGAGGGAATAGTTTGAGTTAAGTGTGAATTGAAATGGAGCATCATGGGAGATTTTACATAGTGTGGCTTGTTATCTGCAAATTTGAGATTTTATCGATTTCTGTCCAGATCGGTCAGTTTGTGTTGGTCAGTGGTCCTGTGTTCATTCTGCTCCCCTTGACGTATCCACGTCCCCGAATATTAAACGCACTTTTTGACTGATGCATTGAAAAGCAGATGCTCTGTGTTTACTGGGTGATTATAATTTCTTAGGACTATAACTTCTCCCAAACTAGAAACGACCCTTCAGCGTCTTCACTGTACTCTGGTGTTTTTTTTTTTTTTTTCTTTTTGACTGCTCGGACACCGTGCCAGGATTGAAGCATCTTCATACTGTAGAGCTGTGAAACATAAATATCCGGCTGCATGGAAACCGCGATCTGCTAGAAACTCACTTTTTGAAAGTAAACAATATATTTTGTTGGATATTGTGGAAATGGCCTTATTAGGAATTTAGAGTTTTGTCCAACTAGCACTTAAGGCTTATGTTGATGTACGGATTCTTTGGACAGGTGTACAGCATATTTGATGTCTGTGTTCGGCAGAGGGTTTTTTTTTTTTATCCAGTTTTTGAGGTTTGGTGTCGACTCTATGCGCTGTACATGAACCTACTAGTCAACATGAACGGCTGCAAGTCAACTGGAATTTTTGTGGATTATTTGTGCGTTTATTTGTTTACAAGGCGTCTTTGTTTATTTATTGAAATAAGGTCAAAACCAGAATGGTTACCACCACCAAATAGATTATTTTTAGCTTTCAGTTTATTTGTTTGCAGGATTTTGCAAATGGTTGCCGTTTTTTTAATGAAATTTCTTCAAGAGGCGGGGCTTTGAGCAAGGAAGACTCCATTAGATTCTGGAGATGATGCTGATCTACTTCCAAATACAGGATTTTTTAAAGGATTCTTTAACATTGTGAAGATGGTCTTGGATTCTTACTTTTTTTTTTTTTTTTAGATGTATACAATTGGTATTATAGCAGGCCCAATAGGGCATACTGTCTTTTTTTATTATTATTATTAATTTGTTTTTTTTTAAACAAGGCTCAGTGGAGGTGTGTGAATTCTGGGTGCTCTTATCTGTTCTTGTAAACACAGTGAGTTAAATGATGCATTTAAAAGGGGTGGGGGACACGACTAATCATATCTCTGAGATAAACTATTCCCATCCGATTTGGGATTCCAGATGCTTTACTCGCTTGATTTCTAAGCCCAGATAAGGCTTTGACCATTTTAAAAACAAAAATAAGTTGAAAATAAACCTTGAGTCCAGCAGGATGATCATTGTTTGTCCTGTAACTTGGTGACCATTTGAGAAAGGTGTGTGTGTGTTTATCTCCCACTTCGATGCCTCGGCTTACTTTCTTTCACCTTCTGTGTGAAACGTGCTTTTGTTCTGCCATGTGAACGCGCGCGCCGAGCAGTAGGACTCGTGCATTGGTGTGTGCGCGCGCGCGTCGTGCACGCGCTCTCGGCCTCGGTAGCGTGCGTTGGTGCGGGCGGCGCAAGATGGACGCCAAACGGGGTTAGTGCTTGTTTTTCTCTTCATGTATTTGATTGTGTTTCGTCTTGTCGGTGAATGCGTTGTTGTTTTTCCTGATATTCGGAAAGAAGGGACCGGATTTCCGCTCGTTTGGTTCCTGTGATTTATTTAAACGTCGTTTTGAAGGGCTGCGGCGCGCGCACGGAGGTCGCAATGCGCGTGTCCGGTCGTCCATGTTGCAGTGACAGCAAGTGTCCTGAGGTCGGAATGAAACCTTTAATACCGGGAATCCAGACGGAGAGGATGTGGGGGGCTGTTGTCTTTTATATATATATATATTTAATTACGAAGTAAATGACTGCCTGTGACATTGCGGTGAATGCGCGAGCACGGTGCGGTGGGGTTGGTGTCGTGCACGTGCTATTTATAGAGCACGCGCAGGCCAGTCAGTGCTTAACCATATGTAGACAATCCTATTGCAAGTGGGTTTAGGCTTACTACCAACCCTTAGAACTGCCATTATACTGGTGTGTGTGTGTGTACAATAATACTGAGACTCGATGCTGATCCTGTGTATCAGGTGTATAATATGCACACAACTGACATTCACTGCCATGTGTAAAGGTGTAACTCAAATCCATGATCAGTGCATCTGGTTGTATTTTTAACCCAAATTTATGAATGAATAGTGGATTCTGACAAACGTATGCATTCCTGTTATCTTCTCTTCAACTGGATTAAATTTGAATTTTTGAAAGTAATTTTACCGACCTAAAGAATCAGGTCACGCTTTCATACACTGTGCTTTTAACACCCAACCACGTCATTAAAGGGGCCGTCTCACATTCCTGTCTCAGGGTCCACTTCAGTATTTTTGTTTACATTCGTTCCACAGTATTATGGAAGCATGTGACTGCCGTCCTGCTAGCTCTCGGTGCACCCAAATCGTCAAAATACACCCCCCACCCCACCCCATCTCCGTGGCCTCCTGTGAAAGGAACAAGGCCAGTTATGATCCATCGTCGTGAACTCATCATACCGAAAAACGGAACGGATCAGGCCAATCCAGTTTTTACAAGGCTCCGCCCACAACTTGTCAATCACAGCGAAATTGTTCATGTTGGTTGCCAAGATAATAAGATAATCCTTTATTCGTCCCACAAACGGGGAAATTTACAATTAAGCAAGAGTTAATGCAGAGTCTTTTTTTTAAATGCCTGAAATCATTAAAAGGGTTTAATAAACATGTAACCTGAGCAGTTATGAGGATGTGAAGGGACATCAGGGTTTTTTTAAATGCTAAACAAAACAGCCACAGATAAACGTTCAAGATTGGAAGGCAGGTTTTTAAGCAGTGTTTGTTTGTTTGTTTGTTTGTTTGTTTGTTTGTTTGTTTTTTTAATAGCCATTTAAATACAATGGCTCTGGGATAAAAATAATTTTATACAATGTTCAACATTTGTACTGGAAATAAAAAAAAATGCCCTGTTCCGCCTTTAAAAACAGTCAGTCTACAGTAAATCCGTGTATTACATCAGAGTCGTTGTGAAATCTGATTTCTTTGTTAAATATTAAAGTTAATTAATCTTGTGCATCATGAAGTTTGTAATGCTTTACTGGGAAAATCAAAGGAACAAAGATCATGAAACTCGTCTTTGTATTGATCCAGTCGTCAATGTTCTTAGTTACACCCTGCACTTCAGGTTTTGGCGTCCTGTATATTTGACGTACAGTACTTTTGATTTGTTGAGACTCGAGTCAGACGGGCCACTCTTCTGTCACATCAGTGTTAACTTGTCTCCAAGTCGGCGGGTCAAAAAATAACCCCTTTTGCATCCAAATGCGGATTTGACCCGTCTCGAGTGTCCGAGCGAGTGCTGCAGCCAGAAACGCTGCTGTGGATTTATATCCAGCATCTTAAAGCTCAGCTTTTAATTGGAGAGAACAGAAACGAAGTCGTCATGCTGGTGAGATGATTGATTGAGGTCTCGTGGTGTATCATGGATAGTCGCATCACGGCTGAAATGATTAGCGTTTGCCTTTTTAGGGACTGAGCGGAGTGATGCAGATCTCAGTGTGCCTCGCTCTTGTTTTTCAGCACATTTCTGACCCAGTAACAGAAAGAGATTACATCATCCCCACATGGCAGGCTCCGACCTTTGTTCGGGCTCAAATGGAATTTCTAGGCACGGACCGATCGGCTTTTCATGCCAAACGAGGTCAGAGGAGTCGATGTGCCTCTGAGAGCAGACACGTAGACCCTCATTCCGACTCGGGATGGAGACGCTTTTGAAAACGGTTCGGTGCTAGAGGGGTTTCCTCTTCTTTAAATTAATGTTTAATTCACACTGAGTGCTTTAATGTGCTTTAATGCTTCTTTTTAAAATTTTGAACACATTTAAATGGCAGAAGGAGGAAAAACACGGGGGTCGTGAGGGCCATTGAATACAGTGTGACTCTCTGTTTATCTCTGTGCTCATAATAGGGTGGTTTCAGGCGACGTCATCAACCTGCGCGATGCCATGTTGAAGACACAGAACTGCTGAGCCGCTTAGAACTAGTTCGTTATTCCCCTGAAAACCACTGACCTGAACACAACGCAGAATCCCAAGGGAAACTATTGTAACGTGGAGGGTTGTCACAATAGGTCTGAGGACGACAGTAAAATGTCGACAGAGACATTACTACAGACTGCCGGCTGTTATAACAAATCAAGGGAAGGAGTGTGAAGAGTTGAGCTCAGAACGGAGAAGACTACGGCGAGCTGCACTTGGCAAGAATTTTCACGAGAAAAACTGTGAATAAAAAGATATTTGGTTCAGTCTGATCATTGTCTTCAAGATGGCCACCGGGGGTGTTGCTAGGGGTAACCAGGACATGGTGAAACCACCCTATTCTGGAGAAATGGGGATTGTTTGGCCATTAGGGGGCGCTCATCCCTCATTTCTGTTCCCCCTGCTCACATACGCAGAGGCACGAATCTCGAAACACAAACCCAACACTGTCTGCACACAAAACCGAGTCGCGGTGAGAGAAACGTCGGATAAGCCCAACATGATCGCCCCCAGACGAGTTTAACCCTTAAATCAGGGTCTCAACAGAACATCTCATTTCACAAAAAGCCACACCTTTTACACCTCTTTTTTAAACAGGCCACGCCTCCTAACTAACTGACAGGCTCCAAAGCCACACCTCCTTCCCTTTGAGTGACAGATGAGGTCACACCCCTTAAATATAACTGACAAGCAGAGAACTGATTTTTTATTTTTTTTAATTATTATTATTTATTTAACAATTCAGTCCTGAGGCGTGTAAACAAACTCTTGCTTAAAGCTGGCCTCGGAAAATTTTGAGCCGAGTACACAGACCGCCATGCCGGTTGAAATGATCTTTACGCCCTGACAGCAATCAATAACTCAATCAGACAAAACAAAAACAACGGTCAGTACTCAGAAGCCACTGAAAAAACACCAACCAATCACTGGCTTATGGTCCTCTGAGAAATACCCAATCAGATGCTACCGTGTACCCCTGCTCGTCCACGAACAGAGCAGGCAGCTTTGAAGGAGGGGGGGTGGCTTTGGTAGGAACTCTGAGAGGAAGGGAGGGTTTAGCCTGAGCCCTGAAAAGGCTTTTGTTAGCTTTCCAGATTACCAACCCCATCTTTAAAGGTAGCTTTCTCTTCACAACCACTGACCACGCCCAGTTTTTCCTCTAACCCTGATTTTGTTTATCCCTCGTCCTTTTCTCTATCATGTCCATGTTGTTGTGATTTTATTTATTTATTTATTTTTGTAAAGAGAATTGATGGTTGGAGTTGCTGCTGATTTTTTTTGTGTGTGTGTGTGTGTGTGTGTGTGTGTGACTGTGCCTGCAGTGGTGGAGCTGCTGTACTGGCGCAACGTGAAGAACTCTGGCATCGTGTTTGGGGCGAGCCTCCTCCTCCTGCTGTCGCTCAGTGTGTGTAGCATCATCAGCGTGCTGTCTTACGTGGCCCTGGCGCTCCTCTCTGTCACCATCAGCTTCAGGATATACAAGGGCGTACTGCAGGCCATCCAGAAGAGTGATGAAGGCCACCCGTTCAAGTGAGTGGCGCCAACGCCGGGCTCGGCTCGAACACAAGTTCAGGATGGGAGTGAAGAAACTCTTAAGCGGAATAAACAGTCTGTAAAGATTTAAATAATTTCATGATTTATGTATAAAAATGTCACATCAGCTGACTTTAGCACTGCATTATGGGATATGTAGGGATTATATGAAAGCGGCAGTGGCTTCACTTGTTATTCGCCTTCTGAACGAGTAGCGAAACGCCCTCGCCATGCTGTGGAACCAGACGGTTGTCATGGTGACCGGTGTTCCGTGTGAACGTTAGATCGGATGTGCGGGAGTTGGTCCCCGTGGTGCGGCGTGGCGTGACGTGACGTGCTGTATGTTTGTCTCTGTGTGCAGGCTGTACCTGGAGCAGGAGGTCTGTCTTCCTGAAGACTTGGTCCGTAAATACAGTGACGTCGTGCTCGGCTGGACCAACTCCGCCATCAACGAGCTGCGCCGCCTGTTCCTGGTCGAGGACCTGGTCGACTCCCTGAAGGTGGCGCTCTTTTATATGTGGTTATGTTTAGAAATCGTGGCGTTTCTCCCGCGGGGGTTAATCTGGGCCACTGGTTCTGGTATCGCCTCACTTTTCAGGGTCTTCGTGATTAAGTCATAATTTACTCCTTGAATAAAATCTGGCCGAAGCGCTTGTATTGGCACTGGAATTAAAACAAACCTCTCGTTTTTCCTGTGTGATGATGTCACTGGAGGATCTCTTCCGCTGAGGTTTCTGGCTGTTGATCTGTAGAGGAGGACGATCAGGATGAGGTTTTTAATGACGGCGTTGGTTACAGAGAGGCAGAAGTTCACAACCACACCGTGTAGGTTTTATTATCCTGGGATTCAGGGGGTAGTTAACATTTGAAGGAGGGTCATTGATGCACACGCTACTGTACTGTATACGCCAACAAACGGCTGTGTGACCTCTGACGCAACATCTGTGTCAATAATGCACATCTGGATTCAAACAATCAAAGAAAAGTCTTCTAATTTCCTCCTTCGCACCTCCTCTTCCTAGGCTCCTCCTCCTTCCAGCTTCTCCTACTGGTTCTCTTTTGCCTCCTTCTGGTTCTCTTCATCCTCCTCCTTTATCTCCTCTTCCTTCTTCTTCTCTTGTTTCCCTTCTTATTCTGTCCCCCCCCATTCTCTTTCTTCTCTCTTGCTTCCTTATTCTTCTCCTTCTCGTTCTTCTGCTCTTCCTTTCTTCTTCTGAGAGATTTAGATAGTGAATCTGTGATGGTGTAATATTTGGGGCGTGTGTGTTTCCTCAGTTTGCTGTGCTTATGTGGATCCTGACGTACGTCGGTGCCTTGTTTAACGGCCTCACTGTTCTCATCCTGGGTGAGTGGTTTTTTTTTTTGGTTTTTTTTTAATAATAATATTATTGGTATTTGTTCCTCTCAGGCACTGTGAATGTGTTTTTAATTTAAAATGTTTGGAGATATTTAAATGTATATTAATATTTTTGTGTGTGTGAATATTTTCAGGTCTGGTTGCGATGTTTACCTGCCCAGTAGTGTATGAAAAACACCAGGTCAGTGTTACTGCATGTCCATCTTCAAATACTATAACATGTCTATCTCTCTCTCTATCTCTCTCTCACACACACACACACACACACACACACACACACACACGGAGTACAGCGTATATAACTCGGAGAGGATGGTTTTCATAGTCAGAGTAGTTTAGTGATTTATGGAGAAGTTTAAATCTATTCTCAGTAATGGTGTACAGGGAAAAATATATGGAACTATGAATTTAAAAAATAAATAAATATGGAGATAATAAAAATGTAATGGAAAATAAAAGGCTTTATATAGATATAACATAAATTTATAGAGTAGAAAAACATCTGGGAAAAAAAAGAGAATATAAAACAATTCAATGATATTTATAATATTAAGGTATAATAATGATGAAACCATCCTTCACTGACTTTGTGGGGTTTTTTAAGTGAAATAAATTTTAAAGGTACCGTGTGTAAGATTTAAACAAATCTGTAGCAGCATCTAGTGCTGATGCTCCAGATCCTCCCTTTCGAAGCCTGAATGATTCTGGGCTGCAGTAGTGTAGAAACATGGCGGCCTTCATGAGAAGGGACCCGCCCCCACGGAGAGAGAAACTTCAGCTTAAGTTTATTCTAAATTTCTACAAACTTTTTATTTCCCTTAATGATAAATTAATGAAGGGTTATTGATTGAGTGGAATTTCTGCTGATAGACCCTCTAAAATCTCATGTACTGTACCTTTAATCTGTCTGACATCTTTTGTTTCTCACAGGCACAGATCGACCATTACGTTTCGTTGGTGAGGAACCAGGTCAAGGATATTGTTGGAAAGTAAGTTATTTATTTAGTAAAATTTTCAAATGTTGCTGTTTGACGGTGTAAATACGGTGTAATTGGTAAACTGTCGGCTTCAGTGTGGTAGCGATGACTCCGCCCCTTCACGCCATACTCACCTTGAATGTGTGTGTGGGTTAGAATCGTTTTAACAGTACAGGATGATTACTTTACTCTCTTACCCCCTGTTTTAACCCCCCCAATGTGTTCCACAGGATCCAGGCGAAAATCCCGGGTGCGAAGAAGAAAGCAGAGTGAAAGGTGTTCAGGGTTCAGGGAGGGTCCGGGGTTTCCCATGACCTGCTCCACGCTCTTATTTTCACAAACCTCTCCACTACTCAAGCCGTCACAGCTGGTGGAAATCCTGCGCGTTCTTCTTTCTGCCTTTTTTTTTTTTTTCCTTTTTTTTTTTTCTTTGTTTCTCATAACCAGTCGCTACGATGAAGTTGTAAACTGTATTTTTTGGAGCCACTACAGTTCGTATTTATCTCGACACACTGACTGGTATGATATGACAAGACTGATGTTTTCGGACACAGCGATTATAGTATTCCATTAAACTGGGTTCGTCGTCATCTCGGTCCGTATGTGTTTCAGAAATAATAATTTTTTTTATTTTTTATTTTTTTTATTTTTTTTTTTTTAAATGAGGGAGACGTCTTTAAAGGTACCATGTATTAATATTATTATTATTATTGAAGTAAGACCTTGGTATCTGTCCATTAAAATTATTATTATTTTTTTTTTTTGATAAGATCTAGTGTTCCTGTAATTGTACTGTTTTATTGATGAACTGTGTAGAACTCTTCCCCCCACAAGCTTCTCGCTCTCATCAAGCGGCTCTTTCGTCGTAACAAGCGAAAGAGTTCCTCCATGAGCACTTCATGCTTCTGAGTATTTCTAGTCGTAGACTCGTACTAAGAGATAAGAGCGTACACATATTATCCAGACGCCATTTCACCTCATTCATCGCAGCTTATTTAGTGAAGATCTCTGAAACAGAAAAGAAAAAAAAATGTTTACAAGACATTTGGAGAAATATTTTTAAAAAAAGGGGAAAAAAT
Organism: Euristhmus nudiceps; assembly: GCA_030068295.1. Lineage (NCBI taxonomy): Eukaryota > Metazoa > Chordata > Actinopteri > Siluriformes > Plotosidae > Euristhmus > Euristhmus nudiceps. The sequence continues at coordinate 17,357,064 of JAQNCB010000011.1, read as the reverse complement.
TGATTTGTGGACCCAATATCGTTTAAATAAAGCTGCAACGTTCTGTAACATGATTAACACTCTGTTTGTTATGCAAGTAATTGTGAATGATACTTCATGCGGTCGTGGTGAACATCTGTGGAATGCAAAACTTTGTGAAATGTAAAACAAGCACCAATAAAGCTTCTAGAAGAAACCTGTGGCATTTATTTATTTACTTATTTTACATTCGCTCGTTTCTGATGTTTGTGGCTAATCCTAGAACGGTTACCCTCTAATTTGCTAACGTGGAAGGTAAACCTGAGAGAATTTTACCCTAAATTAAATGTTATGACATGCGTATGACATGCTTGTACTCGCGCTGCCAGACATATGAGTTACACAACCACCTTAATTCCACCCTGCATGATCAAAATGTTGGCTGGGAATTAATTACATTTTTAAAAAATTAATATATTTAAAAATTTTAAATATAATGTTTTGAAGACATTATATATATATATATATATATATATATATATATATGTGTGTATGTGTATATTTTTAGCAATAAATTTATTTTTAAAACTAAACTTTGGTGACAGTACTTAAGAATACATTAGTTTTATATTTATATATTTAATGTGTATGTATTGTATATTAAAGCAGAACAAATATTGCATTATTTAAAGTATATAAAATGTATTTTGAAAATTTTTTGAAAACTTATTTTATGCATACTTTATATTTCAATGCAACAACATCTATAAGCATTTTAAATAAAACAAAAAATATAAATAGCATTTTAAATAAAAAATGTTTTCACATTATTTACAGTAAAATATATACATATTTTTAAATTTAAAAGCAAACCTAAAGGAATTTCTCTGCATTATTTTAAAGGTAAATATTGGCCTTTCAATCATTTCATGAATAATTCTGAGTCTCTGTACTGAGCATCGAAAATTAATTTTACACTGTAGGTTCCAGTATATGTGCACCTCTGAAAGTTAAATCCTACTTCTTCGTGAAGTCTCAGTGGAAAGCCGTGCTACACATGCTGCAGTATCAAACTCGCAGGTTTTTCCCTGTTATCAGATTCATGTTGCGCCTCGAACGTGAAAGTGTGAAGCTCAATTTAATTTCTAATAAATTCTGTCATGTTTTGATGATATTTCTATAATTTACAATATTTTTTAGAATGTGAGGTGCATTCTATGTCATTGAAGCTAATATAAACAAAATTCAGTTGAACATGTTACATCACTGCCATACTTTCAGTTTATCAGAGCATAACTCCGCCCATGTCTGGGTGTCATCTCAACACGCAACATATAAACACAGACATGCTTCAATATAAATTAATATTATGAATTTTTGTAGAGTGCAAACCTCTGCCAAGCCCAGCAATCCCCTATATCGATAAGTGTCCTATCTCGTATGTTAAAGAATCCTTTAAAAAATTCCTGCATCCAGAATTTGATCTGGATCGTCTGCAAAATCAAAGGGAGTCTTCCTTGTCCTATATCCTAACAGCGGCACCTCCTCAGTGAATGTAACAATAAAAGATTCTTACCTGGAGCTTTGTTTGCCTTTCTCATTTTTGGTTGAAAAATTAAAGCGTTACTTCGAAATATGAAATGTATAAAGGTCTGATCAGGACTGTCACACTGAGACCGGACCTTTCCTCAACCCAGCAGAGCAGATTCGAGGAAAAACAGGAACACCAGTTGCATCTCAGCCTCCTGAGCGTCCCGACAGCATCATTAACATCATCCCTGATGTCCACATTGATGATCTTGTAGCTGCATGAACACAAATCCCAACAGCCATGCCTCAAAATCAAGTGTAAACCCTTCCCAGAGGAGTGGAGCTCATTCTTATAGAAAACAAGTGACAAGGTGAGGTTGGAGCCTGTCTCAACCAACTGTGGTCGAAGGCAATGCATACCTTTTAATAGCTTGCCAGTCGATCACGGGACCAACAAACAACCGTTTACACTCACAGCCAGGGGAAATTTGGAACAGCCAGTTAGCCTAATGTACACATCTATGGACTGTAAGAGGAAACCGGAGCACCCAGAGGAAACCCACAGGGAGAACATGTAGGCTACAGAGAGACACCCGAACCTGGGACTCAAACCCAGGACCTTCTTGCAGTGAAGCAATCAATGTCAGTTCTGCATATCTTGAGTTTTAGGATTTAAAAAAAGAAAAAGAAAAATAATAATAATAAACTACATCATTCACACTTTGTATAATTAAAAAATGATCACTAATTATTTTTGTCACATATTTGAACGAAATAATTAATTCCAGTTTACTCTATAAATTTTAGTTGGAAAATAATTTTATTCAAGGTGCTGGATCGCTGATCCCAGGGTTGGGGGTTCAAGCCCCACTGTCAACATGTGTCACTGCTGTCCCCCCAGTGCAGCTAACTGGGT
>JAQNCB010000011.1:17306227-17319686 GCA_030068295.1 Euristhmus nudiceps | reverse complement strand
AGAGAGAGAGAGAGAGAGAGAGAGAGAGAGAGAGAGAGAGAGAGAGAGAGAGAGAGAGAGAGAGAGAGAGAGGAAACAGGCAAATCAAGTGAAACTGAAAGCGAGAGGCAACGGTCACGCGGCAAATCCAAAAGCTAGCAGCAAAGGAAAGACAGAATGTTCTGGAAACTCAGAAACAGTCCCTCAGGAAGCTGATCCCGATTCGGTTCGTGTACAGAAGGGTTGTGTGAAAGTCCGTACTCACTTCCGCTCCTCTTTTGACTCAGCGGGTCATCGAGGGACCCGGAGCCCATGGACGAGCTGTCCTGACTGTCCTGAGGAGCCACCAGGAAGCCGTCGCTCGACTCCGAGCGGCAGGGCGTGAGTGTGAGGGAGCGCATTCGCTCGCGGCTCTTTGGCTTGATCAGCTTCTTCATCTTCAGCGTGATCCAGTTGCCCCTCCTGTCAGAAAAAAAAAAAAAAAAAGCAAGAAGCTCCTATCGATCCTCAGACCATGACTCTGAACCGCCTCCCAGAAATAAAGGTAAACACCAACCGCCTGGGGGGTGAGGGGTCGTAGAACTTGTACTGATCCATGATCTTCTCCTCCAGCTTCTCCTTCTGTCTCCTCAACTCGTTCAGTTTGTCTCTGTGTGAGAGAAGAGCCGACTGAAGCCTGGATCTCGTTAAAACGCGGCGAATTAAATTTATTATGTTCGTGATGAAGTACAGTGAGAAGGCCATCGCTGGGAAATAAACCCTGACAGAGCGATCCCAACCTCAGCGCGCAGGAGGAGGAGCTTAAAGTCACTGTAAGAGAGTTTATTTCACAATAACGATCAACTCGCTGCACGTTATCCCGCTTATGACACGGCGAATTAATAACGACATAAATAATGACACTATTGATTTAAAAAAGTTCAAATGAATTGAAAATGACTCAGTTGGTTTATAAATGATTCACTTGACTTTAAAAATGATTTGGATGATTTATAAATGACTCTATTGACTTGAAAATGATTCAATTGAATTATAAATGACTCTATTGACTTTAAAATTATTCAGTTGAATAAGTGACTATCGATTTGAAAATGATTCAACTGATTTAACAAATGATCCTAACGATTGGAAAATGACTCAATCGTTTTAAAAATGACTCTATTGATTTGAAAATGATTCAATTGATTTATAAATGACTCTTGATATGAAAATGATTCCACTGAATCAACTGATTTAACACATGATCCTAACAATTTGAAAATGACTCAATTGTATTATAAATGACTCGATTGATTTGAAAACGATTCCACTGATTTAACAATGATCCTAGTGACTTTAAAACGACTCAACTGATTTATAAATGATGCACATGATTTGAAAATGATTCAATTGATTTATAAATGACTCTATTGATACGAAAATGATTCCCCTGATTCAACTGATTTAACAAATGATCCCAATGATTTTAAAATGACTCAATTGAATTGTAAATGACTCTATTGATTTACAAATTATTTTACTGATTCAATTGGTTCAACAATGATTCGGATTATTTTAAAATCATTCAATTGATTTATTCATTAATTTATTTTCTGAATCGCCTAATCCTAATTAGGGTCGAGGGAAGGCTGGCGCCCATCTCAGCCGACTCTGGGCGAGGGCAGGATATCGTAGGGCAGAAGACCGTGAGCGACATGGCCGGCCTTTGATAACCCAGTTAGTGGCACTGGGGGACAGCAGGGACAACTCGGTGACAGTGGGGCTTGAACCACTGACCTTTGGATCAGTAATTCAGCACCCTAACCACCGGGCCACCACCGCCCCTCAATTGATTTCGAAGTGACTCTATTGATTTGATTCAGTTGATTTAAAAATCAGAGCAAGACCCAAGTGGCTTTTAGACATTAAACATTGAGCATAACATTATATGGATAAAAATCATGGCATGCCATCGATTACTGAGTTTCATCACTCCACTCATCGTGATTTATTTTCCGATGACAGCATCCCCCAACTTCTCGAAGATGTTAATTCCTTGCGTATAAAGCTACTCTGTAATAAACAACGAGGACACACATGTACTGTCTCTGCTCGACGTGGAAGAGGTCTTTGCTCTCCATGGTCTGCTCCAGCAGGGTTCGGTTCTGCAGCATCAGGGTCTGGATCTGGTCCAGGAGGTGTCGGTTCTCCTCCTCCAGGTTCCCTTTCAGCTGGCTCAGTAACTAAACACAGACAGGAAACAGAGTCTCGGCTCAGAGGAGGAGAAACAAGGTGCGGTAAAACCTACGACTGCTGAGTCGTCAAGCAATGAACCTTAAACTCTATTTTTATGAAGATGACTGTAGGATCGGTGCTGAAACAAAAGTAAACCACATTCAAACAATTTTTATTTTCAGAAATTTTCTTATAAAGGTCTCTTTCAATGCATAAATTTCCCCAGAGATGCTTTCGCTGATTTTAGTCATAAATAATTTGCATCCTCCTGATATAGAAGGGTATCATGAGTTTTCTTTGAGTCATGTGACACAAACCGACCTCATCTTTTGAAACTACTGCTCATGCAACGTCAGTGCTATCCGCCCACTTCCACATGCATGAACTCACAGACACGTTTGATTGGCTACAGTCACTGTAACGGTTTTTTACCCCCCCCATTTTTGTCCCTAATTTATTCGTATCCAAGTCCCACCCATTAGGTTTTGCCTTCCCTATCACCCGATCACCACCGACCAGGAAGGGGCGAAAGCATGCACACGCCCCCTCTGTGTCATGCGATGCTATCCGCCGGACTCTTTTTGAACTGCGGCCCCATGCACATTTGGGGGCGGGTCTAACACATTCGGAGAAAAAGCGCTATTCACCCCCTCATACGAATGAGCTCACAGACACCCGTGACTGGCTGGCGATTGTTGTAAGTGACCGGGAGGTCAGTGTATGCCGTCCCTCCCTCCCGTGAGAGCTCGGCCAATCAGCTCTCATTGGACTCCCGGCACGGACAGCTGTGTGCATCCTGCGATCTCCGGGTTAATATTCGCGCATCGCGTCATTCGGGAGCCCGTCATTGTAACCATAGCTGACAGAGGAGAGCGAGTATTCCCCCCCCCATGAGAGTACGGTTAAGTTTGCTCTCTCAGTCTCTGGGATTCGAACTTATGACCTGTTGATGGATGATCAGGGTGACGACATTTCTGTTGCACGACTCCGGAGCAGGAAGATATTTTAATTACAGCTTTTCCATCGTTACGTTCATTTGACTGGAAAACGTTAGCAGTGGAAGCAGAAGAACCTCGTTCAGTGGAGACCAGAAGGAGGAAGCAAAAAAAAAAAAGTCCATTTGAGATGAGAACCTCTGGAATCATAAAGGAGTAGAAGGTACAAGGGGGTAATGCATCTGTATCACTTTCTCCTGCATTCCTGAGGACCAGACTCACCACCGCCCCCCTCCAAATCACCCCCCCCCCCCCAAGGAGAAATAAATCACACCGTAGACAAAGACCTGACTCTGCACTGTACAGTCGGCTTCCATTAAACACCAGGACCAGCAGACTGACTGGAGGGTGAAGGAGGTGAAAGGTTTTTCTCGCAGGGGTTCAGGTGTGAAATTAGAGACGCGCATTAGAAAGTGAGAAACGGCCCTCGGCGTGGGCGAACGCGGGAACGTACCTCGCACTGGTTGGTGAGTTTGGTGGAGGTGATATCCAGCTGTTGGTACTGCTCTTTCAGTTTGGAGAACTCAGCCTCCAGGCGCGTCTGCTCCAGTTTAGCAGCATTCAGCTGGCTCTTCAGGTTCTTGTGGTCAGCCTGCAGGCCCTCGTTATCCTTCAGCAGCTGCTGGTATGTCGTGTTCAACCTTTGATCAAGAAAGAAGAGAGAAGAAAAGGGGAATGAACAACGACCCGCCGAAAACATCGGTACGAGATCAGGGAGAGAGAGCACTGACTGCCTCTTCGTTATTGTATAAAAGGTCAACAAACGTCAACAAAACTCCATAATTTCACCAAAAATGCCACGCGGTGTCTTCATCAACCAGAGGTCACATGACCAACATCCTTCACAAAGTACAGTAAGAGACCTTGGGTGTGTTTAAAGAGCTATTCTATAACCTCGCTATATTGTTTTGGTAGAACACGGCCAACCTTTGGGTGATGACAGCAAGTTGGGTGAATTTCTCAATATTTGGCAACCTTTATGAAGTTTGGTAATGGTTGCATTAAAATGTAAATTTCGGTAAATTATTCAGCACTGGCAACATTTATTCATTCGTTGAAATACTTGATGCAACTAGTAGGGTCGCAGGGAGGGTGGAGCCTATTTCAGCCACGTGGGTTAAACCGGGGTACACCCTGAACAGCTCGCTATCACAGTGCCAACACACAACCCTTCGCATTCAGAACTAGGGGCAATTTGGAACAGCCAGTAAGCTTAACGTGCACGTGTTTGGACTGTGGGAGGAAAACCAGAGTACCCAGAGGAAACCCTCATAACCCTTGGAGGTAAAAACATACACAAAAGCGTTGCAATTGCCCCAGTGCATCATGGGTGCAGAATGCGTAGTGAGTACGAGTTATAAATGATTAAATGTGTGAACATAAACATCAATAAACTGTGAGTCTTATCAGCCGTTTTGTTTCTCGCGGATGGATTTCACCCACTTGTCGTTTTCATCCTTCAGCTTGTGATACTCGGCCGCGGTGGCCTGGTGCCTCTTGTTTTCCGACATCATCTTCTCCTGCTCGGCTTTCAAAACCTTCTCCAACTCCTCCAGCTGTGCTTTCTGCTTCAGCAGCTGGTTATACCTGCACACACCATCCGGCTCGTCACGATGCGCAAAACTCACGGCGCAAAACATCGAACACTGAACATAAAGCAGCTTTCAAATGGTCAGGAATTTACTCCTGTATGGTTGCATGGGATTTTTTAAACTGTTGTTTTGGATAAACTCAGTACGGTGTCGATGCGCTCTGGTGTTCTCACCTGTCCTCCAGGTCTCGGTGCTGCACTTCCAGGTTCTTGTGAGCGCTCTTCAGACCGCCGTGCTTCCCGATCAGGGCCTCGTACTCGGCAGCCTGGCGCTCGTGCAGCGCTGCGAGCTTCTCGTGGTCCCTCAGCAGGAGTTCGTAGGTGGATCGGAGGTCCTCGCGCTCCCGTACGGCGCCGTCTCGCTCACTCTCGGCGCTGCACTGCTGACTCTGCAGCTGAGCATTCTGGGCTACGAGCGCCGCGCTCTGAGAGTTCAGCGTAGAGTTTTCCACCTGAGAAGAGGCGAGAAAAAGGACAGTGTTAATAAGCACCTGTCTGCTCTCGGAACCTGAGGAAACCCGAAACCGAATGGGTTGCTATTAGCATTAGCGTCCTTAGCCGCTGCACCGCTGGATGATGTCCGCAGGCTAACAGGGACTTGCAGAGAATAAAATCTAATTATTACTCGATGACAGAATTATTCTGTAACTTCAGTCAATTTGTTGACGGCAGCAAGTTAATTATTTACTTAATTAATTATTCAGAAACAACAGCAGATCAACAGCCAACTGCGGTTTATTATTACTTATGAATTTTCAACAACTTGGATGAATTTTATTTTTTCTTAGTTTAACAAAATGTTTAGAATCTTCAGCAAATTATGAGGAAATTTCATCAAATTGTTCAGAAAATTGCAAAGAAAACGTTTGAGAAATATTTAGAAATTTAAGAAAACACATTAAAAATGTCAGCAAGCTAAATTTAACATTTACACAACATTGAACATTTCACTAAATTGTCTGGAAATTGTCACAAAAAATTTGATTATTAATTTTTTATTAATTATTAAAAAATTTATAATTTATTTATTCAAAATTTTTCGTAATTAATTATATGATAAGAGCACAGAATCATCCAGTATCACCGGAGAACATTCGGTCTTAATTCTATCAGTCACTTCAGTGAATTATTACATAAATGACATTTAATAATAAATAAACAAACAAACAAACAAACAAACAAACAAACAAACACATAAATAAATACAGACGGTGCGGTGGTGCAGAGGTTAGCACGTCCACCTCACAGTAAGAAGGTTCCAGGTTCGATTCCCGGGTTTGGAGCCTTTATGTGTGCAGTTTGCATGCTCTCCCTGGGCTTGCGTGGGTTTCCTCTGGGTTCTCCGGTTTCCTCCCCAAGTGTAAAAACATGTACAGTAGGATAAGTGGCGGTTTCAAACGTCCCCTAGGTGTGAGTGTGACGGCGTGTGATGGCCCCACCCTCGTCCAGAGTTGGCTGAGATAGGTGCCAGCCTCCTCGCGACCCTAATTCAGAGCAAGCCGCTTAGAAAATGAATGAATGAGTGAATAAATAATAAATAAATTCAGTAAAGCAACTTATTCGGTAACTTGTGCAGCTAATTACTCAGCAATCAGGGAAAAATTATCCATAAATTCCTAAACTATTTGGTCACAGCAGTAAATCTGTCGATAAATTTGTCCCTGAAGTTTTATTTTTATAAACTACGAGCAGTGAATTTACTCTAAAATCTGTTCGACTGATGTTTCTCATTGTTTTGTTTTGGAAACACAACCAGGGACCGATAATCTGTACAGCCAGACGCCCCACCTCTCCCCACGGCGCCCGCTGGAGGTCAAACCATCCGTGACTTCATCTGATAACGGGCAAAAAAAAAAAAAAAAAGAAAAAGGCTTTTATTCTCGCAAGGACCTTAAAAACCTCTTCAAAACATCTGGAGCTGAGACCGGGGTGACGACCGACCCACATTCCACTTAATCTTCTGTCTGGATTCAAACCCTGAGAAGCTGGACCATGAACTCTTCTGTATTTTCAAACATTTATTTATTTATTTCTCAGTTAAAGTTATATTTTGATCATAAATATTTACTGAAAATTATAGATAGTAAAGTTTGCCATTTTAAAATGTTTTCTTATTGATATTCCAGATCGTACAGGATCTGATTCCCAAATCCCATCATGCACATTAAAAGGGATTGAAGTTAATAATCTGTGGTTTCGATCCTGAGCCTGGAGAGCACGTGAGCAGTGTACCCGAGCAGCGCGACACAGAGCCATGCCTGTTCTCTCTGACCTGGAGTTTGGCGTTCTGAGTCTGCAGCGTGGTGTTGTTCTCCTGCAGCGACGCCGCCTGTCTCTGCAGAGCGAGGATCTGCGCCTGGAGGTTACTGCTCTGAGTCTCCAGCTGCTTGAGCTGTGTACGCAACGCCTGCTTCTCTGCCTGAAGAGTGGCATTCTGGGAAATCGTAAAAATTTTTTTTTATAAAGTTTGCATACTTTAAAGCAAGAACACTCAGAGAGCGCAAACCCTTACCAAGCCCCAACGTCAACCAATAAGTCAGAAATCGTTCCTATGTTACAATGTTAAAGAACTTTTAAACAATTACACTGAAATAAATGACTGCTCAGCTAACAGGTAACTCATGAGTTTAACGCCCATCAAAGCCACGCCCCCATAACACTCATCTCAAAAGGATACATCCTGATATAAACTGTGTATCTGTCCTCTCCGAGGCCACTTACGTTCCTCTCCACCTCTATGAGTCGATCTTTGACCTTCAGCAGCTCTCGAGTGGCCTCGTGACTCTCTTTCTCCCACTTCCTGACGCTCTGTGTGTCCTCCCCGCCTCTAGAGGGCGAGCTGTGCACCATGCGCTCCTCCTCTTCCCTCTGACGAAGAGCCTCGTAGTTCTTCTTCACCTGATGAAGGAGGAGCAAGAGGAAGACAGGGTGTAAGTCGGATCTGTCGTCGACATGAACGATAGAGTTTCATGAAACCGTATTCCAAGCCGTGGAACCCCGAACCGTTTTGAGTTCCTGTCGGAGCTGCTGGTTCAGGTTGGACGACTCCTGCAGTCTGGCCTCAAGGGCGGCGATCTTCTCCTCTTTGATCTCCAGTGAGGACTTCAGCGTGGACTCCAGCTTCGACTCCAGCAACTTGAACCTGAAAGACACAAAACGGAGATTTTTATTTTACCATGTTGGTACAAAAAACAAACAAAAAAAAGAATTCTGCTCTCTAGCCACTAGAGGGCACTGCATAAGAAACGGCAGCTATGCTAGTTAAGCTAGCATGTTTTCATTTTTAAGTTTCAACAGATTGCCATTTGTTTTATTTATTAATTTAATGCAAAAGGTATCGTGAGGATCTGAGCAACAATAATCATTAAAACAACAATAGTAAATTTTTTATCATTTCATTATGGCGATAGTGATGTGCTCCAGGTTCCGCCCTCTTTCCCTGCAGTGAGCAAAGAATCGCTGCGGTTGAATTGATAGAATATGAAAACTTGACGGATGTGAGTTAGAACTGTTCATGCATCTTGCTCAGTGCTGCCTTGTAGCTGATTGGCTGACACATGACCGGATCAGAATATGCGACTTTCTTAATTAAGAGCACTCGGAGAGCGCAAACCCCCACCAAGCCCAGAAATCCCCTATATGAACCCAAATGTAAAACTCGGCCTCTCAGAATGTTGAAGAATCCTTTAAAAAAATTCCTGGATCCAGAGTTTGAACCGAATCACCTCCGTGAAGGAATGGAGTCTTCCTTTCCCAAAGCCGCAGTTAACGTTTGTGTGTAATTTGGAAGAAAACATTTACGGCAGTTATCAGACGCTCTTATTTAATTATCATTTTTAAACGACTGAGCAATAGAGGGTTAAGGGCCTTGCTCAAGGGCCCAATACCAGTGGGACTGGTGAATGAGGCCCGACTTTGGGTCCGTAACCCGTTGCCTTAACCACTGAGCCACCACATTACGAAAAACATGGCAAAAGCCATGTTACTTTGAAACCATTTCCTGTTTAATGCTAATCACTGTGTTGCGTTGCGTTGAGCTACGTTCCTCTACACCGGGGCTCACCTTGCAGCAGAGCTCTGTTCATCATGCAACAGTCCTTCTTTATTCAGTCCCATCTTCTCCAGCTCGTGAGTCAGTTTTTCCAGATCATTGTTTATCTGCTGACTCTTCAGTTTCTCGCTCACCAGCTCCTGAATGACAAAAGACATCATCACAGGGTGAACCACCGACCTACCGTCGAGCAGAACGCATGGCGTCGTCAGTACCTCATTCTCTGATTCAACACAAGAAATAAGTAATAAATGCTGAGATGTCCGAAATTAAAATATCATGCGGATGGGCAAATATTTAGGACAACAGGGTCGGTACTACGTCCGTTTAAATTCATTACACGGTGACTTAAAAAATATTTATTTTAAAAAGGTTTTATTTCTTCATCTAATGCGCTCTCTAGCAATGGCCTTTCGTTAAGAAATAACAGCAACTGAACACTACAACTGACCAATCAGAATCCTGGAGCCTATCCCAGTCGACTCTAGGCAAAGGCAGAGTGCTCTCTAAACGGCTCACCAGTCCATCGCAGGGGAACACATGCGCAAACATTCACACACACGTACCACACCTAGGAGCAATTTGGAAAAACCAATTAGCCTAACATGCATGTCCCTGGACTCTCAGAGGAAACCGGAGTACCCAGAGGAAACCCACAAAAGCTTGGGGAGAACAAGCAACCAGCAGCATGCACACCAGAACACCCTCACCGAGTCAGGGATTTCAACCCAGGACCTCTTTGCTGTGAGGCGGACATGCCTGCCACCACCCCCTGTTCCGCCCCTTCCAATTCACATCCATATACAGAAAAACCGACCACGAAACCATCCACCTCGATAAAGTTTCACTAATCTTTAACGGACTTTCTTTTTATACCTCTCTCAGTGTGGCCAGCGTCTTCTTGTCGATGGTGGCCTGCTTCAGCAGCTCCTTATTGTCCCTCTCAAGATCTTTGACGCGGTTATAGGAATCACTGAGGGTGCTCACTTCCTTGCTCAGCGCCCGGTTTTCCTTCTCGAGCTGCGAGATTCTCTGACTGTCGTCGTCCAGTTTGGAGTCTCTGATCTCCGCCTGCTGCCGCAGCCGCTTGTTCTCCTTCTCCAGCTGTTTCTTGTCCTTCTCCAGCTGTGAGCTCTCCTGCTCCAGCACTTTGTTCTCTTGTTCCAGCTGCTCCAGACGCTTGCTGGAGATCTTCAGCTCCTCCAGGCTCCTCTGCAGGCTCTGGTTCTCGCCCTCCAGGTCCCGGAGCTCTCCTTCCAGCTGCTGGATTTTACGTCCGCTGTTCTCCAGGGCCTTCTGGAGCCGCTGGTTCTCCGAGTCCAGACCCTGGTAGCTGAGCTCCAGACGTTCGGATTTCTTGGAGGAAGCTTTTAGCAGCTCCAGGTTTCTTTGCAGCTGATTCCTTTCAGTCTCCAGCTCTTGGTTCTCCTGCTCCAGACGGCCGGCTTTGGCTCCTGCGGACCTCAGGCTCTCAGCGGTACGCCGCAGTTCCAGGTTCTCCTCGTCCAGCTGGGTGTTCTCCTTCTCTAATGCTTCCAGCTGCAGAGAAACGTTCCTCAATGCATCAATCTTCTTTTTCAACTTTCTGCCCTCCGCTTCCAGCTCGGCGTTCTCCTTTTCCAAGACGTCCACCTTCTCGCAGGTGATCCCGAGGCTCGCCACACGTTTCTGCAGACCCTCGTTTTCACGCTCCAACCGCTGGACCTCAGTCTCAAGCTCCTCCGCCTTCTCGCCTTTCTCCTTGTAGTACTCCAGGTCCTTGCGGAGCTGCTTGCGCTCGAACTCAAGCTTGTTGAGCTTGCTGCTGGTCTCTTTGATGGAGTCGTGGAGGACGCGGTTCTCCTTCTCTACGTCTTTCACTCTGGCTTCGGCGCTGACCTGAGAGCGCTGCCTGAGGGATGCGATGGTCCTGTTCAAGTGCTCGTTCTCCTGCTCCAAACCTTTCACCTGAGCATCGACAACCAAGTTCAGAAATTCTCATAAATTCAGAAGGTCATGTAGATGTCATCAAAGCAGACGTGTCTACTGGAATCCTCAGAGTACCTGTCTCTCCGAGTTCTCCCGCAGAGTCTCCAGGGTTTTCTGCAGCTGAGCTTTCTCCTTCATCAGGTCCGCACTCAGGGCCTCAGCACTGCGCAGACTCTCCCTGTCCGACTGCACTTCGTTCTCCAGCTGCTCCAGCTGCACAGACAAAGAGACACTGCGTTAAAACCAACACGGTACAATCTGCATGAAAAGCCTACATGTGACTCACATCTGTAGACCGAAGCGCAGCTGTGGGCTTTCAGATTTCAGCCCTTCCTTGAAATCACCAGGGGTAAACCCGACAGAGATAATTAACACCTTGACACCCTTTTGGCTAACATTCGTTTGTTCGGAAACAGGATGGGCAGCAGCGGAGTGTGTCTGCGCTGTCACTCAAGCTGAGAAACAGCGGCACTTAAACACGTTTTTCTTTTCCTGTGCTCAATTTTGTTCTTTAAAACAACTGCAACATGTAATCACGCAGCACGACGACGCTAAATCACTCCGCGCACGGACAACCTCCCATCTGGAGAACCCGATTCTCTTCAAGCTCAGACACAAGGACCTTTTGTTCAACACATTTTGTAGCTCGATGCATTTTAATGTTCAAAACAGATCTCTTTTCATCATCATCATCATCATCATCATCATCATCCTCCATGACTCGTCTAACCTTATGGCTGAGCCTCAGGTTCTCCTTTTCAGCCTTGAGGAGGCGTGTGCTAGCCTCGCCGTGGCCCTTCAGCTCCTCAACGCTCTTCAGGAGTGCCTGGTTCTCCATCTCCAGCTTCAGGAGGCGGCTGGAGGTCAGTTCATTGACCTCGTGGCCAAGAGACTTCTGAGGAACTACAGAAAAAAAATATATATATTAAAAAAATTCCCTCCAGTGCCGCAAACTGGGTTATTAAAGGCCAACCATGTCTCTCAATGTCCCTCCCATTGCTCTCGTTCATAAAGAGTACGCCATTGGATTGCCATCAGTGTGTTTCTGTCCTGCAATGGACTGGGCGAGCTGTCCAGGGTGTATCCTGTCTTCACCCACAGACGGCTGAGATGGACACCAGCCTCCCCTCAACCCTGATTAGGATTAAGTGGGTCGGAAGATGAATGAATGAATGGATGAACATTAAAATTCACTTAGCGTACATGCTAAAGGCTAAACATATATAATATCCAGTGTTTGGCTCCCTCTTGACCGTTACTCATCAGTGACACTGGAGACTCCTTCCAGAAAATGCCGCCAGTCCTTACAAACAAGCTGTTACTATAGAAACTACTCGACAAGAATGAGTTCATTATCTAATTCCATCCAATGCAGCGTTTTTGGTTTTGGCATCGTAATCACTAGCGTTTGTCTGTCTGCTTGTCAGTTTGTAAACAAGATCCTCATCACACCCATGCACGGATTCTCACCAAACTTGGTGGGGACACTACCCAACTTGAATCCCAAAGGTGATTTCATTTTGGAGGATCTAGGTCAAACGTGAAGGTCAGAGCAAGGTCACAAAGTTTTGGAGATGGAGCGTTTATAATTTTGAAATGAGTCCTGATAGTCACGGCGTTACTATATAAAACATTAATTGTAAACCATATACACGAACTTTCAAACAACACCATTATCTTTGACCTTGAGCGACCTTGAAAGGTCAAACCTCAACCATCTAAAATTTCTAAATAAAGACATTTTTTCCCCACAGCTAACTTTGTCATGTTCATTTACTAAGGATCACCCTCTACAATCAAATTTACTTCTGCAACAGATTTATGGATTAATGAGCGGATTGATGCCCGTACCCTCGATAACCTCGGGTGTAGTTTTTGAAAGCTGCTCCAGTTCCCATCCGAGGTGCAGAGACTCGTCCATGCTTTGCTTCTGTGCCATCTCCAGGGTCAAGTTCTCCTCCAGGAGCTCCTCGATACGCTTCCTGTCCATGTCACGCTCCTGATACGCACAATACAGTCAGATCAATAGCCTTCACTACACTTCAGCACACATTATATAAAAACCCCATGACATCCATCTCGTACCATCTCCATGTCGTGGAGCTTGGCTTTGAACTGCAGGTTCTCTTTCTCGAGCTCGTGCAGTTTGTCTGACCGAGTCCTGGATCCTTCTAACTGGTCCTCCAACATGCTCTTCGTCTCCAGCAGGATCTGATTGTCCTCCTTAAGCTCCTGCGTGACGGAACATACATCCACATATTCGGAAATGAAGGCTGAAGAAGCTGCAATCAAAACAAATGTAACGGATGAAATGATAGCGTTTTCATACCTCGATTCGGGCTTTGTAGAACTCGATGTCGTGGAGTCGCTCTTTATAACGGCCCACCTCGCTCTCCAGCTTGTCCACGCGGATGGCCTTCTCTCTCAGAGCGTCCAGCTCATCACGGTATGCCCTCGCAGACCGGGCGTCCGACAGCAGCTGGAGGTTCTGAACACATCACACCGAGAGTTGTTTTCCGCCTGAGATTTTGGCCTTGTGCGTAAAATTCTCATTCATAACAAAATGTCAAGTACGTTTATTAATCCTTTACCTACCTTCCCCGAAAATCGCTTAGAGTGTTCCTGGAAGGATGTGAACATGAGGTGGAGACAGAGTCTAAC
>JAQNCB010000011.1:17259973-17270291 GCA_030068295.1 Euristhmus nudiceps | reverse complement strand
CGCGAGACAGAGAGAGAGAGCGCGCGAGACAGAGAGAGAGAGCGCGCGAGACAGAGAGAGAGAGCGCGCGAGACAGAGAGAGAGAGCGCGCGAGACAGACAGAGAGAGCGCGCGAGACAGACAGACAGACAGACAGACAGACAGACAGACAGACAGACAGACAGAGCGCGCTCATTTTATTTTTCTGTACAAAATCTCCCCCTGTAATGTACCACCGTATTTACATCAATTTTCCGTACAAAATACGGAGAATCCGTACTGGTAGCATCTCTGTGTCCGGAACTCATACGCTCCGGTTCTTGTCAGTTAACATCCGTTGATATCCGGTGGTCCTGACTCGCAGCCAAACTACTACCTGATACGCGACAGGTATGCGGGACATTGACAGCATGACATACAAGGTGACTTTGTAATCTGTATTTATAAAAATTACACAAAAAAACAAAAACAAATTAGCAAGCTGACCTGAATTAGCGATTACGCTAATCGTGATCCATTATCGTTGAAATTAAAGACGTAAGCTGTATAAAATTGCTTGTGTAGTTACAGCGTGTCATGAGCACGGAAACAATCAACTATCAGCGCTACAAGCCTCAGGTAGCCTCAAGATAGCGCTGGCTCGCTCCGGCATGAACGTGAGGCAGACAGTGGACATCACTTCTTCTCTTAAAGGGGGAAAAAAAATGCACCTTATCATGTTACCGAAAAAAAAAAAAAAAAAAAAAAAACACGCAAAAATCGTTTGTCCTGGTTCCAGATTTTCCTCCGAACCCGGAGACTGTACACACGTGTCTCAGAGTAAACATCACCACATGTAAGCACCCACATATTTTTACATTTACGCAGCGTGAACGCCGTATACCATGGAAGACGAGTCCCATGGAAACACTAATGTTTTAAAACAAGTGCTGCTTTTATAGAACATTAAATCAACACCATCCGACCAATCAGAAGGGAGCATTCAGTCAGAACGCTGCCACGGAGTGGAGCCGGGGTTAACGCGCCGTGACGTCACGCTCAGAGTTTGGATTACGTTCGAATCACAAAAGGATGAAATTCTTTACTCTACACCGTCAGACACGTTCACGGAACTCCACGTCTTTATTCCGTTAATCCTGATCTGGTGAGTAAAACTCGAGTTTGCTGGTAAACAAACTGCAAGAATCTCACTTATGTGGCTTCGTCTCATTTCAGCTGAAAACATTTCATTCCGTGGTCGCATGCGGTTCAGACCATGTGACCAGCAGATGTACTTCCTGCTATTGTCCCTGGCCGCGAGACCCAACACACCGTCCTGCACTCTGGAGAAGCAGCAGGACGCTAACAGACTCTCGGCTCCGAGCCTAACCGTCTCGGGTTCAGTGCCCGGATCTGCGGTTTACAAAGACGGATGAGGAGATCAATCTCCCTCCCTGCAGCTATTCCTCCGAATAACGACCATCAGTGTCAACAAGGCCGCACAAGCCCTTCAGGAGAACGGGTATTGATTGCTAGCCAGGACGTAGCATGGCAGTCGCTCAGCTCAGAATGGAAGCGATGGTGCCACGTTCCTTTTCGGTCCTTTGGCCGAAGTTAACCGGTATGAAATCACCGCCAGGTAAACGAGGGCGGGTTCTAATTTGGATCTGATGAGGAAAACATTTACTCCCCGCTCAAAATAATCAGCAATCAATAAACCAGTTCCACGTGACCTTCAGGAGAGAATTAACAGGACGTTTAGTGTCCAGAGGAACCGGTTAACACGAGCGACGCCTAACAAAGAGCCGCTTCACTTCCCTCCGAGACAATGTGCCTTCTGTCCGAGCGCCACGCTGAGAGGACGAGCGCCAACAGCTGCCCGAAGCTCAGAGGCTCCACCAGAACTAACGGCCCGCCCACCACACACGACTAAACACGACTCTGATAACAATCTGAGAGACTGCAAGGGACCTGAAGTAGAGAGACAAATCTTTTATACTGTTCGAGCGACACACTCCTTCAGATCCTTTCAAGGCCGGGAGTTTTTCCTCACTTCGGTCACCTTCACTCTTTATTACTGATCTGAACCTACAGCTGGATTCGCATAAAGGTGCCGAAAAAAAACTAAGATCTGATCGAGACGCATTGAAATAACGGCCACTCATCAGGAGTTGAGCACACGATGCCAAAAAATATGAACAAGGGGCGGAAGAGGTTCAGTGATGAAGGCTGTGGGTTCCTGATCAGAAGGTCAGGGGTTCAAGCCCCAATACCACCAAGCTGCCACTGTTGGGGGCCCTAAGCAAGGCCTTATACCCGCAACTGTTCAGTAGTAAAACACGAAAAGAAAAGAAAAAGAAAAGAAAGAAGCTGATCCGGATGATGATGATGATGATGATGATGATGATTTTGGCTAAGTACCATAAATGTAAAACAAGGGGCAGAAAAAAAAGTAAGAATATGCTGAAAAAAAGTTTTAAAAAATGTTCATGAAATGCGATGCAAGAATAAAGTGCAAGAAAAAAAATTTAAAGAAAAAAATAAAAGAATTGGAAACACACAACAGATGAAAAAATATGCGAGGAGTGGGGGGGTCTACTTAAACTGAAAGACTTAAAGTGAAAAGTCCATGAAATTAAATATGCATAACGAAAGAAAAGTAAAAAATGTAAAATGTGACTAATTTTTTTTTTAATTTAAACACTTTAAAATTTTAATTAAAAAATTATTATTTTTTTAAAGATCTCCAAAAATATATTTCATTACATTCTTGAGTCGAGATTTCAAGCATATTCTACATTTTAAACAATTTAAGATATCCAATAAAGAAAGAAAGACGCTGACTCGGCTGATAATGACGATTTTGGCCGAGTACCATAAACGTAAAACAAGGGGAAGAAAATAAATATCAGAATACGCCGAAAAAAGTTTTACAAAATGTTCCTGAAATGTGATGCAAGAATAAAGTGCAAAAATAAATTAAACAAAAAAAAAAATAAAAGAACTGTGAAAAAAAATTTACACGGGGGGGGGGGGGGGGGGTGTCTGCTTAAAAAAGTGGGAAAAGGGATTTTTTTTAAAGAGGTGAAACATGCATAAAGAAAGAAAGAAGTAAAAACAATGTTAAATGGGACTAAAAAAATACAAATTTAAATGCTATTTAAAATTTAAATAAAAACAAAACAAAACAAAAAATTAAAGATCTCCGAAAATATATTTCAATACATTCTTGAGTTGGGATTTCAAGCATTTTCTAAATTTTAAACAATTTAAAGAAAGAAAGAAAGAAAGAAAGAAAGACTCGGTGTAGTTGTGTCCTTGACTGCAAAAAAGATACTTAAAGCTTCTCACTGTATTTAGGCTAAATCTGATGCCTTGCATGTAAATCACTGTAGATTTGAGGAAAACATTTTTTCAAAAAATTAAGACAGACGTGGGAAAAGTAAAACGACGCACACAATGACATCAAAAGTAATCAAGACCGAAAAGAGACGCCTCAGTGAAGACCAGGACCAATGACGACCATCTTTAGTGACTTACAGGGAGGAACCAACGCTGAGAGGGGAACCGGAAAAAAAAACAAACAAACAAAAAAACCCCAATGGGACCACGTGTGAAATAAGGCTCGCTCAGGGGACGGTTGCTTTGGGGCTTTATACAAAAATGAAGGAAGGAGCGACGGAAATAGGAATTGTTGATTAAATTCTTGAGTTACACACGTGAAGAAAACAATGGACCTTCTACCACTTCGTTTCTTGCTAGCATGAACGTAACGTCTTAGCAAGCTCCTTAAAATATGGCCCCATGAGATCCAGAAATCCTACTTTTAGAAAGGCTCACTGTTGGTCCCCGAACGCCCTGTACGCAAACAACGCCCTCGCTCGCTCTCAAGCCTTTCGGAAACCTTCTCAAGAAAATCCCTTTAGGCGGCGCGTCTCCACGTTCTCCCCTGCTGACCTTCACATCATCGATTGCATGGCAGCCTGTACATTCGAGCTCATTTCTGACCTCACACCAAGAACAAAAACACCCTTTCTCTCACTCGACGTTCAGTCCACGCCTCGCCGCTGAACGGAAGCGTGTTCTTGTCGACGCGCGGCTTCGGCACCTCTGAGACCGGCGTGATGAACAGAGGATCAGATGCTCTCGCTCTCCTCTCAGACTGAATGGATGCCAAGTGCTGAAAAATGGCTCCTGGGTGATTGAACAGGAAACAAACAGCATAGAAAGACTTACATCCTCAGCATGACCTCGTTGAGGTACCAGCCATCCACCAGCTCGATGTACAGAGAAAGACTGCTTTGGTCACTTGGGCTCGGCTGGACCACCGTTTTCACCTAAAATACATTAAAGTGGATATTAATGCTTAAACGTGACACGAGTGCATACGTGATCAAAGCACGGAAGCCGGGTTTCACCACCGAGAGGGTTTCTCATCACTCACTTACAATAACGGGATCACTGGATAGCATGATTAGGGGAGAGGAGCTTACATACCGGTACTTCAAATCTAAAGTCAACCTCGAGATACTGAGACCTTATCTCATCATTCTGTCTCACTATCTTGAT
Source organism: Euristhmus nudiceps (assembly GCA_030068295.1). Taxonomy (NCBI): domain Eukaryota; kingdom Metazoa; phylum Chordata; class Actinopteri; order Siluriformes; family Plotosidae; genus Euristhmus; species Euristhmus nudiceps. The sequence goes on along the minus strand of JAQNCB010000011.1, from coordinate 17,265,764 downwards.
CATTATTATCTCACTAATCATTATATGTGTATATACGAGTATGTAATTCATAAATATGACTTAGTATCTCATAAAGATACCTTAATATCTCAATGATTTCTTAGTATCTCATAAGTATATATCAGTATCTCATAATAATGAAATATGAGATACTGATACATAATAAGATACTGAGAAAAGCATCGACCATTTCTCAAATATGACAAATTATATCTCGAATTATAAGATCTCACTCCATCCCTTTGTAGAAACTGTTAGGGTTGCATGGGGGCTGAAGCCTATCTCAGCTGACTCTTGGGCGAAGGTGGACAGCACGCCAGACCATTGCTGGACCAATTGCTTGAACAGCTCGCCAGACCATTGCTGGACCAACACACACACACACACACTCGTTCACACCTAGGGGCAATTTAGAAGAGCCAATTAGCATAACATGCATATTTTTGTGCCGTGGGATGAAACCAAAGTACCCAGAGGAAACCTGCACAAGCACAGGCAGAACATGCCGACTCCACACAGTCATGGACTTGGGAGCTTCTTGCTGTGAGGCAAACGTTGCAACCTTTACACCACCCCGAAGCCCTGTTACTATCTCATACTATCTCAGTTATGAGTTACCATCTCATAATTATGCTTCAACATCTCAATCATGACTTGCTGTCTCATGATAATAAAGCATATGCACGGGTTTTAATAAATATGCTTGGTATTCCAATTTTTACCCACTATCTCATATTCACTACTCGTTATCTGTTGACTTGTTGTGAATGAAATATGAGCGCATTCGCAGTCATGACTCGCTGTACCATCACGAAATATTAAATCACATTTATTAATGACTCTGTAGTTCATGACTCGCTCTCCCAGTGAACATTATCTCACAGTTTGGTGACACAGAGTCATGGGCATGAGATCCCATCTCGTTGTTATGAGACACCTCGAGACCTGGTTTTGCAGGTGGGCGGAACTGGGCTTTCATACATGCTATTGTAAACTAAATGGTGGGGGGGGGGGGGGTGGTTGTTCTTACCCATGCCACCAGAGGAGTGAGCAGAAACTGCTCGAGCTGAGGCGTGAACACCTCACTCTCCATGTCCTCCTTCAAGTAAAAACGAGATGAGAGCGCGTTTCCGACCTCCAACGATCTCCGAAAGAACTCAGATGGTTTCAGCTGCACTCATTTTTCTTCCCAACGAATGACTTCCGACCAACACTCACAAAAGACCGACGCAGATCTTCCTCCTGCTGCTTTCATACTGGGAGGAAAAATTAAGGAAGAAGGTGCGCATCGCGCGCTCTCCTCTTTGTTTATCCTTTGTTTAAATGCTGTAGTTCTGTAAAATCACATCCTCAGCACTGATTCCAAAACAATATTAAGGGCTGAACAACACCTCTGGACATCAATGCGGATCACAGGCGGCTTGCAAACGTCCTCAAGTGGTTAAAAAAAAGAGAGACCAGAGACAAAAATAAAGCAGATCCACCACCAAGGATTTTTTTTTACCGTATTTAAAGAAAACAAAAAAATCCAGCATGTTAAATTGAAGGAACCGATCCGGGGTGCGGCGGCGCGTCTCTCCTTATTCCCACCGGCGCGTTTCTTTCATTAAAATGTTTTGATGAGTATCCCAGGAATGTGCATTTTGGCAGAGCTGATTTCCTGCCCGCGTTTCCATGACGCCGCTCCTCAAAGGGCACCGCGCGCACTGCAGTCTGCTTTGGGAAGACCCGCACAGGCCACGCCTTCAACCTACAACAAACCCCGCCTTTTTACTCACAGAACACCGCCTCTGCAGAACGAGGTATTCTTTTGGAACCGCCCACAACTCTCTCTCTCTCTCTTACATTAACATACATAAGGTTTCCTCCAGGTACCCCGGTTTCCTCCCACAGTCCAAATACATGCACAGTAGGCCAACTGGCTGTTCCAAATCTCCCTTAGGTGTGGATGGTTGTGAGGGTTGGCCCTGCGATGACCTGGCGAGCTGTTCAGGGTATATCCCACCCTCACCCAGAGTTGGCTGAGATAGGCACCAGCCACCCCGCGTCCCTATTTATGATTAAGTATTTCAGAAAATGGATGAATGACACACACACACACATCTCTGGGCTATTTAGAGTAGCCAGTCGACCTCATTTGGATGTCTTTGGACCGTTGGAGGAAACCACAGCGTGCAGAGAAAACCCACATAGAACATACTGTAAGACCCACTGGTCAAGATTTGAACCCAGAACCTTCTCACGTTGAGGCAGCAGTGATAATCACAGAGAAAGCAAAATTTTAGTTGATCGTGCCTACAAAAGACCATCAAATGAATGTTGTTGGGCAGCACGGAGACGTAGTACCTTGTACATCCACCTTCCATCCAGAAGGTCCAGGGTTCACATCCCATGGTGGGGTGTTTCTGTGTGGAGTTTGCACATCCTCCCTGTCCTTTCGGTAGGCTTCCTCTGAGCACGTTGGTCCTCCCAAAGTCAGAAAACGTACACATTAGGCTACATGCCGCTAGGTGTCTGTCTGTGTTGGCCCTGCGATGGTATGTACCCCATCTGCACCTCAAGGTTGGCTGAGATAGGCTCCAGCCTCTTTTTGACTGGATAAAAATAACACCGGGGAGCTGCTAGCTTGTACAATTTAATGGAACCAGAAGCAGCTTCTTGTCTACTTCACCTCTACCAGAAACCTCTAACCTGCTTTTTTTTTTTTTTTTTTTTTTTTTTAAGTTGTTCAATGACTATAATTAGCACATGGGGTTTCTCTCTGAACCTTTCATTTCATTTCAGCTAACCGTGAGTGATTTATTATCATGTCAGTTGGAGGTCTGTGTCCTTAACGGGTGCTTTCTTCCCTTTTTGCCCAACACTAATTATGTAGCTATTCATTAGTCAGGACTGATGCTGCAGACAGCTGTGCGATGTTTGGGACACACCCGCTTTCTGAAAGCGACATGGTGATCACTGACCCCTGCTGGTGAAGAAAGGTACTGCATTACAAAATAATAATCAGTAAACGTTATGAATGATGAGGTCGTATGTATACAGGATATTATGGACCACTGTGGGTTATACTAGGCTCTTTATTTTGGAATTGTGGCCAATTCTACTATAGATGGGATTGAGGACCAACCACCATGCTGATTTAAACAGAGCGAGGTGTAGGAGCTGTTCAGGAATGGCACTGATGAAAGCATCACATTCGGATCATATAGATGCTCTAATATCGCCAATAATTCTTAAGCATCATCGAGCATCATTCTTCAAGTGTATAATTGATGGATCTCATTCCCCATGACACAACATGCAATTAAAGCAAGCAAAAAAAAAAAAGTAAATAAATAATTTCTGCAGCATGTTAAACACAAGAGCTGAAGGGGAGGGGGGAAAAAAAAGTGTGATTTTCCATGAAAAATCCAGTGTTCATCTGTTTCCATGCCAACCGTAGAACACCGGCTGCTCCCATGATCACTAAGCAACGGCAGCACACCCTGAAACCCCCTTCAGGGACAGAGAAGCACATCCCATGCGCAGATGTCAGGTCTCCTCCTCACCCCTGCAGCCAGACTGTATGTACACGTGGGCATTTGAATCAGTCTACTGTTTATATTCTTATAAGAATTTATAAAATATTGCTGTTCAATTTAAACATGAGCTTTACACACCCATCATATGCAGCATGAGCAGTTTGTGCTACGTGCTAGCTCCCACAACAATCAGTGAGCCTCGGGAACCCACGACAGGACTGTCTCAACCGTGCACTACTGGTCCCTCATTGAACAACCGTTGGTAGGTACTTACCAGGCACACCCCAGACTTTCACCAACCCTACACAGTTCTACCCAGTACATACAGTCATGAAGAGTATGACCTACAGCACAGTATACTCACCACACACGATGCTTTACACTTTATTATAAACCCTGGTCCCAGAATATACGGCATGTAACGTACCAAGAGCCACCGCCTAGGAGTTATACACCTCCATATGGCAAGGCTGCATTGACCTTGACCTCAAATCTAATTAGTTCATCCTTGTCAGAGTGCCCATTTTTGGTGAATTTAAAGAAAATTTTGCATTTATGACCTTTGCCAAAACCGAATTGCAATTTTTGAGATGTTACATCCACCAAAAAAAAAACAACCATAAGCAGTCACAGTGACCTTGAACTTGTCCTGGATGTAAGGACACCCCGACAGCGTAACGCCGACGACCCTGACGAGTGCCGCCTCGGGGACATCATCATCCGCGTGATCCGGGGTCGGGGCGCAGGAGTAGCAGCGAGGTCCAGACGTCCCACTCCCCAAGCCACTTCCTCCAGCTCTTCCTGCGGGACACCGAGGCATTCCCAGACCAGCCAAGAGACACAGTGCCTCCAGCGTGTTCTAGGTCGACCCTGGGGTCTCTTCCCGGTCGGGCATGCCCTAAACACCACACCAGAGAGGCGTTCAGGGGGCATTCTAACCAAATGCCTCGGTGACATAAAAACTCATCTCAGACAGATGGGGTTCCACAGTTTTCAGGTGGGAGGTTCAGCATCCAATGGAAACACCTCGCCCTTTTTACCCCAACGCAGCGCCTCTCTATGCAGGAGGCGGCTGGCAGGCGGAGCTTATTTCAGAGGTGAAATCCACCATCAGCATCACGTTTCCACACGAAGAACAAAAGCTTCCTGAAGGTTCCTTCGTCTTGTGAAGATTAAAGATTTCAAAAACACTTGTAAAGCAGAACAGAACGCCTGCTGGAAGTTTCTCACTGAAACTCGACATGAACATGCGTCTGTGTGCAGAATCTCACACCGACCGCTGCTATTCCAACAACTTTACCAGAAAACCCAATTAAACCAAATCTCAGGATGAAGACGTCAGCAAGGCCCAAGCGAAACCGGGAGGAGTTTAACTTTAAAAACATTTACACTATTTCAGGTATTTGTGCTCAAATATCCAAATCTAGGCATGTATACAGCTTCCACCTGCACAGGTAAACATTTTCATTTGAACCCTTTAAAAACCTCCAGGACAAACCTGTCAATCAAAGGCATGAATGTTAAGTTGGGCCTTGATGATGTCATCATTCTGCGACTCTGATTTCATATCACAGCACGTGAAGATTTTGCACCCGGCGAGGAAATGACTCTGGAGATCTGAATGAGACACAAGAGAACAAATGGTGCTTGAACTAGTCCGGTTGTTTTAAAGCAAATTTAATTCAAAATCACACATGAAACGTTTACATGTTCGTGGAGGTTAGAAAGAGAAATAAAACCAAAAGCCTTGAAAACTCGAGACTTTAAAATGTGCTGGACTGCAACGTCGGGCGGGGTCGGCGACATCGACGCCGGTTAAACTGGGACACCCATGTGACCATTCCGTTTCCATCACCATCGTTCGTATTTACTGGTGAATGATGAACCGGAACCAGTGACAGAAAGTGATTGGTCTTTTGTTTAAAAAAAAAAAAAAAAAAAGAAAGGAAAAAAAAAAGAGAAAAAAAAAAGAGGAAAAAATCCCAAACAAACGAACACTGTGCTGGTGATCCGTTGCTTCTGATCTCAGATCTGCGGTGGAGGAGTTGAGCCCGCACTCCTGCCGAGACGACTCCGACGCGACACAAACATCGACATCACGCTCGGACACGCTTTTTCCCGTTCATCCGCGAGACGACTTTACTGCAGTTTAATACATGTGTAATATACGTTATTAAAATCAGCATCACAAATTCTTCAAGTGAAGTTTTCGCCAACAAATAAAACACATTCCATTTAAAAAAAAAAAATAAAAAACAAAAAAAAAAAAA
>JAQNCB010000011.1:17170263-17184822 GCA_030068295.1 Euristhmus nudiceps | reverse complement strand
GACACTGATAAGTAAACATTATTCTCTCACACACACACACACACACACACACACACACACACACACACACACACACACACACACCTCAATTTTAAAAACCTTTTGACTCACAAGAAAACAGCCGAATGATTGTCTGCATTTAAATAATGAGCAAATATTATATTCTTTGTTTTAGTAAACTGAAAAAAAATAGAAATTAAATTGAAGAGGTTCTGCGACAGAAGATCAGCGAAGAGAAAACAACACTCTATCAATAAATGATGGATAGTTTATCTTCTTAATGGATTTTTGGGATAGAGACAGCCTCATCCTAAATAGAGCCGGTACAGATGGGACCACAGCGAGCAGGGGTGCAGAGTGCACTTAGGAGATCACGGGAGGATGGAGACAGAGGGAGATAGAGAGAGAAAGCGAGAGGAGAGAGAGAGAGGGAGAGGGAGGTAGAGAGGGAGAAAGACAGGGAAGTAGAGAGAAAGAAAGAGAGAGTGAGAGAGACAGAGGGAGGTAGAGAGAAATAGAGAGGAGAGAGATAGAGCGAGGTAGAGAGAGAGAGAGAAAGAAAGAGAGCGAGAGAGAGGGAGGGAAGTAGAGAGAAAGAGAGAATGAGAGATAGAGGGAGGTAGAGAGAGCGAGAGAAAGAGAGAGGAGGGAGACTGAGAAAGAGGGGTGAACTGTCTGGAGATCCGTCCCCAGTCCTCGTCTTTAATAATGCACCGTCTCTTCTTTAACCTTTGCTATAAAAAAAGTGCTGCTTTTCTTTTTTTTTTTTATATTTTATGGATGTACACACTGACTGCAGGTTCACGGGAGCCAACGTGAACATCTGTACTGACTCTGTTATCTGCTGCGCCGGGACGGAGAGGTGAAGGTGCTGGGAACCAGCCAAAGATGGTAAAATATTCTTTCAACAAGGACTGTTGGTAGCGAGTCCTGAGTACCACGGCCGGTCAATACAGCAGCAACCGGCCCCGAGGCGAACACGACAAAATACCCCAACAATGTCCAACACTTGGCCATCATCCTCACCCTCAGTGAAATAATTACAACTCCCTCTCTAAATTCACATCATTCCCTTCATGTTAAATCAACCTCAACCTCATCATCCTCAAGCCTCATTATCCTCGTCAACTCCATCCACAAACACATTAAGATCCTCATCATGCTTATCTTCTTTGCCTCATTATCCTCCTCCTCACCGTCTGCACCCTCACTGTCCTTGTCAGTCTTCATCTTCATACGTGGCCTTCTTATTTATCTTAAGCTTATCCTCCTGCTTATTCTCATCCACAGCCTCACCATCCTCATTACCATCCTCACCTTCACCCACCGCCTCATCATCCTCATGAACCACCGCCTCATCATCCTCAGCCTCAGCATCCCCATCAACTTCATCCAAACCCTTATCAACCTTTACTCTCCTCATCTTCACCGCCTTCATCCAAAACTTTGTTATTCTTATCAACCTCATCGTACTTATCCTCCTCCTCCTTATCATCATTGTTATCATTTACCTCAAACATTCTCTTCCTCAACCCTTCTGTACATCCTCATTTTCTTATCCTAATCATCCTCCATAACCACAACATGAGCGTCACTTCATCCCCCTCCTCCTCCTCCGCCTCCTCCTTCATATGCATTAACATTCTTCTTAATGTTAGCATGTTTTTCATGCTCCTTATCCCAGCGCCTTACTGACATGATTGCCGTAGATTGCCCTGAATAATGTCAGTGCCATGCTTTAAGTACGGGCGTCAGGCCACCTGCCAAAAGCATTTAGGGAAAAGATTATCAGATGACAGAAATGAGATTAGTGAGATCCTGGCGCAGAGATGGAAACAAGGGCTACATCGAATGGATGAGTCCACCAAAGCTCTTCTGAGCGAGCTGAATTCAGAGCAGCTGCTATATCAGGCTATTCACAGAAATATCAAAACGCACACGGTCTAGCCACGATGTACAGAAGCCAGAGGCTCTAATAGCAAAGATAGCAATTTTACAGATTCACTGAAGGATTTCAGAGCAATAAAGCACAGAACACACCGAGTTAATGGAAGTTATTTTTGGCCCAGGTTCTGAAGATAAAAATGTAACGACTGCGTCTGGTGTGAGCTGTACGTAGGGGGGAGGGGGGGGGGGGGTAGTATCAGATATTTATACACAAATACATTAAAAAACTTAGCACGCTTTAAAACAGCCAACCATTTGACAGCTCTCCAGCAAAAACAGCCCAAAGATGAGAAGACTCTCTTCGGTTATCCCTCAAGACTCAGTGCTTGGACCGCTTTTCTTTTCCTGTGACTCAGTCTCATCAGCAATGTAATATCTCCAACATGTTTTATTTATTTTGCCGAGGACATCAAACTGACCTTTCACACCATCCAACAGCCAGGATTATTTATATCCTGACTTGTTTGGCAAGCATCTGATCATGGGGCGTAGATGATCACTGAATGCTGGAATGCTTGGCAACACTGAGTTTGAGTGTATTCCTGGAAAGACCCACGCCTTTATATTTCCTATAGATTCATAATCAGGCTGCATAAACCTTTGTGTGGTATCAGATCATTATTTCCTGATTTGGTTGGTGATGGAAATACAACACGTACCATGTCGGGAGGATCTTATCTCTTGGTACGTGACAAATTTCTCCCAAATGAGTCACGTCCCATTTCCCACCACTAGCCAGGTTTCTCTGATCATACACCAGCTATGAAACAGCAAGAATGAAGTCTGACAAGACACTTTCCAAACACTTTGAGGAATGCGCTATCGACCCTCTTCCACATACATGAGCTCAGTGACGCCTTTGATTGGTTCCCTTCCCTCTGACCAAGACAGCACAGTCCGGTTCCTTTAGCTCCTGCCCTTATGTTCTCATGATCTCCCAAAAATACGGTGACCACATTCCTATCAGCCTACAATGGTTTATCTGCTCTCGACTCGATGCCGGGGGTCTAGTTCTGCTCTCTAGCTTAACTCTTAAGGTACAGCTCCATCTCCAACACTTCAGGATCTAAGAAGACAAAAGCTTGCTCATGCCCAGATGGGGAACTGAACTTCCATAACCTGCTTTTACATGCACCATGGGAAAAAGTTGCCTCTGCTTTACGATGTGTTTAACGGTCGCTCTCAAACTACTGACAAGCCAGAAGCTAGAGGGACGACGCGCAAGCAAACCACTGGAGAAGAACCGCCTGTCTGTTTCAAAACGACATCATGACCCTGATGGTCTCCACTTCTCCGCACACACAAACCCTCCTACTTGACATCGATGGTGTTCAGACTGCAAGGTGCACCCGGAACAAGATGTTCTGGAAGAGCTTGTAACCCCGTTTTGGCAGCAACCTCTTCCCGTGTGAACAGCAGCTCCAGCGTTGGCGTCTTCAAGATGCTCTCGGATCGACACTTAAATAAATATCATTTACTTTATAGAGGGGAGGGGCGGCACAGTGGCGTAGACGTTGGCACGTCTGCCTCACAAGAACATCCTGGGCTTTCAGTCCCAGGATGGGCTCCAGTGTTCCCGTGGTGAATCTGCTCATTCTCCTCATGCTTGCATAGGTTTCCTCTGGGAACTCCAGTTTCCTCCCACAGTCTAAAGCAGGGCTGCTCAATCCTGCTCCTGGAGAGCTACCTCCCTGAATATGTTCGCTCCAACCCTAATCACGCCCACCTGACCATCCAGTCATCTAATCAAGGCTTCAGACTTTGAAATGGAGACTTTATTCTCCGTAACGATACACAAACGCGGTACATCACTCGTACAGATGAACATTCAGGGCTCCTGAAATGCTTCTATTATTATTTACAGGGAAATGTCACCAGATGACGACGATGATGATGATTAAATGAGGAGCTCAACCCTCGGGCTCATGCTGTTACGGGAAAATAATCAACAGCGGGTTGTAGTGCTCTGTATTAATCCCACAAGGGAAATTACTCCTTCTGCATTTAACTCAAAGTGAGCGAGCACACACACACACACACACACACGCACGCACACGCACGCACACGCACGCACACGGAGCAGTGGGCGGCCACACTGTGGCACCCGGAGAGCAGGTGAGGGTTTGGCGCCACGCCCAAACGCACGTCAGCCCTGAAGGCGGAGCTCATTCCTCCTGCCGCCACACGTTCCTCATGCTGTTTGGGAATCAAACCAGCGACCTTCTGGAACCTGAACCCGCTTATCTAACCGTTATTCCACAGCTGCTCCCGGGTTACTGTTCCCGCTCCATATTTGATTCTTTTCCAGAACCCGCTTGCTGAACGAACTTCAATTATTCACTTATTTATTTTCCGGACCACTTTATCCCTAACAGGGTCAAGGGGGTGTGGAGCCTATCTCAGCCAACTCAGTTTGGACTGTCCATCACACGCTCCTTGGACTTCGGGAGGAAACCAGTGTACTCCGAGGAAACTCACATGAAATAAACAGAAATACTCCCTCACCGAGGTCTACGACTCGAGCCGCGGACATGCTAACTACTACGCCACGATCCGACCAATCAGAATTAAGAATTGTATGCTAATAAGCTAATTCGTAATCCGGATTGTGGGTTTTTAATTTAAATGTTAAGCTTCTTATTAAATCGTTCATGAGATGGCTGTTAGCGTTAGCGCTGAGTAAACACACAACACTGTGGTCTTGGGTTTGTGGACATGACGGAGAGCCGGTAACGGCGAATCGATGGGTTCTATTGTGCCAAGCGCGCTGAGTAAGCAGTATTGGGTCGGACACACACACACACACACACACACACACACACACACACGGCACCTTCCAGCAGGGAAAACTTTCCAAACTTCTCCGTAAACTCACACAGCGATATCGAGTACATCAGCACTTTATTAACGAGCGGCGCTGCGTTATCATTACCGCCGAACCTTTATCTCCCTCCCTCACCCTGTTTATTAACCTTAAGAACAAACGACTTCACCCTGCCATTACTCAAAGCCCGTCAGCACAGCTCCAGCACCGCGGCAGGCACAGGACCGAGTCACGGCCAGGAGGAGGCGCCGTGCGGCCTGCGTGAGGCTAACTGGACGAACGGCTGCGACGATCACTTGATGACACGCTGATGGAGTTGGAGTTATGGAGTGCTGGAAAGGTGGAGAAGAGCGCCCTCTGCTGTCCGAATCATCCACGTGATCTCTGTATAAGCCTCTGTAAACCATCCGAGCAAAATAAACATAAATAATAATATTATGTGGCGGTACAGTGCTGATCAGACCCGCCTCACAGCAAGAAGGTCCTGTGTTCAAGTCCTGGGCTTGGCGAGGGCGTTCCTGTGTGGAACCTCCATGTTGTCCCTGTGTATGGGTTTCCTCTGCGCACTGGTTTCCTTCCACAGTCCAAACACATGCGCAGGATGCTAACAGGCGGTTCCAAAGCACCCCTAGGTGGGTGTGTGAACGGTTGTGCGTGTGTGTGTGTGTGTGTGTGTGTGTGTGTGTTAACCCTGTGATGGATGGGTGAGCTGTTCAGGGTGTACCCTGCCTTCACCCAGGGATGGCTGAGATAGGCTCCGGTTGATAAACGTTTGTTTATTTATTAAAAATTAAACAGCAGTCATTCATTCATTTTCTGCACTGTATAATCCTAACCAGGACTGCAGGGAGGCCAGCGCCCATCTCAGCCGACTTTGGGTGAGGGCAGGGTACAGCCCAGACTGCTCGTCAGGCCATCGCAGGGCCGACACTCTAAACAGCACAGTAATAAACAAATATAACGTGATAAAGTAATCACGAATTCATCAGGAATAAATTTCGGACGTGCTGCACGGTTACGGAGCGATCCGATTGGTTCAACAGTAACTTCGGGGGCACTTCACACTCAGAAGGTCCCAGCTTTGAGCCCTGTGGTGGTCGAGGGCATTTCTGTGTGAGGCCTGTGTGTTCTCCACGTGCTTTTATACGTCCGTTTTGTCCCACAGACCAAAGACAGACGCCTCAGGGGGAAACGCCATGTTAACGCGAGTGTGAACGGCTACAACAGAAACCTCGAAAGGAGCCCAGTGCATCATGGTTGAAGGTCGCCGAGGCCCTGAACATTATACTCTTTCACACGCAGCAGTTTAAAACAACATTACTGTGTTTCTAGAACATCACCACCACAGGAAGTGACATCATCAACTGGGTTAGTGCGCATCACAACACTGAAGATAATAATGGGGTTTTTTTTTATTTCCTGGACTGGAAATCTTAGCCCCGCCCCCTATCTGAAGCACAGCTGGGTGGAATTTTGTTTTGTTTGTTTTGGCTTTTAAAGGGATATAAAAGCGTGCTTTAAGCTTCCGATTGCATTTTTCCGGCCCAGAATGACCTCACTGTGTCACTTCAAAACAAAACAGAACAAGTTGCTCCTTTTCTTCTTGCCGAACTCGTACAGTTCGATTGCATTGGCATGGAGGATGTTCTTGTTGATGTTCCTCTCCTAAACACTAGGGGGCGCTGAACAGCCCGACTGATGCTTAAAAAATATAAAAGATCCAACTCGAAAAGAACTGCAGCGGCTTTAAAGTGAACCTGTGGTCAGGTGGTGCTCTTGATTTAAAACGATCACGTACAACACCAGTGGTTTCTTCTGGAAACATCAGTCCACGTCCTTCAAATCGCACACGAGTGTTACGACCCGAGGCATGCTCAGTGACATGGTGCCTTTCTGATTGGCTGTTCCAGGCCTGGTAGTGATGAACGCGTTGGATTGGCTGGGCTGCGTCACTCACCCTGTACATCATAACACATCATGTTCCAGTGCTGAGCTGCACAAACCGCAGGAAACATTTGTTTTTCGCTAATAAACCAAATGACGACGGGGACGCCGAGTCGGCAAAACGTTCGCAGCATACGCCGTTTTGGATTCACCGTCACGCCCGCCTCCGGCAGCGTCCTCATTCTCAGAGTCACTAGAATGCGACGTCTGACCGTCTCCACAAGCGACGTCAACGCCACCCGGCACGATGACGTCACTTCCGGGGAAAAATAACCGCTAAGCTGCTAACGGCCGAAGTTCAGCGCGCGCTAGTAATTCACAGGATAGAAATCACCCAGTTTTCAGGTTATTTAAAATAAGCTTCTGTTTCACTTCACGTAAACATTACGCTGTCGGGATCAACAATTCCACGACCCTTTAAGTATTTGTTTGGAAGAAGAGAGAAGTTCTACCCTTTTAAAGATCACAAAAGGAGCGCGAGCGTTTACAGAGCCCCAAGTGACGACAGGAAGTGGCCGCTGGAGTTAACTGGCGGGTCGACGGCTTTTCATTCTCAAAAATGCTGATCAAGCAGCTCAGATCCCAAACTCTCGCTCTCACTCCACTTTGGCTCGTCTCCATTGGTCTCCATAGCAACTGGGCATCTCAGTTTCCGAGTACATTCAGCGGAAAATGAATGGCTCACGGCTGAGGAAGCGAGCGTGTGCGGAATGTAAACGCAGACCGTGTGGCGTGATGTGAAAGCCAAACATTCCAACTTCTACAAACAGGGTTAGCGTGTCGCTGGCCGAGAGCGCATGAATGCATTTACATATATTAGCATAACGCCATCACCATCGTCATCTTTATATTTAAGTATTTAATGTCTTTGTTCTGACACGCACTCCGGTCGAGATCACACTGGCGTCACGTGAACATCGTCCGTTGGGGGATTTTGTGGAAATCGTTCTTCCATCAGCGTTCGGTGATCGCACTCCCCGCTAACGACCGCGACTGATTTAACGTGTTTACCATTCTTCACTTCCTGTAGCAACACATTTGCGCTAATCATTACAACGAAGCAGAAATATACATTAAAGGTGTCGTTTGTAAATTTTGCGATTCCCCCCCCAGAACTCATATCTCAGAATCGTAACGTAAGGCGTAACGCGTTGTTCATCCTTACAACGCGATTCGGCGGAACGCAAAACGTTTAAGCGATGGAGTTTATTTGAACATAAATGACCATGAAAAGCGATATACTGGCCCTGCGATGGCCTGGCAAGCTGTTCAGGGTGTACTCTGCCCTCACTGAGAGTCGCAGAACAAATGCGGAACAGCCATTTTTTCCGTGGAAGTGACGTGAACTCGTTGGTTGGTTCGGGTCGCCAATTCAAGCGATATTTTCGGTGGTAAAACGCCCCTCAGACGAAACGTTCGCACCTTTTACTGGCTCCTCTCGGCGCGGCGCTGCTCCCGTCTGTTGTCATCCTTTGACCTTTTATGAAGCAATTCCTTACAAACAGCGTCCAGCAGGTCGGGTTGAAATGGTCTTCGCAGGATACTGAACCGTATCCGAAAGGAAACTGCACCGATGTTACGCTCCGTTTTCCGTGATTTCTGCGCTTGTTGTTCGTGCAGCCGTATGCTTCGTACTCCGCCATCTTCCCGGCGACACACGGCTCAGCACTGGTCGCTAATGTGTTATCTTAGACTGGAGTTTGCTGCATGCAGCCAATAGGAAAAAACAACGAATTCGCATCACGATCAGGTCTGGAACAGCCAACGAAGAAGGCGCCGTGTCACTCTGCACTCCTGTTCGCAGTAATAGCACTGTGGCTTGACACACGTGGCACGGACTTGACAAGAAGCAAGGACTGACGTCGTCTGATGAAACTGCTGATGTCTGGGTTCGTTTTAAAGGGCGAGTACTACAGATTCACCACAGTTGCCCTTTAATTTAATCTGCTATTCAATTTCTTCTGGTGAAAGAGTTCACAGAAAGTGTCCCCACGTCCATGTAATAGATCTTTACCTTCCTTTATATCAGCCTTCTCTAAGTTTTCTGGACCAGAAATTAGCCCCGCCCACAGGAAGCACCTTACCCGCCCCTTTTCCTTGAGAGGAAATTCACAGAGCTTGGGATTGAAGTGAGTTCGGAGTTCTCAGTTCTGTAATAACCTCAAACCTTTCTGCTCCTCTCTCATCCCTCTTTTCTTTTCCCATCTTTTACTCAGTCTGTCTTTCATTTTTTCCTTTCTCTCCTTGCTTCCTTTTTATCCCTGAGGCACAGAGTCGGAAGGGTTTTACGTTAAAATTGGAAAAACTCACGGAAGATCCCCGCACAGACCCCCACACCGCGCTCCGCGGCTCCCCAGGTGCAAGTCGCTCTGATGTTTTGGTGAATCAGCATTAAAGCCTCCAGTCTGGATTATTCATTCTAATCAGGGACGAGATAAAGGGATAAAAGCATCGAGGTGTGAAATGAGCTTGCAGAGAGAGCGAGAGAGAGAGCGAGAGAGAGAGAGAGAGAGAGTGAGAGAGAGTGAGAGAGAGCGCTAGCGAGAGAGAGAAACAGGCAGACAGAGAGGCAGACAGACTGTCAGGAGCGAAAAACAAAGTCGTCATCGAGACAGACAGATTTCGAGACGCAGATAAAAAAAAATTTGAGAGACTCAGACAAACAGCCGAAGGAACAGAGACAAGGTCAGGGATTCAGAGAGTCAGAGGCAAAGTCAGAGACTCAGACGGAGAAATTCTTGGGGACAGAGACATCATGTGGAAACACAAAGTCAGAATTGAAGAAACTCAGACAGAGTCAGGAACAGAGACACTGCGGGGAAAAAGAGTCAGAGATCATGTTAGGAAGAGTGAGAGACAGTAGGAGACAGAAATTTAGAGTCAGAGTCGGACAAAGACAGACAGTGTTAGAGAGAGCCAGACAGAGACAAAGTCAGAGAGAATCAGGAAAACTCAGACAGAGACAAGATCAGGAACGGAGACAGAGTCAGGCAGAGATGGACAGAGTCAGTGTTAGAGACAGAAACAACGTTAGAGAGAGAAACCGCGACAGAGACAGAAAGAGAGCATCAGAAAAGCTCAGACAGACAGGATCAAGAACTGAGACAGACATGGAGACAGAGTCAGACAGAGATGGAAAAAGTCAAATCGAGAGACAGACAGTGGACAGACAACGTCAGAGTCAAGTCAGAGGTAGAGTCAGAGAGACAGAAATTTGCAGACCAAGTCGGACAAAGGCAGTCAGTGATAGAGACACAGAGAGAGAGAGAGAGAGAGAGAGAGAGCGTGCGCGCGCGCGAGAGAGAGAGAGAGAGCGAGAGAAAATCAGAAAAGCTCAGACAGAGACAGACATGGAGACGGAGTCAGAGATGGACAGAATGAAAGCTGGAGACAGACAGCAGACAGAGACAACATTCGAAACCGAATGAATCAGAAACACGAAGAGAAAATCAGACGGTAAACAAGACAGACAGTCAGTGAGACAGACGGAGACGGAGTGAGACGGAGTGACAGGGACAGTGTCTCCCCCTCCCCCCTTCACCCCCTTCCCTCCATCTCTCTCTGCTTTGTTTTCGTTCTCGTTACTGTTTCCATCCTTCTTTTTATGCTCTCTCTCTCTCTCCCTCCCTTCATCCTCATCGTCTTACCCTTTTCTATCTCTCCATTTTTTATTCCTCCTGTCCACTCTCTGCTTTTGTTTTATATCACTCCATCATACCTTCTCTCAATCTGTCCACCCACCCTCCGCTCTCTCTCTCCTCCTTTACCCCTTCCTAAATAAATCTTCCTGATAGTTTGTCAATTTTACATTCGGCTTCTCCCTCTCCCCTCCTCCTCCTCTCTCTCTCTCTCTCCCCCCCCCCTCCTCTCATTAACTCTCAACTATTCTCATTGGTTTCCATTTTCTTTCCCCAAACCATTTCATCTCACTCTTCATTTCTCCACTCCTTTCTTTGTTCCCAACTCACTGCATCTCTCCCCTATTCTTCATCCCTCTCTTTCTCCAGTTCCTCAGATCTTCTCCTCCGTTCTTTTCTCCTGTCAACCCATCCCTGATCTCTCTCTCTCTCTCTCCCTCATTCCACTTTTCTCTTTCTCTGTTTAAAATGGAGAAACTTTGAATGCATGGTGCTGCTCTTTAATTAATGTGATCAAAACAATCAGAGCAGATGTACAGAGCGCAGGTTCATGGGCGAGACAGCGAGAGAGAGAGAGAGAGAGAGAGAGAGAGAGGGAGAGGGAGAGAGAGAACTTACATGCTCCATCTTCTCCTTCCTGCTAAGCCACACACTGGACAGATAATCCTGCTGCGGGACAACACTGGACACACCGGTGCTCCCCGCTCTGCCCCCGGGGTTAAAGGTCAAATCAGGTCTCGTCTCCAAACCCACGGAGCTCAGCCGACTCTGATGGTGGAGCTCCATGATCAACAGCGCCACTGCTCTCCACCTTCCACTCCTGCGTGTGTGTGTGTGTGTGTGTGTGTGTGTGTGTGTGTGTGTGTGCGCTGCAGAACCACTGCTCTTTCCTTAACCCCCTCCAAGCAGCCCCAGGGTTTCTGAGTCTCCCACACACACACACACACACACACACACACACACACACACACACAGTCAGGCAGCAGATGATCTGGGCGTCCTGTAAACATGTTGCTTTATTTTTTTTTTCTTCATTTTTACATCTCAGGGATGAAGAGGATGCTGATTATTTGATGTTGACATTCTGTATTAACCTCACACGGGAAATTATTTATCATCTGCATTTCATGCACCCCACGTGAACACACACACACACACACACACACACGTAAACAGTGAGCGCAGACTCAAACAGTGGGCTGCCCCCACACACACACACACACACACACACACACACACACACACACACACACACACACACACACAGGGGCTCCCGGAGAGCAGTTGGGGGTTCGGTGCTTTGCTCAGGGCGCTTTAACCCTGAAGGTGGAGGAAGGGGAGCCTTCCCTGCTGGGTTGGAAATCGAACCTGCGACCTTTCAGTCCCAAAGCCGCTTCTCGTACCATTAGGCTACGGCTGCCCCCGAACACAACATTTATGGAGACGTTGCTGATGATGACGTTAATAATGAAGATGAGAACACTGATGACGCTTCAGACAGTAACGGAGGTGACGCTCTGGACAGTAACGGAGGTGACACTTCAGACAGTAACGGGGGTGACGCTCCGGACAGCAACGGAGGTGATGCTCTGGACAGTAACACTGATGACGCTCTCAACAGTAACGGAGGTGATGCTTCGGACAGTAACGGAGGTGACGCTCCGGACAGCAACCGAGGTGATGCTCTGGACAGTAACACTGATGACGCTCTCAACAGTAACGGAGGTGGTGCTTTGGACAGTAACGCTCGTGACTATTTAGAGAGCGACGCCTACGACGCTTAAGACACTTCTGACCGCAACGCCGATGAAACACACCGTGACACAAGATGATGTGTGTGCCAACGATGCGTCTGCTGATGACATTTCTGAATATCAAAGCCACCAGTCAGAGCCGCCGCCGTCAAAATTCTGCAAGTTTATTGTTATTGAGCAAAAAAAAAAAAAAGAAAAAAAACGTAAACACAAACATGAAAACAAGCTAAAGGCTGGATCTGCTGACTCACGCTTCTCTTTCACTTAAATTCAGATCACATCCTCACAGAGGAACACACACACACACACACACACACACACACACACACACACACACACACACTCACGACGTCCTTCAGTCTGCATCTCATTCCACTCAGTCATGTATCCGCTCTGAACCTTCACAGGAATTTCTCCTCCCGATTCCATCCATCCTTCATCTTTCTCTCACTTCTCCGTTCCCTCCCCCCAAACCATCCCACCCCCCCATCCCTGCTTTGTGGGCGTTTCCTTCAAGTCCCTTTAACATTCAGGAACAGACGACTCGAGCGGGTCGACACAGGCTTCCTCATGAGAACAGCTTTATTTACGTAATTAATTAACCAATCAATCAATTAATTAATTACTAATATTTTACTATATTACGAAGTGATTCATTATATATTTATTATTGCAGGCGGGTGTTCTTCATTAATACTGGGTTGTTATTTCAGACGGAATTAACAACTGGAACCAGTACACCTACAGCAAAGTTTCTTCTTATTTAAAATTCAATACGATTTTGAACTATTTTACTTAAAACTTAAAGCCAAACGTAACCCTATTTTCAAATTTTCCCTTTTGAAAGTATTAACATAATAAACTCTTACCGTGCATGTATCTTAAGAGTATGAATGTCATGTTTAGAAATAAAAGCCTTTTAGTTCATCGGAATTCCAATAGAGGGCGCCGCCATCAGCATTTTAAATCTCGCGGCATTCACGAGAACATGACGTCGGCACCGCCCCACTGTCGTCTCTGCCTGGGTCACAGCCTCTGAACAACACTGCTAATTGTATTGCTTTGAGTGCTTGTTATTTGTCACAAATCAGCATGGTGTTTGGAGAAAAACTGGATTTGTGGACTGATAGACTGTCTTTTTTTGAGCAAGCTTTCTTTTTTTGGGAACTTTCATTTCGGGATCACGATGAAGGCGCTGGATACAAAAATAGAGTAAACTATCTGGAGCTTCTCATTTCATTGCTGAGAGCAACACGGATTTACATTACCACCTGTCCACTAGTGTTTATTGGGACGTCGGGCAAAATACAAAACGACCTGATCACTGCTATTGCTTTAGTGATTGGGAAGAGATCAGAAGGGAAGTTAATAAAGCACCTTTTGTCTCTGTTATGGCGGATGAGACGACAGACGAGAGCAACCGAGCGCAGCCGCACTGGTTCTGCGTTATGTAACAGCCACAGGTGTCACGCACGGATAATCTGTACGACAGAGTAGTTGAAATCTTCTTGAGGAAAGAAAGGATGGATTTTGTTTACAAATAAAAAGGATTTTTGCTGAGTAAAAATGTGGCTATATTTCTAAATAATATTGCAATTTTATGAGGTTATTATTGATGCATTTTTTGTGTTGCAGCTGTAGCTGCAGTAAACATTTTATAGCCATAAAATAGTTATTGAGGGCTGGATTGCATTATGATTGTTACAATTAAATCGATTAGTCTACGATGAAAAACCTTAAACAAGCACTCCGCGCATAAATGCGTTCAACTACCATGTAAACAAACCAACTCTATAGGTGCCCTGACACTTGCATGATTTTTTTATCACGACTAGACTCATGTGTGTGTGTGTGTGGGGAGCGGTCCCGACGTCCAAAAATATTTTAATTAGAAATAGTTTTAAAATATGGTAGTTAGAAACTCTAACTAGAAATTTTACAAATGAAAGAGTAAAATCAAATTAAAAAAACCATTTAAATTCGATTAAATAAAAAAAAAAAAAATGCAATTGTAAAATGAAATGTCTGAAATTCATTTTGAATTTTTTTTAAGAAATAAAAAAACATTACATTTGAAATCAAATAAACATTAATGTTAAAAGTTTGATTAGAAATATAATAAAAGTACATTCAATTTGAAAGTGAGAATATGGAATAAGAGAAAATCTCAGTAATATGAAATTAGATTTGGGGAAAAAAATAATTATTTATCTATCTTCTCAGAAAGCAGGGTCTTGTTCACTTTTCAATTTACGAATATAGAAAAATATTTCTAATATGAAATTCAAATCAAAATGGAATAAAAAAGTAAAAACACACCACTCAGGGGGCTGAGCACCGCAAACAACTTAAACTTTAATGGAAAATTCAGGAATAAAAGCTTAAAAAAAAAAAAAAAAAAAAAAAAAAAAAAAAAAAAAAAAAAAAAAAAAAAAAAAAAAAAAAAAAATTA
>JAQNCB010000011.1:17123637-17135123 GCA_030068295.1 Euristhmus nudiceps | reverse complement strand
CAACCCAGACACCCGCCCACACACACACACACACACACACACACACACACACACACACACACACACACACACACACAGCAAAAGAATAACAGCGAGAGCACAGTTCCGAGTGCTTCTTGTGGGTTACTATGACAGGAAGTGGGTTGGAGGAAACATTCAAACGTTAACTCGCGCTTACTTTTGGCGCCACAATCGTATCAGCAAATCAGTGGCGAGCTTTCAGCTGCATTCTGGGTTTCTGGTTTCACTGAGTGAGCAGAGATGCACATGCACACATTACACTGCATGCATACAGGAATGCGCGCGCGCACACACACACACACACACACCTCACTGCATTTACTGAAGTCTTGGTGAAAACGAAAAATGGCGCAACGCCGTGACGCAACCTCATTTTGCCAAAACATTTCAGCTGCTCATGAGATCACACAACACCTTACTACTCACACCGACCACTCCTGTACATAAAAACCGTTAAAAATTTTTTTTTTTTTAAAAAAAACAACCTGAAGTGCTATTTTCTGCTAGCGTACTGATTGCTAGCCTGAGACTTGGCGAGTTTGGGTTGTTTATATTAAAACGTATAATCCTACACACACACACACACACACATTATTTACCTTATAAAACAAAGTCTCCACTCGATAGGGGACTTCATTGGTCTGTCTCTGGAAATAACTCAGATGAATATTTTTTGCTAATTTTAATTTCGAGCCACGAACACGGCTAGCAACAAAAACGTAAGCATTCAGAATTTATTTATTTTTTAAATTAGCACAAACATTCCTACAGTACATTTGTGAATGAGGCAACAAATCTGTTGGTGGGCGGGGCTTCCATCCCCATTTTTTTTTCGGATGCTCGAGGGTGGAAATCGGCAAAACGACCCATCTGTGAGGGGGAACAGCTGGAAGTTTCCAGCCTCCACTGGGATGACGACGTTAGCATCGCTAAACTCGCCATCCTGAACAGAGCACTGCCGGAATCCGCATGATGATCCCTCAGGGCATACGGTCCCCAGAGGGAAGCACCAGGAAGAAGAAATAATGCCCCGCCCAACGCCCCACCCGGGAAAGAGCCACGATCATCATCATCATCATCAACTGGCAGTGATCTTCCTCCAGCAGTCCATCAACAACCCGTTACATTTTTCCCACCAACTCCTCCCACCCGCAGGTATTTACACCCCGTCTCAAAGAAAGGCGCGCCGCCGGATTCAGGGTCTCAGGATGAAGATCACTGTTTATCATTAAACGTCTCACTTATGAAAAGAAAAAACATTTTACAGTTTACACTTTTTTTTTTTTAATTATGGCCACGGAGTGACAGAGGTAAGCAAGAAAGAGTGAAAAACAAAAGGCGAGTGAGAGGAAAAGCGATGGAGACAGAGGGAGTAAGAGAAAGAAAGAGAGAGAGATGAAGGAGAGAGTGACAGAGAGCCACTGGAGGTGAGCGACAGTAAGAGAGAGAATGAGCAACAGGGAAAGGGAGAGTGATGGAGCAAGAGAGAGATTACAAAAGAGCGCGTGAACCTGATTGAGGGAGGGATAGAGAGAGAGAATTGAAAAAAAATTGAGAAAAACAGAAGTGAAAGGAAAAATAAACACCATGTGACCAACACAGCTAATATAAGAGAATTAAACGTAAGGGACGCGATGATGTCACTGGGTGCTGTAACGACCCCAAACCCGACGAACGTTCCAACAACACAAACCCGCCATGTTTTACTCCTCCAATGCCACATCGTCATCTATTCATAAAACAACAACATGTTACCTCGGACTCTCGGACAGCGCCGACACTGGAGACTCCTTCCATTAAACCTGTGCTATAAAACACCAAAGAAGCCTCTGAACCAGCTATTCTATTCACCAAGATGTTACCATAGCAACGGTAACCTAACAGAATAACCGCACGAATATAAACATCAGCCATCCAAGCCTCTTCACGGTTGCTCATAGCAACACTGGGCAATCATTGGGTGTATAAAGGTGGGTGGGTGGGGTTCTCCTGATGTTGTGGGAGCAGTAATTCAAAAAATTGTCGTTAACTGGAATCACACGCTTCGTAACATGCGCCTTTCCCTGCGGGGTGTCGACTGGTGGCATTTGGCGAAGAGCGACTCAAGGAGGAATATCAACAGAAGGACAGACAGGTCTCGCAGCGTCAATCGAAAAAAGGTAAGTGACTACAAAATGCCTCGCATGTACAAATTTTGCACTTTCTGAAACCTTTATCGATAAAATTCTTGAGCTCCGAATCAAGACACAGCACTCCTGATTCACACGGCGTCGTCCTCGAACAGCAAAAATATCGTATCATATCAGTTCCCGCCATACGTGATTGATAATACACAGCTGTGACTCCCTCAACTCCCCTTCTGTTCGTTTTCAAACTGTACCGTAGGTCATCGATCGAGTTGAAATGAATATCGTGATAATACCGTACACCGTGATATCATGTCGGAAATAGCGTCGAAAATATCGATGATTGACAAATACATCAACACCTTCAGTCTACAAACAACCAAATTCGGTTTTCAGCATTAATGACATGAATACAGGAATCATAACCGAATATTAAGATTGCAATCAACTTGAGGTTGTATTTTAAAATCAAGCAGATAAACTTCGGGACAAAATGTCCGCCTGGGTTTTATTTTTATAAAAGTCTGAGATGAGGAGGCATGTGCTAGCATGGGAACAGCTCGTGCTTTGCACTCACATTATTTCATTTTTAACTAAATATTAACAACTCAGACTCGGTTTTTTGACACAAAAATCACCAGGTGATAATTTTAAGCTTGATTTTTTTTTATTCGAGCATATTAAATGTTGAAGCAGCTCGTTTAAACCAGTAATAGCGCGATTAGCCCGTGATTAGCCTGCTCTGTCATTCCGGAGTCTCTTGCTAGCATACCCCGACATCCCCTTCCATTTAATTTACATTAAAACTGAAACTTTTGTTTTTTTTTCTTGGTAAATGTGAAATGTGTAAGACAGAGTGACAGTCTGAATGTGCGTAAAATAGTCAGGTTTAATTTTGTGGCCATTCTTGTAGCAAGAGTTTGGCATGTTAGCTATGTCATGCTAGCGTTCTAGCACTATACCAGCGCTACCGCTTTTGCACAGGTTGCCAGATAATCATAAAAATATCTCCATAGATCATAGCAAATTTTGCAACAATCATACGACAATAAGCCAAATAATCAATTAATACGACTATACACAAGTATTGTTGTATCCGATATTATACGGAAGAAATAAATTATTTTACTATAAAGATCTATTAGATTTTGGTTAGTCCCCAAACTGGCAACAGAGCTCTGCACCTGGTTAGCTTAGCCGCAGGAATGTCAACAGGAAGAGAAGTGTGGCCAATAATGCTAGCTAACCTTTACTACTATTACTACTACTAAACATTATTATCATTATTATTACTATTATTATTATTATTATTATTATTATTATTATTAAAATAATACGAGGTATTTTAGCTAGCTTTCATGCTTTCCCCCGGCTAAACCCAAAGCTAACACCAATGCTAGCACAGCTAAATACCATTTACCGTAAACAGGCTAAAATCATTTATTAAATAATAAAGAAAAATATATTGAATTTTCATGGGACAACAAACATAATAATAATAATAATAATAATATGAAAAGTCTTCTACACTAACTACACACAGTAATGGATTTTTAATGAGTACTACTACTACAACTAATTATTATTATTATTATTATTATTATAGGTGGAACAATGCACCAAGTAATACAAAGTGTTTATTTGAAGTCCATAGTTATAACCATTTAATTAAAATATAATAAAAACACTGGATAAAAATGTAAAGTAAAATAAACATTATTGATAAATATTTAAAGTCAGTCGGATAAATATATTATTATTATTATTATTATTATTATTAAGGAAGATAGGTCGAATAAGCTTATAATAAATGTAGGAGGAAATTAGATTGCTGTCTTTATGCTGTTGAATTTTTTAAAAAATTGTTTGCTGTAACTGACTAAATTTAGCCGTGTGTGACGTCCGTGCAGGTTACTGAATATATATATATATGTGTGTGTGTGTGTGTGTGTGTGTGTGTGTGTGTGTGTGTGTGTGTGTGTGTGTGACCTGCAGCTCGGCTCTCTCCAGTTCCCACTGTGCTCGCTCCAGCTCGAACCGGGCCCACTCGTGCTGGAGGAAGTGCAGGATGCCCGGGATGCTGTACTGCGCCCTGCCCGCCTCTGCGCCGCTCCCCTCGGCCACGGCGCTCTTTCCTGCCCCGCCGCTCTGCAGCACCGAGTTATTGTTGTTGTTGAAGAACACACCGGGCCCTGCATGCTCGTCCATGGCCTGGCCGCGGGTCTCTTCGACAAAAAAAAAACCACAAATTCCAACAGCAGTAAACCCCCCCTCTCGCCCTCCCTTTCACTCTTCGCCTGTCGTTCTCTTTATCCGGTTAAAACGCCGTGTTTTGCAGCGGCTCCGCTTTTGTCTCAGCTCCTCGCCGACTCATGTCTATCTGACAGCCAGCTGTCACTCAGTGACGCTAAAGCGGCCACGCGAAGAAGCCACGCCCACGCTGCATACCGGAAATGTGTCTGCACTCATCATGGGATTTGTAGTTCTGCAGGTTGAAGCTGACCACACAACGCGGTTCTCACGGTTTATTACAACCGGAATACAGCTGCGATTCCCGGCGTCCAACTGAAGACGCGAGTGAAAACCACCGGCGGTGACAAAGAGCAGAGGAAGAGGCGTGAGGATGAAGCGGAAAATGATTAATGAAGAATACCCATCCATACGTTTGCTGAACCTGGATGTTGTTCATTTCAGCCAATTCTGAGAGAAGGCGGGGTGCACCCTGAACAGCACGTCAGACTGTCACAGGGCCATAACACACACATGACCAATCTGGAGCATCCAGTGAGCCTCATAGGACTCAAACTCATGACCTTCTTGCTGCGAGATGGATGGGATTACCACTATGCCATCCTGGGGAAAAAAATATCATGCTTCACCTAAACTTTACTAATGGAATTATTAAACATAAATAAATGTATTTTTTATAGGTATCATTTTTTTATAATAAAAAAGTGATTATAAAATTAAAGATCAGATTAAAAGGGCGGCCCGGTGGTGTCTGCCTCGCAGCAAGAAGGCGTGGGTTCGATTCCCAGCCTGGGCGTTTCTGTGTGGAGTTTGTATGTTCTCCCCGTGCTTGCGTGGGTTTCCTCCCGCCATCCAAAAACATGCACAGTAGGCTGATTGGCTGTTCCAAATCTCCCTTTAAGTGTGTGTGTGTGTGTGTGTGTGTGAATGGTTGTGTGAGTGTCAACCCTGCTATGGCCTGGTGAGCTGTCCAAGGTGTACCCCGCCCTCACCCAGAGTCGGCTGAGATGGGCGCCAGCCTCCCTGCGACCCTAATTAGGATTAATTGCTTTAGAAAATGAATGAAGATCAGATTAAATGGGTAAAAATTGAGAATGTGACAGTGTGAAAGAGGGAAACAGTATGTAACTCGAACACACACACACACACACACACACACACACACACACACACACACACACACCCGAAAGGGAAAGTAATACAAGTGCACTTATGAAGCATTAGTAATTTTTTCTTTATTGTGATCAGGTTGATTTTAACAGCAGGTCGAGTCTGAGGGCGACTCTGTCAACATGCTGCGGTAATACAACACAACTGCACATCTGTAACATCTGGGCAGCTTCACTGGAACTCATTAATGCTGAAATAAATAATAGCCGAGAGCTGAATGGCTGCTGATATTTACAGCGATGTTTTTAATCAGAGCGAAGCAGCAGTGCAGACACATCTCTGTGTTTCACAGTCATCAACCACGTTTAAAAAAATCTACAACTACAAACGACAGCCACAGTTTCATCAAAACGATTTGTGGAAGGATGAAGACCAAGCATTAGAGGAGCAACAACAGAACGATGGCTAGCGTTGGAATGATATAAATACGAGTTACTGTTTAGAACGTGCTTCTACGACCATCTGTTGAGATTAAGGTGCATTTTACGTAAATAAATCCTCAAACCTGTTTGTTACTACAGTTACAATGATGCTCACCGGCACACACAGCTCTAGATTTATAAACCTAAACCTCATGTTAAACCATTTGGTCCCAAAAAAAAAAGTACTAATTAACTCTTAGAAGAAACTTGTTTTGAGTTTGATGGTGGGCGTGGCTTGTACAGTGGGCTGGGCCTGCCTGGCTGTGGCCTTGGCTTTGTTGCTGGCCTGATTGGCTCTGATGGCCGCCTCGAGGCGTGGCTTGAGCTCGGGTGCCGCCCCCATGACGGTCTTGAAGGCGGCAGGGTAGAGCGGCCCGATGCGCATCAGGTTCTGCAAGGCGAACTCGTGAAGAGCATTGGAGGTGGGCGGAGCCGAGGAGATTGTGTTCTCGTCCAGCAGGTATGAGATGAGTGTAGGGACGAGCAGAGCCAACAGCTGGACACCTGGATTCATAAAAATAACACCGTAAACATTTAATAACCTCGACGTGAATTAGATACGACGCATCATTCACGTACGTAGAGAATAAAAAAAAATCACGTGACATGGCAATGAAATCACAATCAGGGGGCACAAACTTTTGAGCATGCCATTAGAGATCACTTTCGGACTCATTCAGTGCGGAAATGCCGAACTGTACTTTTCGGGTCGACCGGAGCGGCTCCGGTGTGAAGGGGTGCACGGAATGTTTGCACACGGTACACGTGTGTATGTGCGTGGGGAGGGGCGGGGCGGGATGCAACTCACGGTTCTGCTCCTCGCCGAGCCCCACCAGGCCCTCGAGCACTCGGACCCCCTCCTGCAGGGCGTGCAGCTCGGCCGGGTTGGAGGGCCGCGAGCGCTCCGCCGCCTTCAGCTTCTCCACCAGCGCAGGAGCCAGAGCATGGATGTAGGGGGTGGCGAGAGTGCGGGCGGAGTGCTGGAAGACGGACAGCAGCAGCTGGTAACATCGGGCCTGCACCTACACACACACACACACACACACACACACACACACAGCAGTATTAAAATGTTAGAATGAGTCGAGTGTGTCGACACTGAACACAGCAGCTGTCACACGCCAAAAAAAAACTAATGTCAGGACGGGTTACTATGACGACGGCCAGTCTTGAATTCACACTCACTGATAACTGATAACATAAGCGATGTGTTACTTGTGTGTGTGTGTGTGTGTGTGTGTGTGTGTGTTGTACAAGAGCGTCGCTGGAGTTGAGGGCGTTACTGAAACGCTCCATGCAGCCCTTCTGTAAGCTGGTGACTCCGAGCAGCTCCGCGCTGGCAGACACGAGGAAGAGAGTGATGGCCGTCAGCATGCTGACCTCATCTACACTGGGCCTGGACTCATCTGAGAGCGGGGGGGGAGAAGTAGAGAGGGAGAGAGAAAGAAGAGAGAGAAATAGTGAGGGATAAAGTGAGAGAGTAGTAGGGAGGGAGAGAGTCGTAGGGGGTGAGAGAGAGAGTAGTAGGGAGAGAGAGAGAGAGCGCGAGAGAAGTTGGGAGGGGGGGGGGAGAGAGAGAGAGAGAGAGAGATAGAGACCANNNNTGTGTGTGTGTGTGTGTGTGTGTGTGTGTGTGTGTGTGTGTGTGTGTGTGTGTGTGTGCGTGCGTGCGTGTGGGTGTGTGTGTGCTGGTGTGTGTGTGCACGGGTGTGTGTGCATGTGCTGGTGTGTGTGTGTGTGTGTGTGTGTGCGTGTGCTGGTGTGTGTGTGTGTGTGTGTGCTGGTGTGTGTGTGTGTGCTGATCTCACCAGGTTGGGAGTACTCCAGTACTGATGCCAGGCTGCTCCTCACCAGGCTGCTCCACTGCTGTTGGATGTCCTCGACGCGGTTCAGCGGGGACGTGATGATGGTCTTGATGGCCTGCAGGGAGGCGGAGACGGGCGGCGACACCGAGCCGTCTGCCGTCTTCACGGCCGTCTCCTTCAGGACCCCACAGATCAGGAACAGCACCGTGGGCAGGATGGTCATGCTCCCTGTTCACACAGTACAGAGGCACTGATATCCCTGACCAGTGTGTGTGTGCGTGTGTGTGTGTGTGTGTGTGTGTGTGTGTACCTGCAGGAGAACACAGAGCGGGCAGTTCTGCCAGGATGCCCACAGTGACGGCGAGCAGGCGGTTGCTGTGCTCCGAGAGCTGCTGGGGTTTGGTGGGAACGTGGCTCGGCGAGTCGGACGCCTTGGCGTTGATCTGGGGGAGGTGACGCACCAGAAGAAACACAAGCAGCTCCATGGCGGCAAAAACAAGAGACTTCCCAGGCTGCAGCTCTCCCGAGTCCCCGCCCTCTCCGAGGAGGCGTGGACATTCCTTCTCACCGCCTTCTTCAGTACCTGAGAGACAGACACATCTCAGCCTGCACCTCGAACCATGCTCGTGATGTACGAACAGGGTGACATGGGCGGTAACGTCATGTGATTTGGGCGAGATTTGATCTTGTGCCACTCCACGAAACAAACGCAAAAATCACCCAAACAAACATGATGCCACATGACGAGGCATGATGCCACATGATGCCACCTAATAGCGTGATGCCACGTGTTGCATGATACCACACGAAGCATGATGCCACGTTACAGCGTAATGCCACGTTACAGCATGATGCCACAAAACAAAACATGATGCCACAAGACAAAACATGATGCCACATGTTACAGCATGATGCCACATGATGAAGCATTATGCTACATGACACGTGATGCCAAATGTTACATGATGCCACGTGTTACAGCATGATGCCACATGACAAAACATGATGCTGCGTGACAAAGCTTGATGCCACACGTTGAAGTGTGATGCCACATGACGTAGCATGACGCCACGTGTTCCAGCGTGATGCCCTGTGACAAAGCACGATGCCACATGTTGCAGCATGATGCCACATGACGAAGCATGATGCCACGTGTTACAGCGTGCTGCCACATGACGAAACATGACACCACATGGCCGGGCAGGATGCCACATGAAGAAACGCAGCGCACAGAAAGTGATGCCTCGTGACACAACATGACGTGCTGGAACGTTGTGCCAAATATCGGCACGTGATGTGAAGTTGAGGTGCGTGATATCACACGATGCCACGGTGTCCTGATGTGGGGAGTCGACTCACTCTCGGAGCTCCTCAGCTGCTCCAGATGTTCATGAGCCGAACGGATGGTCTCCTGCACCACGGCAGTCACCTGCAGCTGGACGCTGGGCGGATCGCGGGTTAATAACAACCTGTGCAGGACATTCAGCAGCTCCACCGCCAGCAACTACAACACACACACACACACACACACACACACACACACACACACACACACACACACACACACATTACAGAACAGCTCAATCACACACAACAACAGTGTCAAGCAAGAAAAAAAAATGAATACGTTACCGCTCACCTGATCCTCTCCAATGTGTTTCCGAGCCCGTGGGCACTTGAGCAGCGTGCTCAGGGCGTGCAGACATGACATCACACGCTCGATGGGTTCCTCAGGCCTCGGGAAGCACAGGAACTCGATACTGATGCCTAAAAACCACAAGAGAACGCACAATAAATAATATATAGATCATGTTATATTATAATAACAACAATAATAATAATAATAATAATATAATAACAACAACAACAACAATAATAATAATAATAATAACAACAATAATAATAATAACCATAATAATAATAATAATAATAATAATAATAATAATAACAATAATTATAATATAATAACAACAACAACAACAATAATAATAACAATGATAATAATAATAATTTGTATGATGTAGCGTTTTGTGTTCGGTACCCAACAGCAGATGCATTCGGTCTTTGCCCTGCTCGTCATAGCTCTTGATAGGGGCAGCAGGACCCTGAGGAAACCCAGCAGGCCCAGTGGAAGTGGCGCTCTGGGGCTCTTCAGGACACTCAGGGGCTCCGAAATCAGTCGTGCTGAGCCAGAGCGCGACGGCGTGCAGGATGGGAGCCCACGAGCTGCGGTAGTGTAGACGCGCCGTGTCGATGGTCTCAGGAGTGTAAAACGCGCCGCCTGCGCACAGGGTTCCAGTTAATCAGCAGTTCAGTGGTATATATATATAAAAATATATAAAATATTTGCAGCAGGTCGTACCTTCAGGAGGCAGCTGGCTGGCGAACTCGGCCGGCAGCGTGAGCAGGGCGTAGTCTCTCAGAGCGGCGAGCCACAGGCGGCTCAGACTGGGCAGCTCGGGCTGCACCAGCGTGATCAGACTGTCTGCAGGAAGAACGTCACCTTCGTCACCGACATCCTCATCATCGTCGTCTTCCTCACCGCTGCATACGGGGCGCGCCGGCCTCGACTCCGCCTCCTTCTTCAGTTTCATCGCCACCACGTAGACCTGAAGGAGCGATTCGGAGGAGTAACAGTATTATTATTATTATTATTATTATTATCTTCAGTAGGGTTAGGGGTCGGCATGGTGATTCGACCGGCTCATCACGGCCGGAGCTTATCCCAGGTTTCCGTAGTGTGAAGCGATTCGGAGTTCGCAGCATTAGTAGGTTCATTGATGGTAAAAGAGAAGGTGTGGAGTGAGAGTTTTATCTCCGGAGGCGTGAAAATAGATCAGTCGTCCATGATGTGTTACTGAACGGGGTGTCGGCGTGTGTTCTGGTCGTTACCTCGGCCCAGGCTTTCAGCACGGCCAGTTTCTCCATGGTGGTCGCACTCTCGCTGTACAGCTGGCTGGACGAGCCTTTACCCGCCTGCACTTTATCCAGAGAGGACACCAGCAGGTTGTGGACGCGACGCAGGTCGTTCAGGTCGCTCACCACACCGCTGCCGATCCAGGCGCTGCACACCTGCGACACACAGGACGGAGACTGGATCAGAACCGAGAAGCTGCTGTTCGACAGAACACGATCACCACTCGCTCCTCATCAACCACGACTCCGGGACCACACAACGGGCGGAACCTTCTGAGGAGGATCACGCGCTGCTGTGACGGCGGGATCAATATCGTCCGTGCTGCAAATTAGTTTTGTCGCCCGCTGAAACCAGCAAAGGCCTTTCGTTCAGACGTTTTGTCCATTAGAACATAAACCTGCCACCACAAGGACAAGCGGAGACGGCCAAGGTGGAAACATCGCACTGTACGTGAACTCACTTGAACTAGAACATTCTTATAAGTAAAGGTTCCATGAGTGATGATATATACAGTGATCCCTCGCTATATCGCGCTTCAGGTTCTGCGGCTTCAGTGCATCGCGGATTTTTGAAAAATATTCATTGAAAAATAAAAATAAGCAAAAATATGGGAAAAAGTTCAGGAAAATGCCGCGAGAGGAGTCGCTACTGACTCGGATTCGGATCCCAGCCTCTTCTTTCTTCATGTGTAGCACGAATGCTGGGAAATTCGTCTCGACCAATCAGCTTGCGAGATTTCAGAGGCCGCGTCCCAAACCGGAGTCAGTAGTGAACT
>JAQNCB010000011.1:17100946-17113403 GCA_030068295.1 Euristhmus nudiceps | reverse complement strand
TGATATTATATACACATATACATGTACGTATACGTCAGTCAGGGGGGTCGATCCTACTTCACGGAAATTCGGCGTTCCCGTCAGGTCTCGGTCCCCATTAACCACCAGAAGTGAGGGATCCTTGCATACTTTTTAAACACATCTCACTCACACTGGGCCCCGACAGCACCAAATTATGATATCCTAGACACATTTTAGGGTACACAGTTATACAAACATTTTTTATATGTAAAAAAAAAACCCTTTTGTTCAATAGCTCTAAAAAGAGACCAACGTCATACTTCTACAATCTAAGTTTCCTGAGAATAACGTGTGGAAGACGGTCGGTTTAGCCGACTTTGGAGCTCTAGTCCTGGTTAAAATGATGCCTCAGGAGGCTCTGCTACATGACACAGTTTATTGTATTTTTGATGGGGTAGAATGTATAAATTTTTATAAATGCATTTATTTTTCAGTTATTATGAACTTGGAGTGCGTTTTATTTATAATATTAAACCTGCACATTTTTATTAATTTAGCTTTCTATACAAAACCACACGTCATTTTGCATTTTTGGATTTGCACACCCTGCTCATCGCTCTATATTTCACTGATACTGCTGTAAAATCCCACGGACAGGATGTTCCCACTGACTCTCGGTCCCCTTTCTTTCTCTCACCAATAGAAGGCTCCTGGATGAGGGGCGCGGCCGTGGCACTGAGGCTCTGCACCAGGCTGCCCAGCTCCTTCAGGGCGCACACCATCACATGCTGACTGGCAGAAACGTCGGCCGCGGTGCCCTTATTCTCTCCGCCGCTGTCGCTCACCACCGCCTCTGTGACCCCCGGCCAGACGGCACGCGAACAAAAGAACAGAAACAGGAAGTTTTCAGACTCCTCGGTTCGTCATCACAGAAATAAACATCACAAAGCAAAACGTGTAATCAGGAAAGTGTTTTGATTTCTCTCCAGTCAGGTTAGATTATTCTACCTTTCCCAGAGGGATTGAAAGTAACTGCTACGTCTTTGTTTCAGACTTTCACCCCGATTGCTCTCAGCTGGGGTACCCTTGACCTTTTATGGAGTTTTGTGGGTGTGGCTACACGCAAATGAGTTGTGCCATGAACCTTTTCTCACACACTCTTGCTGACCAATCAGTAACTCTGTGTGTATGCATGTGGGCGTGTACATGGCCAAAGTAAATAACATCTCTCTTTTTTTTTTTTCCACCCCTTTATGAAACCAGGTTATATCGAGTATTTTTTCCTGTGATGGGTAGAATAATGTAGGATGAAAGTAAGAGGTTTGATCTTTCAGCTCACAGCAATCACAGAGTAAGATTAAATAAACAAATAAACAAAAATAAATAATAAATAAATAAATAAACAAAAATCACACGAAAATAGGTATTAAAAAAAATAAACAAGAAAGAAGCGAAGAGAGGCGGAAACCCGAGTCAGCGAAATCCGGCTGCATGCGTTGCTGTCACATGACCTTATTTAGGAAACTCCATCGAGTTATGTGTGAAATAATTAGATTGAATAAAATGATTCAGAATAATGTAGGAAGCACGCTGCAGTCCATCACGCTTCGTTACGCTCTGCAGCGAGGAGTGGGCGCCGACTAATTCAATCGGCTTTATATCGGAGTTTATTAAAAATTATTAAAAATTTCATTTAAATTTTTCGGAAATAAATGCATGCTTTAAAATTCTCTATTTTACACCTCGGATTAAGACATGAAGCTTATGGAAAGTTTTAGGAAATTTATTTTGTGGACTTTATTATTTCTGAGATTTATTTTCAGAATTTGTTTTTATTCTATTTAAATTATGATTTTTTTGTTTATTTTTAATTTTATTGGGTTTTTGTTTTGTAAAAAAATTGTTGTATATTTTATTTGCCATTTAAGTTCTATTTGAATATTAATGAATTTCATTGTGTTCTATTTTACTCAAGTTTAATATTCGATGATTTGAATTTTTTTCTTTTTTTGTCCTGATTTCATATTTTATATACATTTTGTTGCTTACTGGTTTATTTTTATTTTATTTAGGTGTCATTTCTTTTTTTTTTCTTACATCCAAATTTCACTAAACGCTGCTCTGTTTTCATTTTTTATTATTATTTAATCCATGTTTTCTTTTTTACTTGTTTGTTTAAAAATTTTCCTCTTTTTTTGGTTTTCAATTCATTTTTTTCCCTTCTTTGTTCAGGTTTTATTTGATTTCTTTCTTTTTCATTCTTCTTTTGTCCTCATTTTAGTTGTTTTTTTTTTTTTTAAATATATTAATTAGTTTAATTGTATTAATTTGGTGGGGCTGTGGCGGGGGGAGGGGGGGGGGTAACTGTCTCATTTCACTCTCCCTTCATTTTCACCTCATGTCCTGAATTTCAATAAAATATTTTGGAAAAGAAGATTTCAGCTCTTGTCGTGATGATTAGGTGGCAAAAAAAATGATAAATTTAACCACTAAAACCACAAATTGTACACAGTTTGTGTGAACTTTAGTGGGAAACAAACAAAGCGACAGTGTGCATGTGTGGAACGGTGACAGCACAACATGAGCCAAAAATAAAGGATTGAAGACCAAACCATACAGACCACCACAATCAGAATGAACAGAGAGCGAAAGAGAGAGAGCGAAAGAACGAGAGAGCAGCACGCATGAAGAAAGGAAAAAAAAAACATGATAGTACTTACTCTGCAGTGCTCTGAACCTGGACATTTCCCCCCCATTTTGCTCCTTACCCACTGCCCTCATCTGTTTGCTGATGGCCTGGCAGATGTCCTTAGCGGCGGCGATCTGAGCCTTTTCTCCGAGCAGGGCGCCGAGTGTGGCGCGCAGGGCAAAAGAGACGCAGCGGCGCGAGTACACCGCCTCCACGTGGCTCTGCGTGGCGCGCGGGTGAGCGACCAGCTCCAGCAGGTGGCTTAGGAAGGTGGCGAAATTGCGCTCCAGCCACTGCCCCCCCAGCACCGTCACGAACACCACGTATGCCTGAGACACACATTAACGCACACTCAGCGCGGCTGTAACGTCACGCATGTGCGTGATGTCGAGTTACGTGTGCGGCGGTTTGCCAGCGTTTTACCTCCGTAACTCCCACGCGCACCTCCCTGCTGACGGACGCGCCGCCTTTCAGCATCTCTCCGCCACTCTTCAGAAAGCCCGAACCGCCACGCAGGAAGCCCGTGGTCATCAGCTCGAACACCTCGTCGAGGGTAGCGCGCTTCACGTTCTGTCGCATCACTGACGCGCGAAAGGAAAAAAATACAGACAGAGCAGCACATCAGTCTTCACCCTCCAGATACTCAACATCACTACAGCACGGAGGGGAGGAAACAAAGAAGAAACCGTGCGGTGGTGATGGGATGGCTGTGATGTTGGTGGTGGTAATGATGGTTGTGATGGTAATGATGTGGATTGTGATGGTAGTGATTGTAGTGCTGGTAGTGCTGGTAGTCATGAGGATTGTGAATGTAGTGATGGTAATGATGTTGGTTGTGATGGTATTGATGTTGGCTGTGATGGTAATGTTAATTGTGATGGTAGTGATGGGGGTTGTGATGGTAGTGATGTTGGTGGTGGTAGTGGTAGTGATGGTGGTGGTGGTGGTAATGTTGATTGTGATGGTAATGATGTTGGTGGTGGTTGTGATGGTGATGTTGATTGTGATGGTACTGATGTTGATTGTGATGGTAGTGATGGTGGTGATGTTGATTGTGATGGTAATGATGTTGGTTGTGATGGTATTGATGTTGGTTGTGATGGTATTGATGGTAGTAGTGATGGTGGTGATGGTGATGTTGATTGTGATGGTAGTGATGGTAGTGAGGTTGATTGTGATGGTACTGATGTTGGTTGTGATGGTGATGTTGATGGGGATTGTGATGGTAGTGACGCTGGTTGTGATGGTGATGGTAATGAAGGCGATGGTGGCGACGATGATAGTGGTGATGACCTGCAGCCTGTTTGGGCATCAGCGCTGTTGCCATGACGGTTCCCAGCAGTTTGGACACGGCCACACGCACTCCGTACGTAGAACCCTCCAGAGCCTTAAAACATAGAGTGGCCACGTTCTCCAATTCCGTTGTCCACATGAACACGGCCTCGTTCTGCAACTCCAATAAACACTACACACAGACAGAGAGAGAGAGAGAGAGAGAGAGAGCAAGAGAGAGAGAGAGAGAGATCATAATGTCCTGTACTGTTTC
This sequence comes from Euristhmus nudiceps, assembly GCA_030068295.1. Taxonomy (NCBI): domain Eukaryota; kingdom Metazoa; phylum Chordata; class Actinopteri; order Siluriformes; family Plotosidae; genus Euristhmus; species Euristhmus nudiceps. The sequence goes on along the minus strand of JAQNCB010000011.1, from coordinate 17,109,207 downwards.
TACCGATATACAGAAATCAACTGAAAGGGCTTTTGTTCAGATTGTATGTAACTATCTGCTCAGCTATAGATCTGGATCTGCTGTCCTGCCTTAGAAAACAAATAAACTGAGAGAAAAGATAAAGAAGTGAAAGGCGAGTCCCGACCTTGGCCACGGCGCAGCGCACGGCCATCGACCTGTCAGTGAGGAGAGACCGGGCGTTTTTATAGATGTCTCTGTGGCAGGACGCGGCCGCGGCTCCGAGTCCACTCAGTACCTTCTGCAGGCTCAGGAGGATCTCGCTTCGACCCTGCGACTGCACCACACACACACACACACACACACACACACACACACACACACACACTTGGTCCACTCCCAATACACAACAGCTCTCCGTTCCTCCGCACATCACCAGGTCTCATTCAGAGTCGGTTTAACAGAGTCGTTTACAAATAAACATAAAACCACAATCTACATCAGATTCGTTTTGAAGTTTCATCATCATTACGGATCAGAAACCATTTGTTCTGGGTTTTCTTTCCAGTTTTCTGGTTTGTAAATAAAATTCCTGCCAACAGCTGCAGCACTAAAGGAATGATTCAGTGACACAAAAGTGAGTCGTTCACTTAATTGACTCGATTCAAACGACTGAATCATTTGGGGGGAAAATGTCAGGAGTTTTATTCCACTGCAGAAAAGATTCACCGTGAGCTCAAATCTGGGGTCATTTGTTTATTTCTGGTTAAACGTAAGCCATTATGCTTTTTTTTAATGTTTATAATTATAATTTTACATAGTATAATTATATATAATTCTAATGAACCGAAGCCAGAAATCGACTCAGTGGCTCCCGGTGGGACGTTTGTGTCGGCGTGCGAGTTTTTACTTTACCTCGGCGTTCTTTAAGGCTTTCAGGAGGTTGTTAATGGTTTCCGGAAAAGAGCTGCCGAGCATACGACCCATTCTCTCGTAGAAGGCGCCGACGCACGCCACCGCAGCCCTGAACGAAACACATCCAGAAGAACACAGGGAGGAACCCGAGTGAGCCGGAGGGGAGTTTAATACGGAACAGGACAAAAAATAAATAAACCAGGCGGCATCCTGAGAGAGTGTTGTACAATTTAATTACATTAATTTCCCCCAAAACAACAAACAAAACATCATGGAAACCTTTTAATTAAAATATTTTCAAACCAATCCGTGACCAGGTTTAAATTCTTGATTTATTACCTCACAGATACATCTTTTGGTATTTAGGTTCGACAGAAATTATCACACAGGGGTCAAAGAGCAACTGATGGTTTAATTTAAAGTACTATCTGATAGGTTCAGGTGCAGAGATGTGTGTGTGTGTGTGTGTGTGTGGGGGGGGGGGGGGGTGGTGGAATGGGGTGAGACGCGATGTGATGCGATGCGACGGGATGGAATGGGGTGAGACGCGATGTGATGCGATGCGATGGGATGGAATGGGGTGAGACGCGATGGGAAGCAATAGGGCTTGCAGCGGGATGCAGTGAAATGTGACGCGACGATAAACTCACAGCTTGGTGGGCAGGTAAGCGGGAGTGTCATCTTTGTTTTTAATGATATCATTGCACTTGTCCAGGGTCTGAAAGACGGTGAACGTGTCTCCGATGCTGTACAGCGTCGCCAGGTTTTTCGCCAGCAGTTTCCGTGTAGGAGGGCCGGGGTTGCTGCTGATTAAACCCGTGAGCTGCTCCACCAGCTTCTTCTGCTTCTCCTTCACATCAACCTGCTCAAAAACAACATCTCTTACACCGTCACGTCCTCAGTACCACAGCACACCAACACAACATCCGGCTTCCTATGAGATCCAACACAGAAGGGACCAAGAACCATCAACTCACATGTGAGCTAATTCTAATAATTCTGATTAAAGGTCCGACCGGCCATGGAGAGAGAAATGAACCTTCGGAGTGGTTCACATAACAGTTCCGTAAGGAGTCTCCAGTGTCAGTGCTGTATAAACCAGGAAAGTATCTCGATCGCTGCTACAGGTTACGGAAGAGCAAGAACAAAACATTTCGATGATAAGTATCTCGTCGTACCTTGTTGGCGGCGACGAGGACCTTGTTGAGGAAACGAAGCCACTCGAATATGAAGACTGGTCTCTTGGCCTCAGTGATTTGGGCCAAAGCGTCTTCATTAAGCAGCAGGCTGTGTGCCAGCTCCATGGCCGGGCACAAAAAAGGGGCAACTGAGGGATTTCTTCTGTCCTCAGCTCAGCTGATAACTAGAAAAATGGATTTATTATATGGAATAATAATAATAATAATAATAACAATAATAATAACAACGAGAAAACAAAAGAAAAACACATGATAACGTATTAATATTATTGTTATTATTCCTTCCTAAAAGTTGTATCATCATAAATGTGCACTTAATCTGTCTGTATACCAAGTTTTTAAAATATTTTACAACATTTCCTCCTGTTGATGTTTACAATTCGTCCACCCTGTATATTGCAGGCTTCATCTATGGTCGCGTCTCATTTACAACCCCACAGTATAAGTAGTGCCCTGGAGAGCTGTTTATTCACACCACATATATAGTGCACTTGTAGGGTCGATACAGCTATTTAGAACACAGCCTTGTGTTAGCATTAGACCCATATCAACGCCTAAATGTGCCTTCGTTTTTACAGATTTAAACACACGAAATAAACAGATTTATCATCAGAAAATAAAAGTTTATTCTTTGTTCTTGTTATAAAGCTGAGATAAATATTATGCCATGACTAGCACGGCTGTGATACAAGAATCATACAGGCACTGAGAGGAAGCTCATCTTTGCGGCTAACAGGCTAACATCTGAGATCCTTCAATAAAAAAATCATACAAAATTTCAGATTCTGGAATAATTATCCGTTTATTTTGGTTAAACAGCGCTGAAAATATTTAACAAGTTTGTTATAACGCAGTTTATATTACAGACAGGGATAAAAAGATGACAGGCGACCTAAACTCCTTACCTGAGACTCTTCTGCTAGCAGTTTGCTGCTCTGCTAACTAGCATCTCCACTCAGAGGAAGTAGATGTTATTTCAAAATACAAGCATAAAGAATATTATTATTATTATTGCTGTTATTGTTCATTCATTCATTTTATAAACCGCTTATTCCTAATTAGGGTCGTGGGGATGCTGGCGCCCACCTCAGCCGACGGCGAGGTACACCCTGGACAGCTCGCCGGGCCATCACAGGGCCAACACACACTTAAGGGAGAGTTGGAACAGCCAATCAGCCTACTGTGCATGTTTTTGGAGTGTGGGAGGAAACCAGAGTACCCAGAGGAAACCCACACAAGCACGGGGAGAACATGCAAACTCCACACAGAAACACCCAGGCCGGGAATCAAACCCTGAACCTTCTTGCTGTGAGGCGAACGTGCTCACCGCTACACCACCGCGCCGCCACTTCATATTCTTATTCTTATTATTATTCATATTACTACTACTACTATTATTATTATTGTTATTATTATTATTATTATTATTATTACTACTACTACTATTATTGTTATTGTTGTTGTTATTATTACTATTATTATTATTACTTTGATAAACCTCTTCATCCTATTAGGATCGTGGGAAGGCTGGTTGACTCGAGTTTGAGTTGAATTGAGTTGAAGTCGAATTCGTACTGTTGACTCTTGCTGTATGGTGTTGTTTTGCACTAGTTTAGAAATAAAAATAAATCTATAATTCAAATATTATCTAAAAAAAATACAGACTAGTACACCATATTATTGTTCTTGTACTTTGAGGTGAATCCGACTCATGGTGAGTCATAAAATTTTCTTTCCAACTTTTTATAGGGTGGGTTGGCAAGTGTTTCTCGATCCCCCCCAGAGCACAATGTATTCCCTGGCAGTGTCCCATCCAAGTACAGTGGTACCCCGAGATACGAAATTCATCCGTTACGGAGTGGCTTTTGTCTCATGGTTTTTCGTATAATGAATCACATTTTATATGTAAATCGCCTAATTCCTTCCAAGCTATACAAAAACACCACATTAGATTTTATAATAAGGGTAAAATCAAAATGAAATAAGAGCCACATACATTTCAATCATTCAGTATACCGAACCTAACTGTTACTACCTGTAAATGAACTAGGTAATAGATCATAATGCAAAAAAAAAGAAAAAAAAATAGGAAAATGCGGAACCTTACTTTTCGAGTGAGGCGATGTCCGAAAGCGAAAGTGACGAGGAGGAGGAGGGCAAAGAAAATAATAAAAATGGCAGAAAATAAATGTCAGGACACATTAAATTTATTTACACTTCAAACACATCGCATTCTTCTTCTTCTCTTCCTTATTTTGGCGGTGTATTACCGCCACCACCTGGACTGAAGAGGAAGAGCAGGATCATCATTCTGAACATGATGGGAAATTGTTTTCTGTTTCTTTCGTATGCTGAATAATTTTTTAAAATGAAGTGAAAAAACCTTTGCATATCATTTCATAAAATTAATTTTTCGTGTACTGAAGCTTTCGTACCTCGAGTTTCCACTGTACTAACTAGGCATGCTTGGCTTCTGAGATCAGAATGGATTTTTATTGACAGAGTGAAGGAAGGGCTGTACAGCATGTACATCACACCGAAGGACATGACTCCCCTAGTAACCTAGCAACCCACTTTTTGTTTGAAATTGAGTTCGGCCCATTTTTGAAGTTACTAGGTTTTACCTCCTTCATATAGACAACTAACAGTGAACAAAAACCATCCCATCTTCTAGATTTCGCTCTGAAAGAACCTCATAACTCCTAAACGGCTTCATTTTTTTTCAGTTTTCTCAGTTTCATGAAACAGTAGTTTTCAGAGTAACAGAGTTACTCGGTTTTACCAGATTTGGGGAGATGATGACGCATGAGGACAGTTTCCTCCGGGATCAATAAAGAATTCTGATTCTGATGAGCAAATAGATAAACATAAACATAACAACAGCATTAAAAGAGTCTGAAACATAAACAGGAAAAACACGACAAAGGGACGTGTTTATAAATCTGATACACGAGCTGGAAAGCAAATGACTAAATACAGGCAAAAACTTTCCATTGGCAAAAATAAAGGGCGTGAGATCATCATGATCATCATCATCACCATCATCATCATCACCATCATGCCAGACTTCCAGCTGTTCCAGTGAATTTCATGACTGTGAAATCTTTCCTTCCGACCTCGGGTTCACATTCCAGGACCGGATTTAGCGACTGTTTACTGCCGCGGTGAAAATGTCCAAGTGGGCAACTTTAGCAGTCACACTAAACACACTGCCGCATTCCTATCAGAAGGGATTTAGAGTCAAAGGAATAACCAATAAACATGAAACATGTTTTCGTTTCTGAACTGGCAGAGTGTAGGAGAGAGCCGGCGATCAAAACGTCTTCATTCATTCATTCATTTATTTATCACAACAGTGTTATAGACACGGACACGGCTGGGATGAGCTTAAACACAACAATCCTGCTATTATAATTATCATTCATTCATTTTCTGAGCCGCTTAATCTTAATTAGGGTCGCAGGGAGGCTGGCGTCCATGGCAGCCAACTCCGGGTTAGGGCGGGGTACACCCTGGACAACTTGCCAGGCCATCGCACTGTACCACCATGCCTCATTCAACCTATTATTATTATTATTATTATTATTATTATTATTATTATTATTGTTGTTGTTGTTGTTGTTGTTGTTATTATTATTGTTATTATTGTTATTATTATTATTATTATTATTATTATATGGAATTCCTGAATAAGCGTTTTAGTGAGTACCAGAAAGTCTGATGGATTTGATAGATGCATTGTCCACCAGCATCTTTGTGACATATTCAGCTCCTGCAGACCGAAGATGATTGTCTGAGAGATCCTACAGCAGAGAGTGAGGATCAATAGATTTGCAGACTCTACTGGCCTCTAGTGAAGAAAACATGTACCTTGCACTCATTTAGCCTTCGGGAATTTTATGCATAATAATATATCTTAATAATGTTCATCTTAAAAGCAGTAATAATAATAATAATAATAATAATAATAATAATAATAATAATAATAATAATAATAATAATAATAATTAAGTTTTCTTGCATGCTCATTAACTGTTTACATGAATAACACTTAAAATATATGTTGATGTTTTGTAAACAATTTAATGAATAGGATTCTGAATACAACAGTAATAACCAGGACAAAATTACCAAACTTTGTATCGTAAAATTGGACTTCAGCATTTCCACAAGATATCTTGCTCCCTCAGCCAGCAGAAAATTGTCAGCCAGCTCTAGCGTTGTTGTGTGGGTGTCAGTCTGTATAGAATACAGTAATAACGTTTAGATGTAGTGAATATAATGAGTTCAAGGAAATTGCTCACAAAATTTTAAAGATTCGGTGGATTCATTTGATAAATTGAATGAAAACGATAACCTGAGTGTTTTTCTAAGACATTCCTTTCATATCCACATCTTGGTGGCAGACTAATGGTTAAACAAGCAGGTTTGGGACTAAAAGGTTGCTGGTGTGATTCCCAAACCAGCAGATAAACTGTGTGGCTGCGGTGGGAGTGAGCAGTGCCTTCCCTTCCTCCACCTCCATGGCTGAAGTGCCCTTGAGCAAGGCACCTAACCCCCAACTGCTCTCCGGGTGCTGCACTGTTTGGCAGCCCACTGCTCTGAATGCGTGGGTGTTCACTTCGGATGGGTTGAATGCCGATGCTAAATTTCCGTTGCATGATTAGTGTAGTATTTCTAAAAATAAATCCCCCTAAAAAGCTAAATTGAAAGATGGGAGTCAGTGTTATTTACCATATATGGAAGGGGCCTGGCTTTGGATCTATAGGCAGTGTTACATGGGGTACCAAGCATGTGCAAAACATGATTTATGATTTCTGTTGGACTCAGGGAGGTCTACGTAGGTACTGATGGACTTACAAGCAAATAAGGCGTGGTTCAGTATGTTCAGTACAGAACATCTTTGAGCAAGGCTAAGGCGACCAATTTCCTTTAAACACACTACCATTCCATCATTAACATTCATTCATTCATTTTCTTAACAGATTAATCCTAATTAGGGTCACGGGGAGGCTGGCGCCCATCTCAGCCGATTCTGGGTGACGGCAGAGTACACCCTGGACAGCTCGGCAGGCCATCACAGGGCAGAAACACGGTGACGGCGATGCAGCTACTCTTGACGAAAGTCAGCAATGGTTCTTTTACATCCCTCTCACGACAGACAGTGAGAGACGCGGCCGGCCTTTGGTAACCCAGTTAGCGGCACTGGGGGGACAGCAGTGACAACCGTTGACAGTGCGGCTTGAACCTCAAACCTTAGGATCGGTAATCCAGCATTAATTTATGCCTATATGAGATTGCCTTAGTGTCCCTGGAGTCAACTATTCATCTTTCTTACCACAAGAGCAATGGCTAGAGCTTTTCCTCCTAAAGGGCCAAGACCATGGTGGTTGAGGTTGATCGTGGCGCAGCCAAGGTTTCTCAGAAAGTAGCTGACGGGGACGACACCCACCAGTTTACACGCCTGCAAGTACACCTCAGCCGTGGACATGTGCTTGTCAGTGCTCCCTTGCTCTATCATAAAAATGACATAAGGTGCCATTACATATATACTAATCATATTTAAACAAACAAAAAAGAAATAGCTAAGTTTACATACCCTCAGCTTCGGTGTCTGATTCCGACTCTTCTTCTACTTTAGCCTCACAAGCGCCGGCTGTCTCAGTCAGTGTAAGACAATCCAGTGACAATATGGACTCTTCCATATTCTCCAAGTCCAACCATACACTCGGAAATTTATCAAAATTTGGCCCAACCACTAATTCCTCCAACACTTCATATGAGTTTTTTTTAACAGAACACCACTGATTATGTGTTTGTCTGTGTTTTCGAGAGGATAGATGTAGAGTCTGCCTTAGCAACAGGAATACATACGATACCCATGCTGCTCGTGGAATAGCTTTCAGCGCTAAGGCTATTGGACCCTGCAGTCATAAAATATTCATTGTCTAAGCACGATGGAATCAGGGATCAGATTCCTAGAGATGCAGTAGTTCGCAACAAATATTATTTATAATGCTGTTAATGCAGGATACTCTGTGTATCTAAATCTTTGGTTCTAGTAACAACTACAGAGCAAATGACGCCACGGCGAATCTCAGTTTCCACCCATCCCTGTCCTCCGCATCCTCTTGTCTCATACCAACTAACTTCATATCCTCTCTCAGTGCATCCATGTACCTTCTCTTT
>JAQNCB010000011.1:17035726-17050592 GCA_030068295.1 Euristhmus nudiceps | reverse complement strand
GAGCATGATGGGAAATTGTGTTCCGTTTCTTTCGTATGCTGAATAATTTTTCGTAAAATGAAGTGAAAAAACCTTTGAATATAATTTCCTAAAATGAATTTTTTGTGTACTGACGCTTTTGTATTTCGAGGTTCCACTGTATTTGTCTGTCTGTCGATCCCCAATTTATCTTTATGACCTTCACCAAAGTGGTTCTATTTTTGTGCTGCAGGGTTGGCTTTAAGCCGGACAGCATTCCATAAACTCGGTGGAAGTTTGTTGGATGAGCCGTGTGAGATCCCCTTAAATTTGGGAGCAAATCCAAGTTGGGGCAGAGCTGCAAATGTATTAGCCTTTTTCGCTAATGTTGCAAAATGTGCCATTTGCCATAGAATTAAAATCCTTTCGATGGCAGTACAGTTCGATATGAAGTGCGGTCAGAAAATTGTAGAAGAGGCGATTGTTGTCCTTGGTACTTTCTGAGTACGCTTCTGGTTTACAATGATTTTCCTGTAATATGTTTGCAGTGTAGCACGTACAGTACAGCACTGCCACTTTTTAAGACATCATCTAAATCAGATCTTGCAATTGGATGGCGGATGCTGATGATATGTGTGCACATCTGTTGTTTTAGACACCGAGTGTTGCTGGGATATAACGCAAAAACTGATGCAGAGCTAAACCTGCTGGAGGGAGAGCTGGTCCTGGTCCAAAAGCCTCGGCCAGATGGGAGAGTTCTGGTGAAAAAGGAGATCACTGGAGTGACTGGCATCTTCCAAAGCAGTATTTTGGACATACTGGAAAAAGTTGCCTGAGTGTGTGTGTGTGTGTGTGTGTGTGTGTGTGTGTGTGTGTCCTTTAAAAATAGATAAATGGAGAGTTGGTTCAGAGGTCAAACAGAAAGTTCAATATCCACTGCTCGGCAAAAGGCCAGAGATTGAAGCACACACACACACGTCTGTGTGTGTGTGTGTGCATGTGTGTGTGTGTGTGTGTGTGTGTGTGTGTGTGTATGTCGTGTCTGGTTTTGTACTGTCTGTGATTCCCGGTCTGCCTTTGTTTATTCTTGAGCATCACGCTCAGCTGTGAGTATCTCAGAGTGTGTACGGAGCACTGAGTCTGGTGTCATTAATCACACGGGTCCTGACACCCATTAACAAGATCTAACGCTAAACGATTCCTTAGTGAGCTGCACAAAGTCTCCACGCGGACCACATTTGATGGTACATCGCTCCAGTAGAGAGTAATCTTCCGTATTTTGTAAATGGAGCTCAATATGAGGAAGGATGTCCCACTTCAGGACAAAGGACATTTGCATTCCTAGAGTAAGAAGTAAAAGCCCAGTCCCGCTCCGCCACATTCACGCTACACCCTCAGAACACTATTAAATTAAAAATTGAAGCGTGTGAGTGGTGCAGTATTTATACGGACCGGACAGAAGAAGTGAGAGTGTTGTGGCACAACCTGATTGGTCGTAGTAAGAATATATTGGGCGTGGTGTACGTGTGATCGTGTGCGTGGTAAGGTCTTTTGTATCTTCATCCGACTGCGATGGTGGGCTAACGCACACGGACTTGTGGGCAGATTTCTACCAGAGGTGGGGTTTTGGATGAGGAAGACGTGGGAGGTGACCAGGATTCAATTTTGAATCTGGGAATTTTTTATAGGATTCTTTAATTTGGGAAATCAGATGATTTTCAACATTTTGGTTTATATAGGGGATTTCTGAGCTTGGCGGAGGTTTGCGCTCTCTGAGTGTAAGGTTTGTTTAGTTTTTTGTTCTTGTGCTGATGTTCCTAATCAAATTGATCAGTGGTTGGTTCGAGGCGGTCGGGTCGTGATTGATGTGGTATATGTGTTTGTTTTATATTCTCGCTGAAATCCCAAAATAAGTTTCTAAAGAAAAAGTTAGTCGATGGAAAGAAATAATATGCGGTTTGTGAAACATGTAGAAGTTTAGTTTGCTCTATTTTAAGATGATCAGTGGAACAAAAAAAAACAGACAACGGTTCATGTGATGATTCATCATCCACCATCCCAAACACGTCCCCTGCTGCGCCAGTATTTTGAGAAACACTGACAATCTTTCACACAATAGCGAGTAATTAACACTGACGGAACCAGTTGTTCTGGGACACGATGGAAAGCACCGTCGAGTGTTTCCGTGGCGATCACGATTTTTGGCTCTGACTCTCACTCTTGTTTTTTTTTATCCCAGGAGCGTCCGGTTTTATCTGCGAAGGGCAGCTGTGATTGCAGGAGTTCATTCCAAACATGCAGAAGCACTTGGCAGATAAGATTAGTTTAGATTCTCCTGCTGCACTTTGGTTCAGATACCCTGAAGAGATAAAACCATCGTGGATTAAGGGGTGAGATCTAAACCCGCCAAAACAAACTGAACCACAAACAAAGAGAGAAAGTACCAAGTTCTTTAAAAGGTTACTCAAACTATTTTATATTTAGAACAAATGATTCAATACCAAGTTAAAGGCCTGCGTGCATTTTATACGAGTTTAACAATGACATGGATAGATAGATAGATAGATAGATAGACAGACAGTCAGACAGACAGACAGACAGACAGATAGATAGATAGATAGATAGATAGATAGACAGACAGTCAGACAGATAGATAGATAGACAGACAGACAGGCAGACAGATGGACAGACAGACAGACAGATAGATAGATAGATAGACAGACAGACAGACAGACAGACAGACAGACAGACAGACAGACAGATAGATAGATAGATAGATAGATAGATAGATAGATAGATAGACAGACAGTCAGACTGATAGATAGATAGACAGACAGACAGACAGGTAGACAGACAGACAGACAGACAGACAGATAGATAGATAGATAGATAGATAGATAGATAGATAGATAGATAGATGAATAGATAGATAGATAGGCAGACAGGCGGACTGATTGATAGATGGAAAGGCAGACAGATGGACAGACAGACAGATAGATAGATAGACATACAGACAGATTCATAGACAGATAAATAGATGTAAGATAGATAGATAGATAGATAAATAGATAGATAGAAAGAGAGATCGATAGATAGATAGACATACAGACAGACTCATAGATAGATAAATAGACAGATGGATAGATAGATAAACAGATAGACAGATAGATAGACAGAAAGGTAGATAGATATATAGATAGCTCGATGGATAGATACTTTATTAATCCAGGAGTAAATTACAGTTGGTGAAGGTAGGGATCTCGTCCGTGGAGGAGCCGATCCGTTCAGCTCTCAGAAACAGCCGGTTCGCCTGTCGTGCATGTCTTTGGACTGTTGGAGGAAACCGGAGCACCCGGAGGAAAGTCACGCAAGCACAGCGTGAGCACGCGAGCCCCACACAGAGAGACCCTCACCGAGCCCTGGACTAGAACCCCAAGAAAATCTCCACCAGATCCACCAGGACTGGTGATGATGTACCCGCTCATGCTTGGCAGAGGTTTGCACTCTGATGGCTCTTGTTGTGTTTTTGAATTTGCTGGACGTATTATCCGATAAAGAATGCCAAAGTGTTCCTGTAAAGGGCGGCACGGTGGCCTAGTGATAAGCAGGTACGCCGTACAGCAAGAAGGTCATGGGTTCGAATCCTGGGCCGTTCCCGGTCACAATCCAAAGAGGTGCACGTTAAAGTAATTAGCTGGTCCAAATTGCCCATAGGTGTGTGTGTGTGTGTGTGTGTGTGTGTGTGTGTGTGTGTGTGTGTGTGCGCATATGTCCCTTCAATGGACCTAAGATGTTTAGGGTGTACCCCGCCTTTGCCCAGAGTCGGCCGAGATCTTAGTAAGAGTAAAGGGTTCAGCACATGAATGAATATAAATAATAAAGTGTACAGCAGCTGTGCCAGGTGTTTTCCTCATGCATTATGGGAAAAAAACATAACAGTAACGTAAATTTGAACGGCATGCTAATACATTTTTAGGGAATATACTGAACTGTATCACAGTATCGTGAAAAAAGGTCACCAGAACTACCGGACTGCCACGCCCTGGAACAATCAGCGAGAAATCAGAGTGAACGTCTGCGCTGACGAACCTCCCTCACTTCATTCTCACGGTCAGAGCTGGTGATCTCATGCTGCGTCCTGCCGCGCAGCTGTACGTGCCCTTCGTGAATTATTAAGGAAATCTAATTTAATCTGATCTGAGCTGCATAGCGAAGAGCAGGAGCGCACGCTCAGAGTGAACAGCTGGAGTGAAGGGTCACGGACATGATCAGGGGGTGGGGAGTATGTCCGATGGGAGGTACAATGTAAACACACATAAACAAAAAAACACACATACGCACACACACACACACACACACCGGTAAGCAAAAAGCACACGGACGTGGACGGCATTGAACAACGAGAAATTATCAACAACGAGAAATTATCAACAAGCCATGAGGAATGATGTGAGCATCCAGTGCACCACGTTATACTGGGATGGATAGGAACAAGGACAAGGAGGTCATGATGAAAAGATTGATGGAATAACTCACTCACCGGAGTCAGCGAATTCTGAGGAGACAGAAGGGCAGAAAGCAAGAAAAAAAACACAGAGAGAGAGAGAGGACAAGAAAGATGAGAGATAGAATAAGAAGCTCAGCAGCGTAAATCATTCACGATCCTCGGATTAAGAACACACAGGTAACTCAAGCTGCTGTCTGACATGAATCATGTGACATAGCTCCGCCTTCTAAGAGAATCAATCAACCAAACAAGTCGTTACCATCCAGTAAACATTAACATGCGTCCGCAAATACAGTAGTGGTAAAGTACACTTTAACCAAAGTGGTGTTTGGTGTAGGGATGGATGATATGACCAAAATATCATATCACGATACTAGAGATATCGATACTAAATATTTCTATGATACATGATAATATTAAAATATCGCAATACACACAATATTTATGAAGTATCATTCAGTCCTAGCTTCAAACCTTTTGCCCTAACAGGTTTTATTTTTAAATATAGTTCCCTTTGATCCAAATCCCACCCTGCACCCTCCGAGACATAAAGCCAGACATGTAAAAGTGCTGTCTACCCTCTTCTGTACACACAAGCTCACAGACACACATGATTGCTAAGACTCGCTGTGATTGACATCAGCCAGAGCATATGCCCCTCCCACATAGAGAGCACGGCCAATGAGACTTTCGTGGACTCCTGGCTGTGGACGACAGTGGACTCGTGGATAGTGACTTTTTTTGACTGCGCCACTCACGAGTTGCTTTTAGCCTTTTTGTGACATGTGCATTAATAATAATAAAAATAACAAATTAAATAAATAAATAATTCAAACGTATAAGAATCTCTTCTTTAATCGAGAAAATTAAATAATTAGTAGACAGCACGTGAGTCATGCTTCCAGCACACACACACACACACACACACACACACACACACACACACACACACACACACACATGCACACATCTATATATACACAATGAGCTGTTATACCCTCTGGCTATACTAATGCAATACTAATTATACACTGCTTACCAATGCAGTGAAGCATGTTGTTAATTAGCATTAAATATTAAAATGTTTTGATGACCTGTTTAATAACTAAATCCTTCTTTCGGGTTTGCCCTTGTGCTTAAGCAGTAATGAGATTTATTCAGTGCACACACATCCATTCGGTGTGTGTGTGTGTGTTACCTTCACTAAGTGGATCTAGAGTGTGAATCATGAGCTGGAAGATGCTGTTCCTCATCAGGCTGTTGTGCAGCGACGCCGAGCTTCCTCCTCTCTGCAGCCGTGGCTTGGCCTACGATTGGACGAGAGATGTGTCAATCAAACCTCTCTTTAGCATATTTAAGATCTAAATCTTAAGGTGTTGTGGTTGGGGTGTAAGGGTTAGAATGTAGGGGTCAGGAGGGCGGGGCTGGGGTGTAGGGGTCAGGATGTAGGGGTTAGGTGTTGGGGTTAGGATGTTGGGGTTATGGTGTAGGGGTTAGGGTGTAGGGGTTAGGGGTTAGGGTGTAGGGGTTAGGGGTTAGGGTGTAGGGGTTAGGAAGTAGAAACGTGATGTAGTGGAAACGCAGCTCGGCACTGCAGGGAGGAGTAAAGGGCACCATTCAGCTCGGTGCCATGGCAACATGTCAGCACTATTTGAAGGAGTCAGCTGCAGAGACTCGTGCAGGTGTGTGCTCGTGTGTGTGTGTGTGTGTGTGTGTGTGTGTGTGTGTGTGTGTGTGTGTGTGTGCGCGTGTTAACAGAGCTTATTCATAAACCTTGACGTGTTCTAAAGGCAGTAATAACATTAACCGAGAGCGTGAAATGTTCCAAGAAAAAGAGATGCTTGTCTCTGTAAGCGCTGAGTGAGAGTGAAGGTGAAGAGGTAACGTATAAACATCGCTGTGATGAGATCCTGAACAGTGACGTCATGATGGACCTTCGTGTCCGCTCGCGTCAGATATCGTAAAAAAAAAAAACAGGCTGACTCATCAACGTGACGACATGGCGGCTTAATTTGTGCCTTGACATCAAATTTCATGCGAGGAGGCTGGCGCCCATCTCAGCCGACTCTGGGTGAGGGCAGGGTACACAGTGGACAGCTCGCCAGGCTATCGCAGGGCCGCGTGTTTATTTATTTAAATACATTATTATCGCAGTGCTAATCATGTGCTGATGATTTTTCCTTCACGAAGGGTTTATTTATCTGAACTGCAGTCGCGTGAAGAAACCCAATGACATGAAACATATTTACAAAAAACACAAACAACAAACACAGTCAGAACCATGCAGACGAAAGACGTAGACTGGACCTACCGACAGCTTGCTGTCGTCCTCCGTCGGCACGGGACTCACCTTTACAGGAGCAAAACGAAAGTGTGAGAGAGACAGAGGGGAAAAAGAGAGAGAACAGAAGACAAGGACGTGAGACAGGAACACATTTCAAGACTCCACATGACAGAAGAATACACAGAACAACAACAATAACAACAACAGCGAGTCACCGGACTGACGCGGGACATTTCCTGTCAACCTTTCACATCGATTTTTATTTGACGAAGAAGTTTGTAGGAATCGTGAACAGGCAAAGAGACGAAGCGTGAGATCCTTTATACGGTTTAGAAAAATTGTCAACACACACATAAGCTGAATCATGTGAGAAAATAGAGAGTGCAAACCTCTGCCAAGCCCAGAAATCCCCTATATGAACCAAACGGTCAAACTCACAATGTTAAAAAAATCCATTAAAAAATTCCTGGATTTAAAATTTGCTCTTTCTGTGTAAAACAAACAAGCAGAACAACGAAGTGAAAGTAAAATAAATTATACCTCCCTGGCAGAGGTAATAAATGTGATGTGGACTACTAGCAACATGTGAAAACATGACAACAGTCAGGATACGAGGTAAATTTGATAAGGTTTGCACATTTTTTAAAATTTGGTTTGTTTTCAAAATTAAAGAAAACCAAAAGAACATGGGGGAGAAAAAAGTCACAGAGTGCAAACCTCCACCAAGCTACTAAAAATGAACAGAAAGTACACAGCACCCCAAGGCCCCAGGTCTCTGTAATGTGACACTTCCAGAAATGATCTCACAATGTTAAAGAATCTAAATAAAATGTTTTGAACCCCATTTGCTGCTTAACTGCGTTCATTTTGCTGTTGCTTTCTGCAAACCAACTCAAATAGTTCATTCATTCATTCATTTGCTCGAGCCATTGATCGTAGCAGAGCTGCGGGGAGGCTGGAGCCTATCTCAGCCAACTCTGGGTGAAGACAGGGTACACCCTGAACAGCTTGCCAGTCCATCGCAGGACCAACATGCACAAACGAACATTTATACTCACACTCACACCTAGAGGCAATTTGGAACCGCCAGTTAGCCTAAAGTGAATGTCTTTGGGAGGAAACCTGACTACCAGGGGGGTAATGCTTCTTTACACAGCAGCACAGACGCAGATGTGCTAACCACTATGCCGCCGAGCCGCCCCAAAAATCTCGATTAGTTCATGCTAACAGTATTCCAGTACCAATGCTAATTAGTGGCAGAAATATTCATTCATTCATTTTCTAAACTGCGTAATCCTAATTAGGGTCGCGGAGAGACTGGCGCCCATCCCAGTCAACTCCAGGTGAGGGTGGGGTACACTCTGTACAGCTCGCCAGGCCATCATAGGGCCAACACTCATACAACCATTCACACTCACACCTAAGGGAGGTCTGGAACAGCCAATCAGCCCACTGTGCATGTTTTTCGACAGTAGGAGGAAACCAGAGTACCCAGATGAAACCTACAGAAGCACGGGGAGAACATGCAAACTCCACACAGAAACGCCCAGGCTGGGAATCAAACCCAGACCTTCTTGCTGTGAGGTGAACGTGCTAACCGCTACACCACTGCGCCGCCGGCAGAAATATTGTTTAATCTTAATTAAAAACATAAACGGAATGTTTGTTTTCAGTGAGACCGAAAAAAATCCAGCCAACATTCACTCAGAAATCTCTCAGAACGGACGTTTCCTTATCTTGTACCGATTTCCCCCCCATTTTCTCCTCATACAGCAGAAGTTCAGAATGGGGAGGGTGACGTGGCGTTAGTGCTTAGCGGTACATTAGCCTGAGCTGAGGTTCCTGGAAGGTCATTTCCCGCAGGTTTTAAATGCAGCAAAATCAATTTCGGGCCTCTTGATGCTCCGGCTCCCCGAAAGACTTTTATTGAGCTGTAATCTTGCAGACAGGGCGAGTGCAGAAAAATAAGAGCTAAAAATACCGCTGCCCATCACCAACCAGCGGAACGGCCACACGCTGAGCTCACGCACTCAGAAGCTGGTGGGCGGAGGAGAATTTTAAGGCTACGGTCAGCAGGCTGTTTGGGAAGAGGAGACAGGCTCCTGAGCTGTACGGATCGATGTCAGGACTTAAAAAAAAATACATTATATAAAGAGTTTTTATCTCAAAGTGGAGCCTCAAGAACTGACAAGAAAAAGAGGCATAAAGGAAAGATACAAACTCAGATTTCTAAGGGTGCGTGTGTGTGTGCGTGTGTGCGTTTGTAAAAGCATAAAAATGATGTCTGAGCTTATTGACTGACAAACTTTTTTGTTTGGATGAAGAACAACAAAGTTTGTTGGGTTTTTTTATTTGGTGAAGGTTTCGTAATCGCTGCCGTCTGTTTATCTGTTTGTGAGCAAAATTCCGACCACACCCATGCACAGACTTTCAACAAATTTGGTGGACGTGCTACCCTACCTGAGTTCAAAAGATAGTTCGATTTTGTAATGTCAAGGTCAAAGGTAAAGGTCAGAGCAAGGTCACCGGTTCTTGGAAATGGATTACGCAAGTTGCAATGTAAAGATCAAGCTTTACAAAGTCAGATGAGTCAGTCACTCGATCTAACAGACAAGGAACATGACCCTCCCACCTCTTGGACTAAACAGACCAGGATCCCTGAGATGGTTCCATACCCAAGTTCCTCAGAACGTACAAGTGGAGCAGAAGACACTAAGAGTAAAATCACCTCCCGAGAACCATATCTCCTGTCAGCCAAGCCCCTGCAGCGCCATGAAGGGAGCCCAGTAACGCATCTGTTCACAGTAACCAAGAGGATGCAGCCTTGAGACCCCAGATGAACCATGAACTTGCTACTATACTAAAAGAGATGGCACTGGAGGTCCCGTCCCAGAGCTGGTCATGCAGTTTGCAATCTCATCTGGATCTACAGAACCACTGTTCCAGTCATGTGAGGCGTTACCATAAGAGGCATCACCCACCACAGGCCAGGGTACACAACATGGGGTACCATGCTGATTACAGAGAACCGTACCACCTCTTACCGTCCTGATCTTTAAGGAAGAAAACCCGCGAAGAAGGATACGCTTGGAATAAAGAACTTTCTCACCCGTAACTGACTGGTTAATATATTCAATCAATACCAAATTTACTATTTTACACCGGTCTCTCACTCATTCATTTGGCGAACTGCTTAATCCGACTGGGTCACGCAGAGGCTGGAGCCTATTTCAGCCAAGACTGGTGGAGTTCACCCGGAAAAGCTCGTCAAACACACACAAGAACATTCAAAGTCACATTCACATCTAGGGGCAATTTAGGACAACCAGTTAGCCTAATGCGCATGTCTTTGGATTATGGGAGGAAACCAAATTACCCGGAGGAAGCCCACAAAACACTGGGGAGAACATGCAAACTCCACACAGAAACGGGATCGAACCCAGGACCTTCTTGCTGTGTGGTGGATTTGCTAACTGCTACGCCACTGTACTAAGGGGCCGGTGGTGGAGCAGAGTGCTAGGCTCATGATCAGGAGGTTGTGGGTTCAAATCTCAGCTAAGACCCCTGGGCAAGGTCTTAACCACAAGTGTGCCTCTGTTCACCCAGCAGTATAAATGGGTACCAGTAAAAATACTGGGAAGGGAACCTGTGATGGACCAGCATCCCATCCAGGAGGAGTTGAGCTCCCAATCGCTTCAGCTACAGAAACTGGGGATAAGCACCGGCTCTGATGGGCCACTGGGCTCAGGTGTAAAAGCCCATGATGAGCCACTGAGCTTGGGTATAAAAGCCCACAGACCTTACCTTTACCTTTACCTTACACCACTGTACTGCCCTTCACTGGTCTCATCTGTTGATTTTATGTTCTGGCGAAGACTATCAACGACTTCAACAAGAAGAAAACACAGGCGCTCACACACACACACACACACACACACACACACACACACACACACAGCTCAACACCTCAAGTTGCTCGCTAATTAATGACCTGATTTTCTTCAAGTAGAACTCATTATAGGAGACTAATTATGGGACCTAATTAGGGTCCTTGTCGCCAACAAAGCAGCGCAGGACACCACACACCCCAAACACACACGGCTCTAAACACAGACGGTCAAATTCTCAGCACCATCTCGTGGTAATAATGGTGCTCATAGTATTTTTTTTTTCGTTGCACAGCCTGATTTATTAATAAGGACAACAATTAAATCTTTCTTATTATGTCACCTGGACTCACACTTGCACCATTTCTCCCATCTTCACAAAACAGAGTATGAAAAAGGAGGCAGAGAGCATCCATGAGATGAAACTTGAAGGAATTGCGGTCAAGATCTCCAAGATCCCCTACAATGGTGCATCAAGGTCTGTTCCATTCTGTTCAGGTATGTGAAGCTCGATTATACTCGACTATGATTTCTGCGTTCTATCTCGTTTGGCATCAAATCATAACACAGTCAAAAATTTTGCCTCGATTATCACGATTCCACCAAGTTCCCTCAAGATCATCATGATTCCACACAGTTTCCCCAAGATCATCACGACTCTACCAAGTTCCCTCAAGATCATCACGATTCCACCAAGTTCACTCAAGATCATCACAATTCCACCAAGTTCACTCAAGATCATCACGATTCCACCAAGTTCCCCCAAGATCATCACGATTCCACCAAATTCCCTCAAGATCATCACAATTCCATCAAGTTCCCCCAAGATCACGCTTCCACACAGTTCCCCCAAGATCATCACGACTCTATCAAGTTCCCTCAAGATCATTACAATTCCACCAAGTTCCCTCAAGATCATCACGACTCTACCAAGTTCCCTCAAGATCATCATGACTCCACCAAGTTCCCTCAAGATCATCATGACTCCACCAAGTTCCCTCAAGATCATCACAATTCCGCCAAATTCCCCCAAGATCATCTTGATTCGAGGAGATCTCCACAACCTCCGCACTCACTAAGATTCACTCCCATGACGCCCCACGATCATCGTGATTCTCTCAAATCGTGGCCCCTCTGTAAACCCAGCATAACCATGAAACACTAATAGGAAACCATATCCAGCCTTTCAAACAAGACAGTAACCTTTGACCTTGGGTGACCTTTAAAAGTCAAACCCCAACCATAAATGCCATCAATCCTTTCAATAGGAAAGCTTTTTCTTTCTCGTCCGCATGAGTAATTAAACCCGGTAGATATTTATAAAGCAGGATATATGCATTACATTATCCCTGCTGCATGAAGGAGGTTCCCTCCCGTTGTCTATCGTGGACAAATCAGATTGTAAATCCGGACACAAACAGCCAACATGCATTCTGTTGATGGTTACAGCCAGATTTTTTTTAAAGACTTCATGCTGTAAAATGATGGATGAGGAACGAAGAAGGAGAAGCAGAAGAAGCTCATGCTGTGTTAATTTATCTGCGCTGGAGAAGAAAGCAGATGGGTGATGAAGGAGTAATAAAAACAGCTGGAAGTTCCTTTACTCGTTTCGTGTAGCTCACTGTGTACCTCAGTTAAAATCGAGCCCAGAGCGACAAACACATCTGGACTGCTCTTCTGCGACGGTGAAAGCATCAAAAAAGTTGAAGTGATAGTTCCATGAGACTTTTCTTCCTGACAGCCATGCTTGCTGTAAGATCCCAGAAGTGCAAGGTAAGTAATGGCGCCCTCCTTCGTGCCATTACTCGTTAATGATTCCATGATTTCTGTCCTGTCAGATGCTGACCAAGCTGTCACGGTTTCCCCCGTCATGTCACTGTTCCCATAGCGACAAACGGACGTGTTTCTGTACTGGTCCTACCTCTAGCTCTCTCCAATCATTGCGTTGTTGCCTGATTGTGTTCAGCGGCTTCGTGTTTACTTCCTGATTAGCTTGCCGTTAAATCGATGTCTTGTGGTTTGTCGCAGATTCCCAGGTTTGGTATTCCAAGGCACTTCCTGGATTAGACTGCTTCCTGTGTCCCTCATCATCTCTCACATCAATGTTTTGACTTGAACTGTAGACCTGGAATGTGATGCTGCGCAAAAAACCGCTGACAGAAAATGAAGTATAGTGCAGTTCACATCCAGGCGGGCCGGTGGCGTAGCGGTTAGAGTGCTGCTCATGATCAGGAGGTCCTGGGTCCGAATCTCGGTGAGAACCCCACCGTGCTAGGACCCCTGGGCAAGGTCTTAACCACAAGTGTGCCTCTGTTCAGCCAGCAGTATAAATGGGTACCAGTAAAAACTCTGGGAAGGGAACCTGCGATGGACCAGCGTCCCATCCAGGAGGAGTTGAGCTCCTGGTAGCTTCACGCTACGGAAACCGTGGATGAGCTCCGGCACTGATGAGACTCTGGGCTTGGGTGGAAAAGCCCATGATGAGCCACTGGGCTCGGGTGGAAAAGCCCACAGACCTTACCTTACATCCAGGTACTTATTTGGACCCTTTATACTGCTAGGGATCATGGGTACCTTTTTGACCCTTGGTACATGTTGAAGTCCAATACCAGTAATTAGCCCCAGGGGGTACATTGGTGCAGATTGTACCTTCGCGGGCAGAGATGGACTCCTGCGCTGAGTTTGTCTCTCCTCACCGACTCACCCAAGTATTCTCCCTATTTTTTCGTTTGCCACTTGCCCTACCTTACCGACCACCCAGGCTCCCCTGAGGGCTAATGCGCCTCTTTCTCGACCATCTCGAGCATCTTTTTCAATCTGCCACTCATGCTGCATGACAGGGCAGCGTAACAAACGCAGAGGGGAACGCTATCCACCCTCCTCTTTATACCTGAGCTCACAGGTGTTACTTTGATTGACAGGGCACAAAAACTATGTCCCTCCCACCCCGAGAGCGCCGCTCTTTTGTGTCTCAGCTTCCAACCACGAAATCTTATCCACGTGCTCGGGTCAAATTTCTTTCATCCATTTGCTAGAGCACTTTACCCTAAACTGGTACCGGGGAGAACGGAGCCTATCTCAGCCGGCCGTGGTTGAATGCGGGGACATCCTGAACAGCTAGTAGGATTCGGCGCTTCAGTAAATGAGTGAAGGAGTTTCACCCTTTCATGGATTTGATTTTGTTTCCTTTAATTTTATTTTATTGGTATTTTGTTTGTAGCGATCACATGATCACTGTACAGACACCGGAGGATAATCCTGGAGTTTTTCCTTAAACAGCAGAACCTCCAAGGACGCTGACGACTGCAGATTCTGCAGCCTTAAGATTACAGAACACACACACACACACACACACACACACACACACACACACCAGATCATATCACGCTTCAGTAAGGGGAAGCCATGTCCTTGGTGCAGCCGCTGTACAGTGACGACTACATTAGCTTATTACATCATCTTTTAAAATAGCTCTCATTGATTGGGCCTCAAATTTCTATCTCTCTCTCTCTCTCTTTGTCTCTCTTTCTACCTCTCTCTCTCTATCCATCTTTGTCCCTCTCTCTAATTCTTTCTCTCTCTCTCACTCTCTATCCATCGTTGTCTCTGTCTCTCTAATTCTGTCTCTTTCTCTGTCTCTCTCTCTCTCTCTCTTTCTCTCTCTCTCCCCCTCTCTCTCTCTCTCTCTATCCATCTTTGTCCCTCTCTCTAATTCTTTCTCTCTCTCTCCTTCTCTCTCTCTCTCTCTCTATTCATCTTTGTCTCTCTCTCTCTCATTTTATCTCTTTCTCACTCTCTAATTCTCTCTGTCTCTCCCTTTCTCTCTCTATCCATCTTTGTCCCTCTCTCTAATTCTGTCTCTTTCACTCTCCCTCTCTCTTCCCCACTCTCTCCTTCTCTATCTTTCTTTATTCCCCTGTACCCCTCTCTCTCTCTCTCCCCCTCTATCTATTTCTTTTCCTCTCTCATGCTCTCTTTCTTTATTTCTCTCTCCCTCTATCACTCCTTCATTCTCTCCTCCACACACCCCCCCCCTCTCCCCTTCTTCATTTTGTTGTTTTGCTTTCCTCCCCCACTGCCATCATCTACAGGTGACCTTGCAGCCTGGAATTAAACCAAGACATGAATTTTCCTCTAACACACACACACACACACACACGAGTCTTGAACACACGCACACACACACACACACACACACACACACACCCACACACACACACGAGTATCATT